>CM018035.1:36807057-37407057 GCA_008638375.1 Nyssa sinensis
CTTGCCTATAAATCAATAAACACGTTTCAGCTTTCATATCATTTATCGAATTTATGCCTCGTTACTCTAAATACCTCCCTACTAATTTATGCTTTACGGTTTTTCATTTTAAACTTAATTTATCCAAGGGCAAAATCATTTACGTGTCTCTACTTTTTGGGTTCTGTTTTCATAATTTGGACTTCACCGTTGAGTCTAGTAGGTTTGAATTAATAAAAATTCACTATTTACTTAACTAAATCGGAGTCCGTTTGACTCACGTTCGACGCAGGGCATTTTGGTCATTTGGCATTCTACGGGTATTTTTTTTTTTGGGACTCCGTCTCGTAAAATGGACCTCACCATTCAATTCAGAAGGTCCAAAATAGTAAGTTTACACTAATCATTTGACTAATGTGTATGTCGGGAATTAAATTAATAATTAACCAAATTAATTAATTTAATTAATTAATTATATCTAATATATATATTATTTGGGCAGAAAGGATCACATGTGCCTTAGTGGCACAGTGGTCCGTGCTCCCTAATAATCCATCAGATCCTGAGGTCGAGCCGTGGGGGTAGCAGCTTCTTTGGTGTTATACGTATATTTTTTTTTCTTTAAACTGATTCAGTTTCAACCCATCAACCCATTCAATTTTAAAAAAAAACATCAAGCCCCCATCAACAGCACCATCCCATTTAAATTCTAAAGCCAAACAGCCCCTGTCTTATAAAAATAACTGAAGCAGAATGGCACACAATAGCCCGTTTCATGGCTGTCACCCACGTTTTTCCGGCGATGCCGATCGTCTCTCCGACGACGGTGACTCGCCGGCGGTCATTTCCTTAAGTTTTCTCGATGGGGATCAGTTGGCATGTCAAGAGGGTTTCATATCTACCCTTAAAATTGAAATTTTTGGGGGTTTTGGGCTGCCAAAAATAGCCATAACAGTGTTGTGTAGCGCTGGGCATTTTTCCGACGACTCGTCAAATTCTCAGTTCGTGGCTTCCTAGCCACGGTAACCCCATTTTTTTTTGGTGTTTTTCGCCACCCATGGGGATCATTTCCCTATTTGTAAATCTAGCTAAATCAATCAATTTTTGGATTATCCAAAATCTTTCATAGACCTGCAACTGACCATTACTCGCTTATCTCTGGACCAAACCCACTAGTTTTTGGTTCGTTGTGCTCTCCCTAAAGTCTAGTTTTGATCCTTACGTACCAAATTAGATTTTATCTAACTTGGTTTTGGGCGAGCTTTTAAGCTCCATCAATGGTGTTTTTTATGGTTCCTTCGGGTTTCTCGCGTCTAAGGCACTTCAATGGTTGCCTACTATTTTTCTGTGTCAACTTAAATTACCATGCATATCAAAACAAGTTCCTAAAAACCTAAATAGTGTTATTTTCTTATCGAACGAAGAATCTAAATTTGAGTTTTGAAATACCTTTCAATGGCCTCATTCTTCTCTTTGATCTTCCTGTGCACTTCTGTTGCGGTCCAGCCCCTTCTTCCTTCTCCCAGTTTCCTCCTTAATTCCTCTCTTACGTTCTAAATTCCCTCCAATGACACCAACGTACCCATTGTTATAAGCATTCCTCACAAACCCTTCAGTTTCTCTCTCTCTCTCTCTCTCTCTCTCTCTCTCTCTCTCCGCGCCCTTCCAGTTTCTGCGCTTCAGCCCCCCAGCCGTTTCCTTCTTTTCTTTTTCTTTTTTTTCTTCAGTTACATCAGTTAACCTACACACACATATCTATATAATATATATATACATACTTTTTTTATTTATTTACATAATCACATCTATATATATCCATATCCATATATATATATATAAATTCTCATTTTTATTTCTTTCAAATTCCTATTTTTATTTTTTATTTTTATTTATTTATTATATATATATATTTTAATTTTGTTTCATTTCCTTTTAAATTTTATTTTATTTTATTTTATTTTATTTTATGATTATTATTTTCTTATTATTGTCATTCGGTTGCCTTGTCATTCATCCATATATTCCAATTATTGAAACTCAACCCATTTATTTCAGTATCATAGCGTTAGGCCTTATTGGCTTGGTTACAATGGGTCAGGGTATTATATTCTCCCCCCCTTAGATAAGTTTGGTCCCCAAACTTAACCAAATCATAATGCAAATAAATAAGGATACTGACTACGCATTTCCTCTTCTCGTTCCCATGTGGCTTCCTCCAGTCGAGAATTCCTCCATAATACCTTCACTAATGGAATGGTCTTGTTCCGTAGAACTTGCTCTCGTCGGTCTAAGATTTGTACCGGCTGCTCAACATAATTCAAATCCTCCTGAACATCTAGCGGCTCGTGTTCGATTATCTGATCTGGGTTGTGCACACATTTTTTTATCATCGAAACATGGAATACATCATGTACATGAGCTAATTCAGTTGGTAATGCTAACTGATATGCTACTGGTCCGACTCGTCCAACAATCCTGAACGGTCCAATGTATCGTGGTCCTAGTTTCCCTCTCTTGCCAAATCTGACCACTCCTTTCATCGATGATACCTTCAAGAACACATAGTCGTCTGTCGTGAACTCCAACTCTCGTCTCCTCGTGTCAGCATAACTCTTCTGTCAACTCTGAGTTGCTAGTAAACGCTGCCTTATCAAATGAATCTTATCGGTGGTCTGCTCTATTATCTCTGGCCCAAATAGCTTCCTATCACTCACTTCTGTCCAACATAGTGGAGATCTACACTGCCTGCCATATAGTGCCTCATACGGTGCCATACCAATACTGGATTGGTAGCTGTTGTTATACGTGAACTCTACTAATGGTAGCTGATCCTCCCAACTTCCTTTAAAATCAATGACACAAAATCTCAGTAGGTCCTCCAATGTTTGTATCGCCCTCTCAGACTGTCTGTCTATCTCGGGATGGTATGTAGTGCTAAGACTCAACTCGGTGCCCATAGCTTTCGGTAGACTCCTCCAGAACTTAGATACAAATCGTGGATCTCGATCGGATACAATGGATACAGGGACTCCATGTAATCGAACGATCTCCCTGATATAAAGCACGGCCAATCGTTCCAAAGTTTGAGTCATCTTGGTTGCAAGAAAATGGGCTGTCTTGGTCAGTCTGTCGACGATCACCTATATAGAATCTTTCCCATGCGATGTCTTCAGCAACCTTGATACAAAATCCATCGTGATATGCTCCCATTTCTATTCTGGTATCGGCAGTGACTATAGAAGCCTTCCTGGCTTTTGGTGCTCAACCTTGACCCGCTGGCACTCCATACATCGTGCAATGTGCTCAGCTATATCCTTCTTCATTCCTGACCACCAGTAAGTGCCCTTCATGTTGTGGTACATTTTTGTGTTTCCTGGATGTATAGCAAATCTAGAACTGTGTGCCTCATCAAGAATCTCCTTCTTAATCTCAGGTACGTCTGGCATGCAAATCCTGTCATAATAGTATAACACCCCATCTTGTATAGAAAATTCTGTATTTCCTTCAGTCTCGACCTCCTGAAGAAGCTTAAAAATCTTATTGTCGTGCGCCTGCAATTCCCTGATCTTGTCAACAATCGAAAGACCAATTGTGACATTGGCACACATCGCCCTAAAACCTGGCAAAATCACCTCCACCTCCATCGCCTCTAAATCTTATAGTAGCTCTTCCTGTGTAGTCAACAGGTAAGCAAGAGTCCCTGATGACTTCCTGCTAAGAGCATCAGCCACTACATTCGCTTTCCCTAGGTGGTACTGAATACTGAGCTCATAGTCCTTGATTAACTCCAACCAACGTTGTTGGCGCATATTAAGCTCTTTTTGTGTAAACAAGTAATTGAGGCTCTTGTGATCAGTGAAAATCTCATAGGTAGCTCCATATAGGTAATGCCTCTAGATTTTCAATGCAAAAACAATAGCTGCAAGCTCAAGGTCATGAGTTGGGTAGTTCTTCTCATGTGTCCTCAGTTGCCGTGAAGCATAAGCTACTACCTTCCCTTGTTGCATCAGAACACACCCCAAGCCTTGGTGTGAGGCATCACTGTAGATCATAAAGCCCTTTGTCCCATCTGGTACTGTCAGGATTGGAGCTGTAACCAATCGGTTCTTTAGCTCTTGAAAACTTTGCTCCCTCTCCTCAGTCCAGATGAATGGAGTATTCTTCTTGGTCAGTTGGGTAATTAGCATGGCTATCTTGAAAAATCCTTGACAAATCTTCGATAATAGCCAGCTAAACCCATAAAACTACGAACCTCCGTGACAGTAGTCGGTCGGGGCCAACTAGTAATAGCCTCTATCTTTTGGGGGTCCACGGAGATCCCATCCTTACTAACCACATGCCCTAAAAAGGAAACGCTTTGGAGCCAGAATTCACACTTCTTCAACTTACGTACAACTTCTGCTCCCCTAGCGTCTGTAGGACCTTTCTCAAATGCACCTCGTGTTCCTCCTGGTTCTTAGAATAGACCAAAATATCATCAATGAATACAATCACAAAATCGTCCAAGTACGGCTTGAATACTCTGTTCATTAAGTCCATGAATGCGGCTGGAGCATTAGTCACTCCAAAAGGCATGACCAAAAACTCATAATGCCCATACCGTGTTCGGAACGCCATCTTTGAATGTCTGTAGGTCTAACCTTCAATCGGTGGTAACCGAACCTTAGATCAATCTTTGAAAACACTTGGGCCCCCTTCAGCTGGTCAAATAAATCATCTACTCTTAGTAGTGGATACCTATTTTTTATGGCGACCTTATTCAATTCTCAGTAGTCTATACACAATCTCATAGTCTCATCTTTCTTCTTGACAAACAGTACAGGTGCACCCCATGGTGATGAACTAGGTCGTATGAAACCCTTGTCTAATAGTTCCTGTAACTGTAACTTTAACTCCTTCAGCTCAGCTGGGGACATTCGGTAGGGTGTCTTAGATATCGGTGCAGTGCCTGGCAATACATCGATGCTAAACTCAATCTCACGATCAACAGGCATCCCTAGAAGATCATCCAAAAACACCTCAGGAAATTCCCTGGCAATGCGAATCTGGTCTAACACTGGCTGCTGTGACTCGGTGTCCTAGATGCTACACAAGAAACCATGGCACCCCTTGCGGAGTAAACGACTAGCCTGTATAGCAGAAACAAAATAAGGTGGAGCAACCACTCCAGTCCCCTTAAACTCAGCGGTCGAAAATCCGGGGCTCTGGATAAACACCCTCTTGGTCACACAATCTATCGTCGCATGATTTGTAGTTAACCAATCCATTCCGAGAATAACGTCAAACCCACATATTTCTAATGGTATCAGATCGGCAAATAAAGGCACCCCCATAATCTGTATCTCACAATTCTTATACATGGCCTCCCCCATTAATGATTGCCCCGATGGTACAGTCACATTAAGTAAGTATCCCAGGGGTTCTGTCGATCTGTTCAACTTAGCAGCATATGAAGGGATATAAAAGAGTACGTAGAACCAGTATCAAATAAAACATGGGCAGGCTATGCACAAACTAAAAGAGTACCTGCTACCACAGAAGTCGAAGCCTGCATATCCCCTGGCATTAAGGCGAAAACCCATCCGGCCTGTTGTGGACCATTCCCCTGTCCATTTCTGTGGTTTGGTGGCCTGTTCGTTGTAGCTGTAAATACGGGTGCTGGTGCTCTGAGTGCTGGTGCCGGTGCTGGTGCTGGTTCTCTAATTGAAGCAATACTGGTAGTGGCTCTGTTATTCTGAGGACACTCTCGAGCGAAATGTCCTGCTTGGCCACAATAATAACAAACATTACTGTCCTTCAAACATTGGCCCTTGTGTTCATTCTGGCAGTTGGGGCATTTAGCTGCAGTCCCCTCTGGTTTGCTTGGCCTCCTCAAATTGGGCCCTGTAGTTCGGGATCTAATCCCGAGTCTAGTGAATGTGTAAAATCCTGACCCGGGATATGACACAGAAACTGAGGTAGACCCGATCGAGTACACGTAAACCGAGATAAGTCGAGCCGAGTAGCGTAATACCCGTTCTAACCGAACATAAGTTCAGAATAAATTTATATAATTTCATTTTATCCAAGAAGGTCAAATAATAATACAGAGCTTTAATCAAGCAATGAACATACTATCAGAGACAAACCGAGACCGCTTCAGACCCAAATATAGTAGACCTTAAGATGCACCAAATTAATTAACATACAGTGACGGGCACGATTACCGAGGTAATTAACCGAAGTTATAATCTCACAAAATTACAAGATTAAGAAAAAGTATGAGTAAACCGAGCCGAGAATAGTAATACCAAAAATAAACCCGAGCGGTATGGAGACTTATATACGTAGGCCAATACATGCCTCGATCTACGTGCATAATGTATTTTAATAGATGCAAGAATATATATATATATATATGAGATAATATATAAATAGAGGTATTAGTATAATTGGATATGTATTATGTATATATCTATATATATATAATAAAATATTTATTTTATATATATATATATAAGCATACAAAAGAATAAAAAAAAAAAAAAAAGAAGAAAAGAATAAAAAAAAAAGAAAGAAAAGAAGAGAAACGGATGGGGAAATGAAGAGGCATGAAACTGATAGGAGAGAAAGGGAAAAAGAAAAAGAAGAAAAGTAAGGTCAAATAAGGTGGCTGGGTATATATATATATATATATAGTATCTCATGTGAACAGTGGAAAAAAAAAAAGGGAGAAGAAGAGGGGGGCTGCCGTAGGGGAGGCGGTGCAATAGGATAAAGAAAGAGAAAAAGAAAAGAGAGAAACAGAGAAAAGAGAGAAGAATGAGACGGCTGTGCAGCAGATCTGTGCGTGTTGTGCAACGGCAAATCAGAACAGAGAATGAGAAATTCATAGATGTATTAGATATGTGTGTGTGCAGTGCGTTGCAGCAGGTGGATTGCCGAAATTGAAAAGCAACAGCCGTATCAGCCGCATAAACGAATGGCTATGGTGGAGGATTCATGCGGCTGCTGTGATGGAAATTTGAGAGAAATAGTGCAGCCCATGAGGCTTTTAACAGGAACCAAATTATATATACATATATATATATGTGTGTGTAAGTGATCGTAGCAGTGTGCGGTCAAGGGAAATTAACGGTTTGGAGCAGCAACGGTGGGGGTTCAAGAGATCCATGGAAATATATAGTTATATATGTGAATGCATATGGTTTTGGTAGTGCAGAAAATTGTGTATGTACGTATGATTGTGTTCTGTCGTTGGAACAAAGAGGCAGTAGCAACAGGGGGAAAGGTTGCTGTGTGTTGGCGCAGTGCAGGGATGACGGTACAGCACAGTGGAGAGGGGATGAAATTGGAAAACCTGGAGGAAGTTTGGAGGGATTGATGTGGTTCCTATGATAGATCGGAGAGTGAAATTGTGAGAAAATTGAGAGAGAGGGAAGGGGAGATGGCACAGCAGTAGTGTTGCGTGGTGCGTGGCAGTAACGGCAGAGGGATTTAGTGGTGCTGTTCGGTGTGAGGTGGTTCGGAGAGACGGCCGTAGGAGTAGCTGCAATAAGGGTTCGGTCCTGGTGATGCCGTGAGTGCAGCAGGTATGTATTGTTGTGACCATAGCAGAAACAACAAACCAGAAGAGCACAGCAGCAGCAAAACCGAATAGATATCAGGTTGCTGTTGGGTGCAGAAATTCACAGTAGATTGGATTAAATGAACGCGAAGCAACGGGGTAAAATACTGACCTTTAGTCTTGAATTTTTAGAAGTATGAATAATCAGATTTATTTGGGATTTCATTAAACATAGAAATTATTTTAAAATTTCAAATTGGAATCGAGAAAAAAAAAATAATCCAGGAAGGAAACACAGCCGCTAGGCTGAGTTTCGTAATTTTATTCGGTCCAAACCAGGTTGAGTCCGACCCGACTCACCCATTCAGATAGCTGCCTAACAATATTACTGTATGGGTAAAATTTTAGATTTGAGTTCGGGAAGTGTTTGCTTGAAAAGGAGAAGTTGTCCAATGATTGGCTTAAAATGGAAACGTACGGGAAAAATAATGGAAACTTATAAGAATTGGAAAAATTAGGGGCAGTAAATAGAACCTTGTGAGATTTTAATTATTAGGGTTGATTGTGAATTGACCCGAGTGAATAAAATAATATTTAATTAAATAATTATTTAAAGGAGAAATTTCTAAAATGCCCTAAGTCGAAAAGTAGTCCAACGGACTCCGAATAAATTAATTGAATAGTAGATTTTTATTATTTGGAGCATTTCGGACTCATCCGTGGAGTCCGATTTGTGAAAAGAAGACCCGAGAAATAAAAGACCCGTAAAAGTGCAAAATGACCGTTTTGCCCTTTTTAGTACAGAAGTCCAAATTGAATTCCGCGAAAGCCTAAATCGACTTTGTTTGATATTCCAGATTCAATAGTAAAGTCTATTCTAGTAGAAGAGATAAAAATAGTAAAGAGGCATAAAATTTGATGAATAGCTTGAATTAGACATATATATATATGTATAGACTGAGATTGGTTTCCTGAATCATAGGAGTACCCAGATACAAGAAGAAGGCGGTTTGACCTTCTAGACAGATACAGTAAAAGGTAAGTAATCTCTGATCTCTGTTTATGTTACATTCCAAGCCATGTCAACAGTTTTTCATATATCACTTGTTGTATTCCATATATACCAGAACGTTCATCA
Organism: Nyssa sinensis; assembly: GCA_008638375.1. Taxonomy (NCBI): domain Eukaryota; kingdom Viridiplantae; phylum Streptophyta; class Magnoliopsida; order Cornales; family Nyssaceae; genus Nyssa; species Nyssa sinensis. The sequence goes on from CM018035.1 coordinate 36,815,721, forward strand.
AGTCCACATTGATATTGCTCTATCTTGTGGAAAGTATTTATTGATTGTTGTATATCTCGATCATGATTTGTACACTTGTGCATGGATTCATTTTGTACACTTGTACTTAGGGCCGTGAGGGCTAGACAATTTATTCGAAGTAGCCTAGTAAACGTAGTTCAGATAACTATTGTTACGTCAGATTCGCCTAGAACCAGTTATGTTCCACATTTATACTCTTCGTGGAGGTAGCACGATCCTGATATATTATTAGTGCTGGATTTGTGCTCAGTCACATCTCCATCTGATGCTATTTACGACCTTCGGGTCCAGTTATGACCTTCGGGTCCAGATTATTATACAGTGTACACAGAGCAGTATTCATACAGCCGACCGGAACTAAATATTCATACAGCCCGAATGGGAACTGGATATTTATACAGCCAACTGGAACTGAATACGAGCTCAGGGGGTAGCCGGGCCCCAGCCGAGCGCATCAACCAGTTTTGATATCACTATCATTTATTTGATTTTCATAGCTTGATTATATTATATCATTATGAATGATCATCAGATTTCTCTTATCGGATATCATAGTTTGATCATATTATATCATTATGAATGATCATAAGATTTCACAGCTTTCTTTGAGCGCATAGAAGTGTATTATCAGACAGATTTCATAGCTTATCATTTGAGTTTTTATCATTTGATATTGAGTTCTATATTTATTGACTGGCTAGCACATCAGCATTTATCCTAGTTCTTTATGGATAATGCATTATATATTCTTGTACACATAATAGAGCAAAGGAGAATTACTTATTGAGCTTTCATTAGCTCACCCCAAACTTACCACCCCTTTCAGGAAATGAAGCTGTAGAAGAGCAAGTAACAGTAGCAGTAGCAGTCAGCTAGATAGCAGTGGACATTTCTTTTGAAGTTGTAAGTGTAATACTTAGTACAGTCAGTCTTGTAGCTCTCCCATGTATCCACGTCTTGGGGATGAACAGTTGTATTAAGAAATTTTGTATTGCGCATTTTGTAAAACATTATATAAATTACATGCAACTTTTATTTATTTTATTCCGCATTTAGTTGTTGCATGTTAGAAGCATTGATTGTGTTAGACAGTTGAGACCCTTGGTTCGACAAGCAGCGTCGGATCGGGTGCGCGACACGAGATCCGCATAGGGTGGGGTCTCGGGTCGTGACAGAATGAAGGTCCTTGCCTAGAGGAAAAAGACCCTACCCTCTGATTTTGACCTCCACCTGGCCTCTACTTTACCCGTCTCTTGGCGAACTCTTCACCACTTATCTCAACGATTTTGGCGGTGGCCACTACGTCATTGAAAGTAGGTAACCGTTGAGACCTCACTCTGTCCTTAATGGCCCACCGTAGCCCCTCCTCAAACTTCCGGGCCTTAAGATCCTCACTGTTGTTAACATTTGGTGCAAATCTGGCCAACTCATTGAATATGGCCTCATACTGCTCCACTGTCATATTGCCCTACTGAAGTACCATGAACTCAGTAATTTTTCGATTCTTCACTTCACGAGGAAAGTACTTCTCATTGAACACTGTCGTAAAACGCTGCCAATCCATGTTCGGCTCCCTGGTCTCCTCAAGCATCCACCATTTGTGGGCAGCTCCCTTGAACCGATATGTGGCATAAGCCACCTTCTGTGTCTCAGTGCATGGAAAGATGCGGAAAATCGAATTTATTAATTTAATTAATTAATTATATCTAATATATATCATTTGGGCAGAAAGGATCACATGTGCCTTAGTGGCACAGTGCTCCGTGCTCCCTAATAATCCATCAGATCCTGAGGTCGAGCCGTGGGGGCAGCAGCTTCTATGGTGTTATTCGTATATATTTTTTTTTCTTTAAACTGATTCAGTTTCAACCCATCAACCCATTCAATTATAAAAAAAAAAAATCAAGCAGCCCAATCCACATCAACAGCCCATCCCATTTAAATTCTAAAGCCAAACAGCCCCTGTCTTATAAAAATAACTGAAGCAGAATGGCACACAGTAGCCCGTTTCATGGTTGTCACCCACGTTTTTCCGGCGAGATGCCGGTCGTCTTCTCCGGCGACGGTGACTCACCGGCGGTCATTTCCTTAAGTTTTCTCGATGGGGATCAGTTGGGCATGTCAAGAGGGTTTCATATCTACCCTTAGAATTGAAATTTTTGGGGTTTTGGGCTGCCAAAAACAGCCATAACAGTGGCTGTGCAGCGCTGGGCGTTTTTTCGGCGACTCGTCAAATTCTCAGTTCGTGGCTTCCTAGCCACGGTTTGAACCCCTTTTTTTTTTTTGTGTTTTTCGGCACCCATGGGGATCATTTCCCTATTTGTAAATCTAGCTAAATCAATCAATTTTTGGATTATCCAAAATCTTCTATAGACCTGCAACTGACCATTACTCGTTTATCTCTGGACCAAACCCACTAGTTTTTGGTTCCTTGTGCTCTCCCTAAAGTCTAGTTTTGATCCTTATGTACCAAATTAGATTTTATCTAAGTTGGTTTCTGGGTGAGCTTTTAAGCTCCATCAATGGCGTTTCTATGGTTCCTTCGGTTTCTCGCGTCTAAGGCACTCAATGGTTGCCTACTATTTTTCTGTGTCAACTTAAATTACCATGCATATCAAAACAAGTTCCTAACAACCTAAACACTGTTATTTTCTTATCGAACGAAAAATCTAAATTTGAGTTTTGAAATACCTTTCAATGGCCTCATTCTTTGATCTTCCTGTGCACTTCTGTTGCGTCCAGCCCCTTCTTCCTTCTCCCAGTTTCCTCTTTAATTCCTCTCTTACATTCTAAATTCCCTCAATGACACCAACGTACCCATTGTTATAAGCATTCCTCACAAACCCTTCAGTTTCTCTCTCTCTCTCTCTCTCTCTCTCTTCTCTCTCTCTCTCTCTCTCAGTTTCTGCGCTTCAGCCCCCCAGCCGTTTCCTTCTTTTCTTTTTTCTTTTTTCTTCAGTTACATCAGTTACACCACACACACATATCTATATATATATATATATATATATACACATACTTTTTTTTATTTATTTACATAATCACATCTATATATATCCATATCCATATATATGTATATATATATATATAAATTCTCATTTTCTTTTCTTTCAAATTCCTTTTTTTATTTTTTTATTTTTATTTATTTATATATATATATTAATTTTGTTTCATTTCCTTTTGAATTTTATTTTATTTTATTTTGTTTTATTTTATTTTATGATTATTATTTTCTTATTATCGTCATTCGGTTGCCCTGTCATTTATCCATATATTCTAATTATTGAAACTCAACCCATTTATTTCATTATCGTAGCGTTAGGCCTTACTGGCTTGGTTACAATGGGTCAGGGTATTACAGTGGGCTTTTCCGTCATTTTGCCCATAAAAGGCAATTTTGACATTTTGGTCATTTCACCCATAGGGGGAATTTTTGTCCTTTTGCCCATAGAGGGCGTTTTTTACATTTTGGTCATGATCTATAGAGGAAATTTTGGACATTTCGCGCATAGAGGGCATTTTCAGCATTTTTGACATTTTTTCCATAGAAGGCATTTTGGTCATTTCGGCTATAGAGGGTGTTTCCGTCATTTTTTCTATAGAGGGCATTTTTGATATTTCAATAACTTTATCCATAAAGGGCATTTTGGCCATTTTGCCCATAGAGGGCATTTCTATCATTTTGCCCATAGAGGGAATTTTTAAAATTTTGGTCATTTTGTTTATAAAAGGCATTTTGTTCATTTCTAGTATTTCCTTTTAGAGGTAGTTTGGTAAATACTAGAAGATTTCCACCTTCTAAGGGTATTATATACTGGTGCCATTTTGCCCTTTGGAGGAAACTTTGGTAATTATAGAATATTCTTATCCCATATAGGTTATTTTGGTCATTCATGGGTATACATGTAATTTTCATGTCATTTTATCCCTATAAGGTTAATTTGGAAATTATAGCCCTTAGGAAAAATTTTGACTTTTTTATGCCTTAGTGGCATTTTTGTAATTTCTTTGTCCCTAAATTCTCCACCAAATTAGGGGCAATATAGTAAATATAGGTTTGTCCACCAAATAGTTGCCTATTTTTCTCCATTCCTTATTCCAATGGATTTTTTGTAGATTTGTGCACAAAATAACTTCCTAATCTATATTTTTTGCACATTAAGCATTAATCTTGGCCATCCATCCATAGGATTCATTGTGAGCCCTTGGATCAAACCTCCTTACTTTTTTTCCTATAAATAAAAGCCCTTAAAGATAGAAAATTAAAAAGTCAGATGTTGCTGCAATAGTTCCTCTTTTCTTTCTCCCATATTTCTTATTCCATATTATTTGAAACCTTGTTCTACACAACATTAGTTCTAATCCATTGAAGAAGCAGTTCCACACCATTGGATATTCAATTCAAGGAGTTCAAGTTCAAGTCTTGTCTAATTCAACCCAAACAATCAAGTACACTTCCTAAAAGCCTATTATTTTCTCCTTTTTCTAATTTAGTTCATCCTATCACTCTTAATAGAATAAATTGAATTAGAGAACTATGTTGGCTCTGATTCTATTATCTGAATGGATGCATAGGATGTCTCATAAGCTCGAGTCTACTCTTTTCCTTTAATCTTATTTACTTTATGTCTTTTTCTTATTTTTATTCATGTGAATCTCTACTTCTACTCATTTTGGTTTATTTGCTTTATGTATTCTATTTATTTTATTTGTTCATGTCATTATTCTCATTATCTCTAAATATTCATTCTTTCTCTTGTTTATATCATGGAATACAAGCATTGTGGATAAACACTTGAGGCTAGTCCATTTAGACTAGGCAGGATAGGTGCCTAACCCCTTTCCATCTCATACCTTAGCTCCCGAACTCAAAATTCTTTGGTTCATTGTAGACTAGTTTGCTTTAATGTATTTTAACCCATGTCAAGGGGTTTAGAATCTAAATAAGACCAAAGCATTGTAATTTTAGTTTTTTTTGCTATTCTTTTTTACATGTATTCTTCATGGGTTGTATCAAGTTTTCTTGTTATTTAGCTTAAAACAAGCTGGCAACTCCTTTGTGCATTCATTATACACCCCTCAATCCAAAAAGAGAGTGTTCCCCTCCCACCTCAAAGGAGAAAACTTTGAAAGCTAGGGTTGTTTGACTTATCTTCTGGCACCTACACTCACACACATCATCACTTTGACTCACTCTAGGGTTGACACCTAACCCTCGTTATGCATTGCATACAAGAATTTTATGGGTTATATCAATTTAAAGTGGCTTTTGTAGCACAAATGTGATGGTAGCCTAGTGGTTAATCTTTTTTGATAAATAACCTTGGCTCCAAGGTTCAAGCCTTGGCATGCCCCTTTTACTCTGTTTTTCTCCTTTGTTGTGTTAGTGGAGAATTCCATACTTCTATTAATATTTTATTCATTATATATACTTAATTTATATATTTTTAACTACTTGATGTATATTTTATGCCCATGAAAGGTAGCCTCTTCATGTAATCTAATTAATTAAACATGAATAGTTATAACACTAACTTGTGCATTTAGACTTAACATTTATGTATTGATTTAACAAGTAGTCCTTAATTAAATTGTTGTCTTTTATATTAATATCTACTAACTCATTTTTCTTAAAAATCATCATTGTTATGTTATTGTCATGGTATAATTATACACTAATGTCTTCTTCAGGCTTACTAAGCAACCCTAATCACACCTAGTGATTAGGTCGAGGTGTTACAAACAGCGAACTCTAAATCTTGTGTCGGGTAGTTCCTCTCGTGAGGCTTTAATTGTTATGAGCCATAGGCAATGACTCTACCTTGCTGCATAAGTACACAACCTAATCCATCCCGTGAAGCATCGTCATAGACTACGTATCCCACTCCACTCTCGGTAATAATAAGGATAGGTGCAGTGGTGAGTCAAGTCTCTAACTTTTGAAAAGACCACTCGCAAGTGTCATCCCAAATAAATCAAATACCTTTCCTAGTGAAACGTGTTATAGCCATAGCTAACTGAGAAAACCCTTCAACAAATCTATGATAATAACCAGCTAGACTCGAGATGCTACGAATCTCAAACACATTCTTTGGCTTCTCCTAAGTCATCATGGCCTTTATCTTAGAAGGATTCACTATAACATTATGCTGTGAAACAACGTGTCTTAAAAATTTCACCTCCTTAAGACAAAACTCACACTTATCAAACTTAGCGTACATCCGATGCTCCTTCAAAATCTGTAGTGCAAGGTGAAGATGTCTTAGTCTTCTTTTTCGAAGGTGAATAAATGAGAATGTCATCAACGAAGACAATGACAAATATATCAAGATACTGCTAAAATACGCAATTCACCAAGTCTATGAATGTTGTAGAGGCATTCGTCAAGCCAAAAGGCATGACAAGGTACTTATAGTGGCCATTTCGAGTATAAAATGTAGTCTTTGAGATATCTTCCTTTATCCTCAACTGTTGATAGCCCAATCTCAAATCAATCTTCAAAAAGCATATGGAATGATCTATTCCACTTCTTCGTCAAGAATGCTAGAACTCCTTATGGTGAAGTGTTAGGCCGTAACAAAACCTTACTCAACAACTCCTCAATTTACACCTTTAGCTCCTGCAACTCTACAATGACCACACGCTAAGGTGCCATCGAAATAGGTGCGATACCCAGTAGTAAATCAATGGAGAACTCTATCTCCCTATGTGGCGGTAACTCGAATAGATCATCGGGAAATATATCTAGGAAGTCTCGTGTCACATCTCGCACCACACCCTACGCGGATGCCGAAGATGTGATGCCAATTAGCCATCTCGTCGGTCTCCCTACCGATAATGTGACCAACCAAAGGCAAACTTCTGAACTTTACAGTGAATTAGATTCCAAATGTAAGGTCAGAGTAGTGAAAATTAAAACCTTTTCATTTCGGGAATGCAATTTATCTATATACCACAGAGCACGTCTATAACCAAACATCTAATATCTCTAAAGTACCAAAACCCATGAGCCATGTCCCAATACATCCATTACATATCAATGAATTCAATCATATCATTTCACTCACCTGAATAGCCTGATTCAGTCCACAAGAATCCAAGTCTTCATAATTCAGTGCCAATCAAATCCTTGCTTAGAATGCCTCCCGGCCTACTAGTGTCATTTCTTTGTGCCTTCTAATCCAATAGAGATAAGTCCTGAAAAATGTTAGACAAACAGAATGAGCTTAAACAAGCTCAGTGAGTAACATAAGTTTCTTGTCATGGGTTTTAAAACCAGTTCTTATAAACATGGTATCCAAATAAAATGCATAATCAAATGCAGCTCAAGTAGGACAAAACAGATCAGATCAGAACAGAACATAACAGATCATAACAGAGCCAAAACAGAACAGATCGGAACAGAATAGATCATAACAGAACTGCATTAAACTGAACTGAGTACCAGTATATCAATAAAAAGGTATATCATCAAATATGTCTGAACCTTTCCCAGCTGCCCATAAGCGGACACTGGTGGGGCCTCTACCCTCTGGGTCATGCTCTGGCATAAGCCATACCGCTCAATCCTGTAGTGGGCATAGAGTAAGACACAACATAACAAAACAGAATCGAAACTGACTCCGAATAGCATATAACAGAACAGAACAGACCAAAACAAAATTAGAACAGGACAAAAGAGCAAGACAGAACAGAATCATGCCATGTGTAATGCAGTACAAAAAGTATGCATTTAAGTATATTCATTTAAACAGTATAGTATATGATACAGTACAGTATATGAATCTAGATAGTACAGTAAAATCACACCAAGTCAGGGTTCCAAGTTACTCACAAACCGTATGCTCATCTCCATTCACAGATATTCGCCGGATACGTCTTTAGGAACATCCTTGCATATCCTGAATAATCATCATCAATTATAGACATATAAGAATTCATCCATTTAGGAGTCTATCAGATTCCCTAATTAAGTTCATTGGCTTATTACCCATTTATTGGGTTTTAACTCAGGCTATTTAATTCTTTAATTAAGCTTAGTAGCTTCCAAAATTATAATCCAAGTCATTTTGACTCATTCCTTATCAATTAATCACTTATTCAACCTTAGGAGCAAAATGATAATTTGTCATTCTTGCCCCGAACCCTATCTAGGTTCTCATAATATTCCACGAGTCTTATATATAAATTTCTAACTCTTTTAGACTTCATTTGGTATCTGTTTAGATCATCGGGGACACATTAATCATTTTCCTTTTTGTACTTTGACTATTCCAGAGTCTTATTTAGACCCTTAATTCACATAATTATGCTTATGACAGTTTCTTATATCAGATTGGCCCTTTTTAGAATTTATTCGGCCTTTACTTTGTATTTTCTGTGCTTAGAGGTATTTTGGTCATTTTACATTTTATGAAATTTTGACACCGAATCATTATTTAGTCATTCATACAAGTTCACAATTATTTGGGTCCCTATTGGTATCAATTTCTTCAAATTTGGACTTTATTTAGGCTTCAGATTATATTAAGGGTATTTTGATAATTTTACACCTTATGGTGGGACTACCCCGGAGTCCCTAGATGTCCAATCTGACATTTTCATTGTGTCCGGAACATCCCAAAATGTTAAGATAGCCTTTTCCGGATCTCAATTTGGACTTTATTTGCTTTATTTATGGCCCAAGGGTAAAATAGTCATTTTACCCCACCCCATTTATAAAATAATTTAATTAATTATTTCATTATTAAATTATTTTTTTAGGGGTCTATTTGAATTAAATTCTTAAGAGTTGGGCTAGAACAAAATTATTTAGATTTTTGGGGCCAAACTGTAACTTAGAAAAGTTAGGGTTTTATATTTTAATTTAAATCATTGAACCAAGGGGTTCATGGGTTAAAACCCTAGACCAGCCCAAAGGCCTCTAAACCAATCGGTTTAGGTTGTCCAGTGAACCGGAATTAAATACTCTTGCTATCCTTCTTATCCCAGGTTTAGGCTATTCTGATTTTAATTTTGAATTTACTACCCTCGCAACCAAAAAGAGTAAATTCAACTTAAAATTCAAACCTTAAACAACGAAGTCCAATTACCATGGTTGCGTTCGGTCGGGTCCCAACCCGACTCGACCCAGATCCGATCCAACAGTAACCCGTTTCTCTCACGCTTTTCCAGCACCTGCTCCGGCGTCCTCTTCGGGGCCGGTCGCCAGAACTGTGACATTTTCTCTACTGTTTTTCATGTTTTCAACGTCCATTTTTCTAGATTTTTACACCAAATAAATCCTAAGACCTTAAGCATGCATTTGGGACTGTTTTAAACCTCAAAATTTACAATTTTTCGACACCCATTAACGTTTCCGGCCATGCACTGGTCGGCCATAAACTGGTCATTGCTTGACCTTTTTCCTTAATTCCAACTATTTTGGATTCCTGGAATGATTTTATACTTGGTTTTATTCACAAAACCCAGTTTAGTTCAACTTGAAATTATCCTAATTTTGGCCGTGAGTTACAGACTATTTTTCTTAGATTTTCTTTCATTTTCTCGGTTGAATTTTGATTCCCAATCATAGTTAAAGTAGAACAGAAAGTATTTGAATTCTTACCTTGGTCTCAAGCCCGAACTTGGAAGCTTTCCATCTCCTTCATCCATGGCAGTTTTGTACTGTTGTTACAGCAGCAACTGCTTTCCTTTTTATTTTAGTTGTTCTCTCTTTCTCCATCTTTTTCTCTTTTTCTTTGTCTCAATTTGTGGTTGCTTACCAATTTTTCTACAGACAGATATAAATATATATATATATATGTAGCTTAGCCTAGAATTCTCCAGCTTTGTCACTGGCAGCTTCTTGAAGTTTCATGCTAGAAGCTTTTGGTAGCTTACACATGCATCTTAGATTTCCAACCCTTGTCATCTAATTCGGGATCTAGAAGCTTCATGCTGCTTGATTTTTTCCTACTTTGTTATATATATATATATATATATATATATATTGATATACCATAAAAGAGCAGGCCAATCAGCATTTGACACATCAGCACAAAAGGTCGGAAGTGACCAAACTTATACCTTCAAAGCATATATATCCGGACAAGGGTCTCAGAACTTGTCACAGGGTCCAGATCAACACTGCAGACCTCGTCACCGCCTTAGCGGATGCCGAGCAGGGAATAAAGAAACAGTCTTCAACAAGGAGACAGTCTTCAAACAAGGAAACAGTCTTCAACAAGGGAACTACCATCTATGGTTATCTCTATGCAATACTCCACAAGGTAACTGCAATCTCCGATGATCAAATCCCTATATTCATGGCATCAAATCCTAATCAACTTAGGAAGGCCACGGTCTATAAATTAAACCCTAAAGGTACGCTTTATTTTTATGCTCATTCTTTGGCTTTCAATACAGTCTTTCAATTCTTTTACTTACTTAAACATCGGAGCGGCTACCGCCGGAGCCAATCCGGTGGTCCTCTGATCATCTTTCTGAGTGTTCTACAGGTCACGGAGTCCATACTTATTGCGAGCCGAAAAGTGCAGCATCAGTTTGGCGCCCTCTGTGGGAAACGACTAATCTCCAAGTGCTCTATTCATAAACTCAACTCTTTCCTCACCGGAAAACCATGGCACCAAATCTCCGACCGCGACAGAATACTCAGAGTTCGCAAAACGCTCAACGTCAGCCGCCTGCTCCTCGCACAAAGGGGCCAGCGGCCAATCCTATGCGACAAGAGATCGAAGCAATAAAACGACACAATGAACTGGTGCAGGAACAGTTGCTTGCCATCACTAGAACACTGGCAACACTCACGCAGAACCAAGCGACGGGTTCTCCTAGCCCGCCGGTCAACTTCGATGCGGGAACGCAACCTCCTGTTTCCACAGAGAATGAAGAACTTCATGCGCAGGCTCCAACTAACCAGCCTGGGCACCCCTCAGGCGTTGCTCGCGTTGGCCGAGATCCGCAGCCATCAACAGTCCCTGGCTGGGGAACATCCGCCTTCGTTCCCGACGTCCATTACCGGAGCACTACTAGAGCCCCAACTCCAAGGGCCTCGGGAGCACACCCGGCACCGCAGGAGCCCCATCATGCAGCACCAATCCCTCCGGTTCGGAATCCTCCTCCGTCCGAAGGGCGTAATCAACCCTACTACCCTGAAGCTGAGGCTATCAAGCAGGGTTCACAAGATGTCAGACTCAGAGACCCGCGAAGGGTAGAGGAAATTGCCGAGTCGATGGACCGGACAATTACCTTGAGAGGACCTCAGAACCCTCTAGAGCAAGACAAACTGGCCAGGCTGCTTGGAAGACTAGCCACCCCATTCACTCACGCCATCATGTCAGAAGAGAGGCCCAGAAAGTTCATGGTGCCCAAGTTCACCCTGTACGATGGATCTGGAGATCTAGGAGATCATCTCTCTCATTACCAGCATACGATGGCCCTTCACGGAGCCTCTGATGCCTTCATGTGCCGAACGTTCATCACCAGCTTGAAGGGAACTGCTCTGAAGTGGTTCCACAACCTCCCTCCAAACTCAGTTACCAGCTTCTATGAGCTCGGTAGATAGTTTTTGGACAGGTTTATGACCAATAAGAGGCTCAGAAGGGGGCCAAAATTCCTGCTGAATGTCAAACAGATCAGAGAGGAATCCCTTAGAGCCTACATTGCGCGCTTCAACACCGAACTCACAGAGATCACTGACTGCAGCCCGAAATTCCTTGTAGTAGCCCTAACTGCTGGGCTTGCCCAAGGTGGATTCAGAGACTCCTTGACAAAAAGCCCTCCAGCCGATATGGCGGCATTAATGGATCGGGCTAGAAAATACATCTGTAATATCCCGACCTGGGATACCGGGTCATATGACACGCATTACGAGGCCAAGAAAAATGAGTATAACAAAGAAAATACTAGCAAAGAAATAATTAATTCTTTACAAAAAAATGATTAATTATTTATAAGAAATAATTATTTTATACAAATTACATGAAGGCATATATATGTATAATTATGTATGCATGTATGTACATAGATACATTATATATATATATATTTATATAAAATTAATTGTTTCATATATATATTTATATAGATATACATGTGCAAGTGTGAACAGTGTACAAGGTGTGTGTGTGTGTCGGCTATAAAGTGTGTGTGTGTGTCTTCATGTGTAAGTGTGTGTATTATATTATATGTATATATATATATATATATATACAAAATATCTTGCAACAATTTAATGCAAAGCTGAAAGGAGAAAAGTAAAATTGATGAGATGGGAGGGCTAGTGTAGGGCTACGAACCAGAAAGAAAGAGAGAGAGAGAGAGAGAGAGAGAGAGAGAGAGAGAGAACAGTAGAGAGAGAGAGGTCGGTTCTCTCTTTAAAAGCAAGGCATGCAAAGCATGCTTTGCTGCATACGAAAGAGATCAAAGAGGGAGAAACTGAGAAACCAAAGGAAAGGAACTGAGGAGATAGAAGAAGAGATTCAGAGCAAGAAAGAAAGAGAAAACAGTGGTGAAAGGTGAACCCACCGAAAACTTTTAAAATTCTCTCTAGAATATTTTGCATGTGTTAAGAGATTTAGGTTATGTTATGATGCTTAATATATATCTAGACGTGTATCAAGCATGAAAATTGGTTATGAAAACGACTAAAACCATGAAACCCAGAAGCATCCGCCATTGAAGACCATGCTATAGCAGGTCTGAAACAATGGAAGCCAAACTCTTTTTGGTGCATATGGACTTAAAGAAGAAGTCACGAGGGTCATGAAAACCTATACCCGCGATCATAAAACCCAAGAAAAGCCCTCTAAATATCGAGTTGCAGGTTACGGGTTTAAGACCCAATCCTTTAAACTCTGTGTTAAATTGATATTTAAGAATGAGATATGAATCCCCATGAAGAGGGGATCATAACAAACGAAACCCCATGAATTTTGGTTCAGAAATGAGCATGAACGACCGACTTACAGTTTGGAATATCAAACCTTAAACCATACGATTTGAACTTTGTTTAATCTCTAAATGAATGCCAAATCAGTTGTTAGCACCTTGGGAGTGTTTATGACTAAAAACAGTGGAGTTTCCTTGGTTGAGACTCCACGAAAATGAGAAGAATGGAGGTTCGGAAATTAGGGTTACAGTGGGTCGAGATGGGGAAGACGACGCTGAGTCGACTCGTCGTCTCTTTCGAGTTGAACGGGTTGACTCGGACGCGTGGCAGCCTCTGGGCTTGCCACCGAATAAATGAAACGACAGCGTTTCAATAAGGTTTTAAAATCTTTTAAACGGTAGGGCTGACGTCATCATGACGTCAGCAACATGCACAAAACCGAATAGACCGGTTGGTTTACAACCAGACCGGACCGGTTCACTTATTCTTAGACCGAACCCTTTGGTTTTCTGGTTTTAATTTAAATCAAATAAACCAACACTTTTCCTATTTATGGATTGACCCCAACTGTTTTGGGAAATTCCACTGTGGCCCAACTGATGAAGAATTTATGCAATTAAGCCCCTGAAAAATAATTAAATAATAAATTTAATTATTTAATAAATAAGTGAAATTACTATTTTACCCTTGGGTCATAAATAGAGCAAATGAAGTCCAAATTAAACATATGAATAGTGTATCCTTACTATTTTAGATATTCTGAGACTAATGGTAGGGCCCGTTTTACGAGACAGGGCCCGAAAAATTAAGACACGTAAAGAGGTAAATGACCAAAATACCCCTGCCCAAAAATTAACAAGTTATTAGTATATTCTTACTATCTCGGACCTTTTGAGTCCAATGGTGAGGTCCACAACTCGAGATGAGGTCCCGAACATAAAAACACGTAAGGGGGTAAAATGACCAAATTACCCCTAGTATCCCGAAAGCCAAAATGAAACCAGAGAAGGTCTAAATTAACTTTCTTTGACATCTCGGACTCAAAAATGGAGTCCAAATTACGAAACGAAGTACAGAAAAATATGACACGCAAAACGATAAATGACCATTTTGCCCTTTTACATATAAAAGCCCGAATTAAATTCTAAGAAAGCCCAAACCAACTTTCTTCGACGCTCTGGACTCAATAATAGAGTCTATTCGACCAAAAGAAGTGTCTAAAATAAAAAGACATAAAATTTGATGAATAGCATCTGTTAGATGACTATGGACAGAAATATTGCCGAAGTATTAAACTAAGGCAAGTACGAAGGGAATGCAATACGAAAAGACACGACACGTAAACATGTCAAATAAATAACTTTAATTCAAAGTTAATGGAGCTACCAGAAGAGTATAAATTGAAATAAATTCAATTTCTAACACATTAAATTGTGTCATAGGTTAAGAATACGAATTAAGTTAAGTGCATATGAAATAATGAAATCGTTTTAGGATCTAATACGATTTAAGCATAAGTTAAGGAATATCGAAATGATATTACAATGAATGTGAAGTTGATGAGATGTTTATGAATTGTTCTTAGAAACTACAAGGAAAGTGGGAAAGCGCATTTTAGCACTAACCCTAAAGGACCAAGGTGAGTAACCCTGTGTTTGAATTGGAGATTTAACTCCATGGATTTGAAAAGGTTTTAAGTTCAAAGATATGAAGTATTTGAAGTTTCAAATTCAGTATTTACATGATTCAGTTTTAAATTGTTTCCATCTTTATAAACTCTATTATGACATGCTTAGTGAATGGTTTCTATCATAGTTTTCTTAGAACATATTTCGGCATGTCTAAAGTTTTAAATGCCCAATTATGTAAAATATTCTGAATTTGATTATCGCCAGTATTTGAAGTTCTATTGTAGAAGTTATGCATTCATGTTTTAAATATTCATGAAAGCATCTATTGAAGAAGCCATGTAATAAATGTTTTACAAGATAAATGGTGTTTTAAGCACCCCCTATGATGGTTGAAATCCTTTGGGATTCAACAGTAAATGCCCGATAGCAGGATCTAATCCCCCAGGCAAATGAGATCGACAGTATTGGCAGTAAAATGGGAGTCTGGTTCAAAATAGATTCCACCTAATTAAAGTGATAAGATGACAAATGATTTGAAAATGGAAGCAGGTTTTACCCTTATTTTCAATATGCATATGTTTTGAGTTTTATATACTCTATTTAAGAAATACATGATATGTTATATGTTTTGAAGTTCATATGTATAAGTTTAGCTTGAATACTGTAAATGTTTCAGAGCTACATATTTTTAAGGAATGCATATATTCTGTATTCAAAGTAGACGAACAATTGGCGGTGATTATTTTACAAACTCTTATGTACTAAAAATCACTGCTAATTGAAAACCCCATGACGAATACTAGAATTGCTCACAAGCTTGGATTAGCTTACCCGGACTTTGTTCGGATCCCCTTTTCAGGTGATTCACAGCAGACAGGGTCTCGAGGATGATGGTGATGAGTCTAGCTATTTTTGGGAAGATATGTTTAAGTAGTTTCTTTGAGAAACCTATGAACTCTAGTAGTACATTTTGTATTAGTAGATGATGTAAAAATATGTATTAAGCCCTCAGGGCAATTGAACATGTTTTGTATCAATGTTATAAGTCTTTAAGTTTTAGTTATACTCTGAATGTGTAACCATGTATGCTATGAAAAGAGCGGCAGTATCGGACGGATGTGCGTAAATTTAAATAAGAAAAGAAAAGAAAAAAATTTTCACGCTTCCGCAATACGCATGTCGCACGTCTATTCGATACCGCTACCTATATGAGCCTTCGCCCAAGGGTCCCCGAGCCTGAGGGTGGCGGTCGCGATGCGAGATCCGCACAGGGTGGGTTTCGGGTCGTGACAACATTAACCTGGAAGAAGCCAACCGCACGTCCCAGAAGGGCAGAGATCAGACCCAGAGGGACAATCCAAAGCGGGAAGACCACAAGAAGGAGGATCACAGAAGAGACTCCAACAAAAAGAGGGCCAGGAGCCCAGAGAAAAGAACAGCACCCAGAGCAGTGTACAACTCCAGACCAAGGGAGTTCACCAACTTCACTCCTCTGAACACCACACCGAACCAGGTACTCTTGCAGATCCGAGATCGGGAGAACCTGAGGTGGCCGGAACTAATCAAAGGAGATCCCAGCTTGCGGGACCAAAGTAAGTATTGTAATTTCCATAAAGATCATGGACATACAACTAACACATGCAGGACCCTCCGATATGAGATAGAGCAGCTCATAAAGAAGGGGCGTCTTTGGGAGTTCGTCAAGCAGGACGGAAGGCAGAACCCCTAAGAAGACAAGCCTCAGCAGCGGCCCGACCAGAGGCCCGAACAGAGGCAAGAGCAGAGGGAGGGACGAAACGAGCCCCAGAGGCAGAACAATCACGTCATCTACGTCCTCCATGCTGACTCCCCTGTCACAGGAATGTCCAACAGGGCAAGAAAGAGATATGCTCGGGAGGCCAGAGCCGCCCCGAACGTATTACAGATCTCCAACGTTGAAAAGAGGCTCAAGCTAGCACCGGAGATCCAATTCACCGAGCAAGATCTAGCAGGGGTACACTGCCCTCACAGTGATGCTCTTGTTATCACCCTCAGAATCGCCAACTTCGAGACCAGAAGAGTCCTGGTCGATACTGGCAACTCCGTCAACATACTGTTCTATGAACCGCTCAGACAGATGGGGATAGACCATGACAACGTCAAGCCCACCACTGTCGTGATGGCAGCTTTTGATGGCAATCTCAGTACCCCGTTGGGGAGAGTCGACCTTCCTACCACTGTAGGAGAGGGTGAAGGGCAGAAGACCACCATCTCGGAGTACATGGTGTTAAACATGAGATCTCCCTACAACGTCATAATCGGGAGACCCTGGTTGCATCAGATAGGGGCAGTCACTTCGACCCTCCATCAGTGTCTGAAATACGTCCACAACCAGAGCGTTCACTCTGTCAGAGGGTGTCAACCAACCTCCCGGGAGTGCCATGCTATTGCCCTTAAGGAGAAGGCCCCTAAATAGCAATTACAGTACACCCGGGACTGTGCAGATTCGGTTCTCACTCACTCTCCCGAGGTGGAGGATCGCCCATCCAACATTAGAGAACCCTTGAGCCCAAAGGGACGTGACAGCCGAGCCAAACCTGTTGGCGAGCCCATTAAGGTACTGGTCAGTTCAGAAGCTGAGGAGCGTTATTTGTACATCGGCCCAGACCTCACACACTCTGAGCAGGAAAAGATAGTCAGGTTCTTAAAAGATAACCTCTCTATCTTTGCCTAGGAGACCAAAGACATGGAGGGAATAGATCCCAATCTTATAACTCACAAGCTGATGGTGGATCCGGATCACCCACCAGTCAGACAGAAGAGAAGGTCGATCGCTCCTGAACGACATCGGGTTATAAATGAAGAAGTCCAAAGGCTGCTGGACGCTAGGATGATACGGGAAGTGTTCTATCTCGAGTGGCTAGCCAACACCGTGCTTGTCAAAAAGAAAAACGGCAAGTGGAGAGTCTGCGTTGATTATACAGACCTCAACAAGGCGTGCCCCAAGGACAGCTTTCCACTGCCAAGAATAGACCAACTGGTTGACGCCACTGCGGGGCATGAGCTTATGAGCTTCATGGATGCCTACTCTGGATACAACCAGATCCAAATGTACCCTCCAGATCAAGAGAAGACTGCCTTCATAACCGAAAGAGGGCTCTACTGTTACAGAGTGATGCCTTTCGGTTTGAAGAATGCTGGAGCCACTTATCAACGGTTGGTGAACAAGATGTTCAGCCCACTGCTCGGTAGCACCATGGAGGTTTACATCGACAATATGCTGGTAAAGAGTCTTCAGAAAGGCAGCCACCTCTAGCACTTAGCCCAGACCTTCGATATCCTCAGACAGCACAGGATGAAGCTCAACCCCTCAAAATGTACCTTCGGAGTTACGAAGGGAAAATTCTTGGGATACATTGTCTCTCAGAGGGGTATCGAAGTAGACCCCACTCAGATCCAAGCCCTAATTGGGCTAAAATCGCCAAAAACCAGAAAGAAAATTCAGGCGCTGAATGGCAGGATTGCGGCCCTAAGCAGATTTATATCCAAATCCACTGATCGCTGCCTACCTTTCTTCAAAGCTCTGAAGGGCAACAAGGCTTTGCAGTGGACGGAAGAATGTGAGAAATCCTTTCAAGAACTAAAAGAGTATCTAGCCTCTCCAGAGCTCCTGTCAAAACCAATACAGGGAGAAAAGCTACTCCTGTACCTTGCAGTCTCCGAAAACGCGGTTAGCTTCGCATTGATCAGACAGGACAGAGGAGTGCAGAGGCCTATTTTCTACGTCAGTAGGGCACTACTTGACACGGAAAAAAGATACCCAGAAGTAGAGAAACTGGCCTATGCCTTGGTCATATCAGCTCGAAAGCTTCGACCTTATTTCCAGGCCCATCCGATCGAGATCCCAACTACCTATCCTCTGAAGTCAATACTGAGGAAACCTGAGGTATCGGGAAGATTAGTGAAGTGGTCTGTGGAGCTAGGGGAGTTCGACATATCATATGTACCCCGAAACTCCATCAAAGGGCAGGCCTTAGCTGATTTCGTAGCCGAGTTCACCCCGGCACTTCAGAACAAAGCACAACTCACCGAAACTTCGGGAACCTGGCTGCTGTACATTGATAGATCGTCAACCGATCAAGGTTCAGGGCTAGGCCTGGTACTACAGTCCCCTGATGGGCTCACGTTAGAAAAAGCAGTCAGCTTGGGATTTAAAGCTTCTAATAATGAAGCCGAATATGAAGCCCTAATCTTAGGCATGAAGCTTGCCTTGGAATGCGAGGCTTAGAACCTCGATGTCTTCTCTGACTCTCAACTGGTAATGAGCCAGGTCTTGGGAGAATTTGCCATTAAAGATGATAGGATGCTCCGGTACTCCGAACTGGTAAACCACTTGAAGCATTCCTTCCAGACGTTTACTATTCAGAAAATTGAGAGAAGCCAGAATTGCAGAGCAGATGCTCTGGCTAACATGGCCTCCCACCTCAAGTCTGAAGCAAATTCCATAATTAAAATCTCCTTTCAGCCAGGATCCAGCATTGAGGAAGCACAAGTTGCTCAAATTAATGAACAGCCCCAGAACTGGATGACTCTAATTCTCTAGTATCTAAGATCCGGGCTCCTCCCAGAGGACAAAAACAAAGCGAGGAGAATCTGAATCAGAGCGGCTCGGTACCTGATCCTAAACAACAAACTTTACAGAAGGTCGTATTCTCAACCTCTGTTAAAATGCTTGGCTCCAGACGAGTCACAATATGTCTTGGCCGAAATACATGAGGGAATCTGCGGGAATCATAATGGGGGCAGAACTATAGCCCACCGAGCTCTATCACAGGGTTACTATTGGCCCGGCATGCTGAAACAGGCAAAAGAATATGTTCGGAAGTGCGACAAATGCCAGAGATTTGCACCGTACCAACATCAGCCTCATCATGAGCTTATCCCGATTCCTAGCCCTTGGCCCTTTGCTCAGTGGGGGATGGACATCGTGGGTCCATTACCAAGGGCCCCTCCGAACAGGAAATATCTCTTGGTGGCCATCGACTACTTCTCTAAATGGGCCGAAGCCGAGCCTTTAACACATATCACAGAAAAGGAAGTTGAGAGCTTCACCTGGAAGAACATTGTGTGCAGGTTCGGCATACCACGTGTAATTATCTCGGACAATGGGACACAATTCACTGGTAAAGGCTTCAAGGCATTCTGCGAAAATCTCAACATCAGGCAACACTTTGCCCCTCCAGGCCATCCACAAGCAAATGGGCAAGCAGAGGTCACCAACCGAACAATCCTTGACGGGTTAAAGAAAAGGTTGGAACAGGCCAAAGGGAAGTGGGCAGAAGAACTCCCTGGGGTTCTTTGGGCCTACAGAACAACCAGAAGAACTCCCACCTCAGAAACTCCCTTCTCACTAGCCTATGGAACTGAAGCAGTAATTCCGGTTGAGATCGGTATGCCAATCCTGAGGACTGAGGCCTTTGAGCAAGAATCCAATGATCAGCAGCTGATGGAAAACTTGGATTTGCTCGAAGAGAGAAGGGATCAAGCCAGCATCAGGATGGAAGCCTACCAACAGAGAATGGTTAACAAATCCAAGGTAGGACTCAAGACAGTCAGCTTTCAAGTTGGAGACTTCGTCTTAAGAAGAGTCTTTCAAAATACCAAGGATCCCACCATGGGAAAGTTGTCACCAAACTGGGAAGGTCCCTACAAAGTAACAAAGGTTATTCGGCCTACCACCTACTGGCTAGAAGACATGACTGGGAAGACTGTTCCTAGGCCATGGAATGTGGAACACTTACAGAAGTATTATCAGTAGAGAGGTTTTCTTTTACTTCTATAAAATGTTCATCTATAAATGCACAAGCCTCCAGAGCCTGGTCCATAAATGTACAAGTCTTAGTACTTGGTCCATCTATAAATGCACAGGCCTCCAGAGCCTGGTCCATAAATGTACAAGTCTCAGTACTTGGTCCATCTATAAATGCACAGGCCTCTAGAGCCTGGTCCATAAATGTACAAGTCTCAGTACTTGGTCCATTTATTAAATGCACAGGCCTCCAGAGCCTGGTCCATAAATGTACAAGTCTTCGTACTTGGTCCATCTATTAATGCACAGGCCTCCAGAGCCTGGTCCATAAATGTACAAGTCTTCGTACTTGGTCCATCTATAAATGCACAGGCCTCTAGAGCCTGGTCCATAAATGTACAAGTCTTAGTACTTGGTCCATCTATTAAATGCACAGGCCTCTAGAGCCTGGTCCATAAATGTACAAGTCTTCATACTTGGTCCATCTATAAATGCACAGGCCTCTAGAGCCTGATCCATAATATGCAGGTCTTAAATACTTGGTCCATTTTTCTAAATACGTAGGCCTCTAGAGCCTGGACCACCCTAATGCACAGGCCTTCCGAGCCTGGTCCATCCTCAATTAGCAGATTCTATGATCCAGTCCATCCAAAGACAGAAGTTTCAGGCATCTACAAACTAAAGTTTCCTAGATCGGAACACCTCAGATCTGAAATTTATATTATTTGGCTTATCTATCAAGCAAGCAACAAGTACTATGATACCGATCAAGAGTGAAGTACTTTAATTCAAGAACTTTTTCAAGTTTCTTTGATCTATTCTTAGAACATTCATACATCAGAAGTGCACAAGAAAGTGTTTTAAATGCAAAAAAGCACAATCGAATACAAAGACATCAGATCTGAGAAAAAGAGACTCAATTTTATTGATAAATCAGAAGATTTACATCAGTACAAACACATCATTACAGAAGCTACTATAGAAGCTATTACAGAAGCTACTACAGAAGCTATTACAGAAGCTACAATTCTCAACATATTGGCTTTTCTTCACGGGATGATAAAGGGGCACAGGATCCAAAACTTCCATTACCGCCGCCGCCGGCTCCATTTGAAAGGAAGGGGCCCTAAACCCCAATCTGCATCAAGGAGCGCCCAGGCCATTTCATCATCATCATCATCAATTCCATGACCAACGGATGATGAGGGCTCTAGGCCTCAGGAGACTTTTCGTTCTCCACCTTTGTAATCGGCATGACACCCCAGTAGATTGAAGCAAGGGTCTTTGCCAAGTCACAAGGGGGAGGAGGCAGCCCACATTCATCTCCCTCAAAGCAGTTGTCACACCCCGGCCAATTGGAGCGAGGATCTCTGACAAGACATGAGGAAGAGGAGGCAACTCACCCTCGTCTCCATCACCAACGCTCCAGGCCTCGGTTGAATCAAGGAGGGGCCACCACCAATCGGAGGAATCTCGACCGGATGCCAGAGGAAACAAGAAGACTTGTGCCTCCTTCAATCCTTCCTTGGAGACTGAAAATAGGGGAAGGTTAACTCTCGGCCACAGTTGAATCATTCCTAACTCAGGCAAGGAATCATCCATCATCTCCGGACGAGTGGCAAAACTCCGGCAGCATATAAAATCTCTCTTACAAACAAATCGGGGAGCAAAAGGGTTGAGCGCAACCGTATGCCCTCGTTTCCATATATATAGACACTGGAAATCCAAAGGTCACCCAACTGAACCGTCGCAACGGTGAAAAAGAGAGTGGCCTCGAAAATCCCAAACGACAATCGAATAAATAAACAGTGCTTTAAATGCGCCTCTTCGATATACCAAGACACAGGGTACAGAACTCTCTAGACAGAGACCACAGTCCAGCACTGAAGCTCCCGAATTGACAGAGAGGGGAACAAAGTCTAAGTGTACAGACCCCCTATTCAAGATTCAGATCTTCCAATCTTAACTATTTAATGACAGGCCAGTCATATGACAAAGGCCAAACAGCTCGGATATATCCCGATCCTGAGTACTCGAACACAGTATGCCAAGCATCATAACTACAAGCACAAGCTGCCTGGTTATTTTCACAAGCTCTTGATTCAGAGCAGTTTATCTCAGAGCCCTACAGAAGCCTAGTCCCACTCTATCAGGCTCTGTCTATCTGGTTATATTTACTTTCATGTCTTATTATAATAAGACAGTTGAAATTAATCTACATTCACTATTCAGTGGCAAGTATCGAAGTTCGGAAAGCGACTACTGATTGCTGGACAGTTGATCTAACATACAAAAGGCTCAGAGCAGCCACACTTACGACAAAATTGCACCGGAGGAAAAAACGCAAACAGAATCTGAAGGAAAGTCAATTTTATTGATCGGAAGAATACATTCATTACATCAAAGCTTTCAAAATCGAACCGGATTAGGTCATCACCCATCTGTTCAACTTCATCTTTCAATACCATCTCAGCCTCAGCCCTGGCATGATCAACTGCCTCCTGAACTTTCTGATCGAAGGAACTTCGGAGATTAACCAACTCCGCCTGAAGCCCCTCAACCTTCTGAGCATATATGTCCCTCTCAGACTCTGCCACAGTAAGGTTGGTGGTAGCTTCCTTCAGACCCTCCTCCGCAGTCTGAACCTTGGATCGGGCTGTTCCGAGCTCCAGCCTCATCTCATCCATCTCGGCCCTCAGTTTCTCGGCCTCCTCAAGGCCCATGGGGGTCACCATCAGAGCAGCCAAGCTATGCATGCTCTACGCAAAGCAAGACAGACAGTTTAGATTGAGCGAATAGACAAACAGAAAAGTCAAGAAAAAGCTTCAGAAGTTACCCTCATCTGGAGATTCATCATCTCAGTCATCAGCTTGGAGGGGTCATCCCCTCTATATCGGTGTGGGCCATGAGCCCATATTTGATCAAATGCCCTCTTGGCAATCTGATAGTCCGGCTCATTAAACGGCTCGGACGGTGCAGCAAGTGCTTTCCCCTTCCTAGTCCTCTTGCTCGGACCAGAAGAGGCAGGAGGAGCAGCCGAAACAGGGACGGCAGGTTCGGCCTCCTTCTCAGCCTCGGCAGGGGCTGGCTCGGGAGAGCTGGAAATCAACCTCCTCCTTTTTACTTCAAGGGGGGCATTAGGCTCAGCTCGGGAGGAAGACTCCCCCACCACTGGGGCCTCCGGCACAGCCCATTTCGTCGTCAGCCTCTTCTTAAGCTCTGTAGAACGGGCAGCCATCAGGTTCTCCGGAGTCACAATGATAGAATGAGCCCGGTTAAAAGTCGAAAGCAGCACTCGGTACTAATCTCGCAGTGCTTTAGTAAAATCGGGCCTCTTCCAAGCACTCCTGACTGCACAAGAAGTAAGGAGCGATATATCAGTTTATCATTTCTAAAGGCATAAACAAAACTGAAGCAAACCTAAGGGAATAAGCCTCACCCTTACGACCCGTAGCACGAGGGAATGGCGAGGCTTCTCCTTCCTGGAAGTCTTCATGCTCCCATCCTCCTCCGACGAAGAAGTACCACTTCTTCCACGTTTTGTTGGACGTAGGAACGGAGGACAGGGATCGGAACCCCTTCTCAAAGGACATATAAAAAAGGCCTTCTGCCTGTTTGAACTTCAGATCCATATTGCTACGGATCAAGTCCAGGGACACATCCACCTTATTCTGGTGTCCCAATACGATGAACCCTAGAAGCTGCCGCCAGTTATTAAGGTTCAGGTCGGCAGGGCAGAGCTTGTACCAACAAAAGAATTGCCTGACTAAATCCGGCAATGGGAGTCTCAAGCCCATTTCGAACCAGGCAAGGTAAACACAAATCTCCCCGGCTTCAACATTTTGGGGACGATCCATGGGGCCTGGCACTCTACAGGTCACGTTCGGGGGAAAATTATATTTTGCCCTCCACTCGTCCAGAAGGCTCTGAGTGATAGCACTCTCACCCTCTTCTCTATGAGAAGACCTGCCAGAGGTCTCCCCAGCCCTGTCTCGGGGCTCTTCAAAAGCATCGACTATCCTAACCCCAGGACTAAGGGGAGGTTCAACAGGCCTCTCCCCAATATCTTCGGGAGCAGGGTTACCTACATCTTCCACAAGAGACGGAACAGCCATCTCAGAAGGGTTTCCCACTCCCTCTTTCACAATTGGGGATTCAGAAGAAGCAGACATTATTCTCGGATTCAAGAAGAAAGAAGCAAGAGAAAAGGGAAAATCAGTCGAACCTGTTCTAACTCAGGAAGTCAGTATTCTTCAAGGTCGCACAGACCAACAATGGCGGATGAAATCTTCTAGCACAGTGAAAATGACAGGGAAAAGGTTATTTCAAAATCTTACCCCGTATTTATAAGCACAGTATCAGAAGGGACCCACCAAGCCCAAACGCCATGACGGTTCGGAACAATGATGATTTCGGGAAACCCAACTATCGGCCAATACAAATAATGACCTTGAAAAGACCTAATCTCTGGCTGCGCAATAAATGGCGCCCCAACAGTTGCCTTGAAAGGTGAATAGGCAGGACACATGACTCTCCGAGAAAGGCTTAGCCCTAGTTGCTTGCTAGCATCGAACTAGGACTTGGGGGGGGAGTAACTGATATACCAAAAAAGAGCAGGCCAATCAGCATTTGACACATCAGCACAAAAGGTCGGAAGTGACCGAACTTATACCTTCAGAGCATATATATCCGGATAAGGGTCTCAGAACTTGTCACAGGGTCCAGATCAACACTCCAGACCTCGTCACCGCCTTAGCGGATGCCAAGCAGGGAATAAAGAAACAGTCTTCGACAAGGAGACAGTCTTCAAACAAGGAAACAGTCTTCAACAAGGGAACTACCATCTATGGTTATCTCTATGCAATACTCCACAAGGTAACTGCAATCTCCAATGATCAAATCCCTATATTCATGGCATCAAATCCTAATCAACTTAGGAAGGCCACGGTCTATAAATTAAACCCTAAAGGTACGCTTTATTTTTATGCTCATTCTTTGGCTTTCAATACAGTCTTTCAATTCTTTTACTTACTTAAGCATCGGAGCAGCTACCGCCGGAGCCAATCCGGTGGTCCTCTGATCATCTTTTTGAGTGTTGTATAGGTCACGGAGTCCATACTTATTGCAAGCCGAAAAGTGCAGCATCATATATATATATATATATATATATATATATATACAACACTTATACACATACATGTATCAATATAGGTATATATTTATACATGTATTTTTTTGGCGCTTATTTCCGTACTCCGATATATTTTACTGTATTGAACATTTTCATTCCATAAAATTTTACTTTATGGAATGGCAACAAATTTAACATAAAGTTGGGGCTCAGTATCATTATTATTTATTTTGCCAATATTAGGTCCCCGTTCGTGTCTTATATTATATTCATATTATTTTCATAATTAATTCTTCGTATCGGTCCCATGTATCCATCCCGACACTCGGTTGACCAGGTTGTCAATTTCCCAAGCATACACCATCTTTGGTGTTTTGGATTAATTTCAAATCTCAGGAAAATTAAGCCTGTCATGGCGTACTATATTTTGAGCTATTTCGAATCATTAACATTACATAACCTAATTTTATTAGGTCGAGGTGTTGTTTTAATTACATTGGATTTTTTGGGATATTACATCTCGCACCACTGATGGTAACTCCCCATGGACACCACTGTCATCATCTAATACCCAACTGAAAAAATGCACTTAAGCTCTCCAAGATCACGTGAGTCTAAGGGTTGTGGAGTAGTCAGGTCGCTCATATCCCCCATGAAATAGAAGCAATCTCCCTCGGGAGTACAAGTCGTCACTCTCTATTAATAGAAATCTATGGTAGCTCGGTAGGTATACAACCAATCCATGCCCGAAATAAGGTTGAATCTAGTCATATCTAGCACAATAAAATAGAAGACAAAATAATGATATGCTATCTCAATCTCACATGAGTGACAAACTCTCCTAAGAACCACTCTGCCCCTAATTGGTGTCTCTACCCGAAGTAGATGATCTAGAATGTCCACATCCAAGCCAAATGCTAAGGAAAATGATGTAAAAATAAATGAATATGAAGAACCTAAATCAATTAGAACGGTAGCCCATGAGTTAAACACCAAAATAGTACCTCTAAGGACTGAAGGCCTTATAGAAGACTCGGATGTTATAACTGCATGCATTCTCCCATGAGTCTATGGATGATCTTGTTGTCCAATGTCCCTCTATAAAGTCTATGGAACAACCATTGATGAAGAGGCCCCTTGAGCGGGCCTAGAACTCTAGGATGAGAAGACAAGTACTAGTGGAAGAAGTGGGCGTAGAAACTTTAGCGCAACTAAATAGTCTAAGATGGGAATGACTGTTGATATCTAGAGGAATCCTAAGCTCCTTTTGCTACAGTGCACTAACATACTGTGTGTCCCAGCTGGCCACACTAATAACAAGTAATGTTCTTGCCCTAGCTCTATGACTGTCCTCTACTCCGTGTCTAACTCTGGCCCTTACCTTGAACTTGTCCTCTGCCTTGTGCTTGTGTCTACACTCTCTATGGATAATCTACCCTATGATGTATTGTGTGTCCCGACTGGCCATACTAATAACAAATAATGTTCTTGCCCCGGCTCTATGACTGTCCTCTACTCCGTGTCTAACTCTAGCCCTTACCTTGAACTTGTCCTCTACCTTGTGGTTGTGTCTACACTCTCTATGGATAACTTGCACTATGATGCCCAGTTTTTTTATAATAACAATTGATCTCCCTTTGTGGGTTCCTTCCTGGAGCTAAAAATGACAAAGGTGCAAGGTGTTGTTGATGATGCGTCTGTCCTTACAAATATGACATGGCCTCTCTCTGTCTATTCCTATCATTTCTCTTAAGATAAGAGCTGAAATTGGCCCCTCTAAATTGATGTCGAGCATCACAAATCCTCCTGGTATCCTTCTTCTCTGCCTCAATTAACAATGCTCGCTCCACTGCCTCATAGCACACTTGGATCTTGAGTGGAACTACCTTAGACCAAATAGAAGGCCTAAGTCCTAACTTGAAGGTATGGGCCTTGTCAGCCTTATCTATAACAATTCTTGGTACATACCATGACAATACAGAAAATCGAGACTGATATTGGGCCACAGTCATGTCACCTTGATATAAGTGAAGGAACACTTGTTGCCACGACCCAGAATCCACCCTGTGCGGATTTGGTATCGCGACACTGGTCCGACCCAATTACCGAACCCAATACATTCCTTTTTCCTTTTTAAATTTTAACATTTATATGTGAGTCTTAGTAACATGCCAACAACAATCTAATAAACAGCGGAAGACTTAATAAATTTTTCATTTATAATACTAAAGTTCATATAATTATACAGACCCAAAAACTCCAAATACAACTACCCCCAGGACGTGGGGTGATGGGAGAACATAGGACAAATACTATACTTTACTACCAAAATAATCCGTGCAGCAACCCTACGCCTGTTCGGGATTCTGATCCCTACTTTCAAACTATGGCGTCCTTACTTGAAATAATCAAAGTATCTGTATGAGCTATGAAAACTCAGTAAGTAAATCCCTTTGCTCTATCAGGGCAAGTCCACATAAAGGGGTTCACAGAACAAGAAACACAGTTTATAGCAATATGATAACCAATCAAGAAGATACGATGTTAACAACAGTAAGTCACATCACATGATAATAACAACAACAAATATCCAACAATATCATGTACATAAATCATCAACAGGTATCTGGCCTAACCAGTAAATGTAATGCCACAATAGATAATTGTCCAATGTTAGGGATGCTTTATACAATCGTATGTCCATTTATTAGGAACATAATATGCTTAACCAAATGAATGCAACAATGTATAGAATGATTTCCATGGTCTGTGTCACGACTCAAAACCCGCCCTATGCGGATCCCGAATCGCGACCGCCGCCCTTCGACCGAGGCCTTAGGGCAAGGCGAAACATAAGCAACAGTATCGAATAGATGTGCGACACGTGATTGCGGAAGCGCAAAAACTTTTTCTTTTCTTTTCTTATTTTAAAAATTGCACATCCGTTCGGTACTGCCGCTCTTTGCATTGCGGTACACATGATCATACATTCAGAATGTAAATAACATTCTAAAGATTTATACACAATACATATTCATTTGTTCTTCAAAACTTAACTACATAATATACATAACCAAAAAATGACTAACTACTAGTCCGAGTGCTTTTCCACATCTGCTAGTCCTGCAATAACTTCCTACGCCCTTTCACAAAATGAGCATAGATTATACATTTTCTTCATCAAAATCAGAACTTGCCTCCTGACACCTGAAAGGGGGGTCCAAATAAAATCCGGGTAAGCTAATCTAAGCTTGTGAGTATTCCTGCATTTGTCATGGGGTTTTCAACTGGCAGTGGTTTAGCACATGAAAGTTTATAAAATACTCACCACCAATTGCTCGTACATTCAGAATACAGAATATATGCATTCTTCATAAGAATAGCTTTAAAACATTTAAAGTGTTCAAGCTAAACACACATTTCTTCGATAGAGTATATGCATTTTAAAATATGCATAATAAAATGGGGGTAAAACCTGCTTCCAACTTTAATAGTATGACTTCAAATGATAGCTTAAAAACATTTATAGTTATCAAGCCAAATACACATTTCTCAATGGAATATATGCATTTCAAAGCATATAAACGTACATAATAAAATGGGGGTAAAAACCTGCTTCCATTTCCAAAAGTGTTTGTCATCTTTTCTCTTTGGTTAGGTGGAATCTGTTTCGAACCAGACTCCCGTTTTACTGCAATGCTACAATGGGAGATATCTCATTGCCTGGGGGATTAGATCCTTTTACCGGGCATTTCAACGGTCGTATCCCGAAGGATTTCAACCTCACATGGGGTGCTTATGCACATTTGGATGCCTTTTTAATGAGCATCGAAATACTGCTTCTTCAATAAATGCTTTTCAAAAACATTTACCATATGACTTCTTCAAACATATGCATTTATAGCATTTGAAATATGATTTCTTCAATAGGTGCTTTATGAGCATTTAAAATATGACTTCTGAAAAAGAAACTTCAGAATATGTAGACATGTCAACTACTTTTAGAGAAGACAGTAATAGAAATTATTCATTGAGCATGTCATAACAAGATTTATAAGAGCAAAATCTTTAAAACATGAATCACGAAATATTGAGTTTAATACTCAATACTTCAAATCTTTTGGAATTTAAAACATCTTTAAATCCGTGGAGTTAAATTGCCACTTCAAATACAGGGTTACTCATCTTATACTCCAAGCTCGGCGTTTACTATGACGCCTTCCCTTTTCTTTTTTTAGTTCCTAAAACAATTCATAACAATTTATTAACTTCATCGGTACTTCAATATCTTCTATTAATGTCCCTACTTTATGCTTAGATCGTATTAAACTCTAACTTTAACATTAAGTATTATCTTTTTAATATATACTCTTTTGGTAGTTCCATCACTTTGTAAGGTTTGATTTTTATACTTTTAATATTTGCGTATCATATTTTTCCGTACTTCATTTCATAATACGGACCCTACCGTTGAGTCCGGAACGTAGAAGAAAGTCAATTTAGACCTTCACGGATTTTCATTTGATTTTAGGGGCACTAGGGGTAATTTGATCATTTTATACCTTAACGCGTCTTAATTTTTTAGAGTCCTGTCTCGTGAAACGGACCCCACCATTGGATTCAGAACGTCCAAAATAGTCAAAATACACTATTCGTTTATTGTATTTGGACTTCATTTGCCCTATTTAGGGCTAGGGGCATTATTTTTATTCCCTTGCGTGTTCATCATTGCTTCTATTACAAGAGAACAACATTTGTTAGTTTATCCTCATGTATCGTAATATACATAGTTATAGTCATTTTCCTAGTGATTAAGGATGTGAACTTCGATTCATCATTTTCAGATAGAGAGTAAATTAACTAGTATCACTACTTACTTCTAATTCCCTAACGTACTATTGCTAATTCCTTACGTCATATACTAGATTTATGCCTTCCTACAGTTTAGGGTTTCCATGATCAAGTTGGATAAGGTAGCACTGTGTGTTCCTCAGTTACCCTAGTTACATGATAAGGCGGTCGTTCCTCACCGGTAACAGAGGTCCTGATAGCACATCAGTGACTGTCAAATTCCTCTCTTTCTCTTTTAACCATTTACAAGTCACAGTTATCCACTTTCCTAATTTATGTTCACTTCTAATCTTCAGGCTCATTTTCTTCTACTTTACTGCAGGTCCCATACCCTGCCTTCCTATTACATACTTTAAAATACCTACTTCATGTTACTACGGGTCTCATACCCCGTCTTCTCATCACATTATTTGCTTTACATATGTACTTCATGCAACGCAGGTCCCAGACCCTGCCTTCACATTACATCATTTACTTCACATCTCTACTTCCCACCACGCGAGTCCCATACCTCGCCTTCATATCAAGTCATTTACTTCACATATCTATTTCCTATAACGCGAGTCCCATACCTCGCCTTTATTTGCTTCACATTTCTTAGGTAGCCTAGAACCTACCTAACTCATAGTTCTATTCTAATTCTTCTCATGTCACTAAGTTTGTTCAAGTTAACCTAGTGCTCTGATACCACTCTGTCACCAATCTTAATAAGATTTGGCTCTGCGTGAGCCTCAAGGTTTGAGGATTCCATTCCCATTCACAAAATCAGTTTTAGAAGTTTAAAACCGAAATTGGGTTTCACTATCGATGCCTGTAACTAAAATTTTGGGGTCTATTCTTTAAGATTTTGAGTCGTGGTTGTAGGTTTTTATGACCCTCATGACTTCTTCTTGAAGTCTCGACACACCAAATAGGGTTTGGTTCAACTTGGTTCAGACCTGTACTATCAATTTCAGAATTTTCCTTCACCTGTAGCTTCAATGCTCTCAGTTGATTCTTTATTATTTCTTATCATTTCTTTTGCAATTTAAAGCTTATATTATGCACAATAAGCCCCTACTATTGCATGTTTTAAATTTGAACTAAATTCACATGAATTTAAATCACGAATTTACCTGTTTAACTGTTGACTGTTACAAATTTTTTTCCTGCCTCAGTTCCTTCCCCTCCTTCTACGAATTACCTTTTCTCTCTCTTCCCTAATTTCCCCTCTTATTTCCTCCTCTTCTGCTTACCTTGAGGCGGTGGCATTGCCACCTGTTGGCCTTTGGTTTTGCATGGAAAATCCTTCGGTTGCATGGCCACATAACATGGCTGCCACCTCCCTCTTTCATCATTTCCCTACACCTGCAGGTACATGGAGGCATGGAGAGTAGTGCCTACAGTTATAGCCACTACTTCTCTCCCTTTATCCCAAGACATCTCCTACATCCTTATCCCTACTTCTTAATTTATATATATCAATACACATGGGTAGCCGTACACCTATATATAATATATATAAATATACTAATTTATGTATTTACATATACTATATACTTAATTTTATATTATTCTTATTAATATATTCTTATAGACAATAAACATTTCATGTCTTACTTTTACAATCGTGACTACGGTTTGGCGGTTGACATGAAAATGTATCATTACAATGGAACCAACAGAAACAGGTTGGTGATTGCAATGAAAGTAATGTACAGTCGTCCTGGGTTCCCGGGACTTGATTGCATGCTCACTTGTTAGAGTTGAAATCAACCTCGTTACTTAAAGTCTCGGTCATCAATAAATTTTTAATAATTTAATGATTCTTTGTCAGGTCGGGGTGTTACAGTCTAGTATATATATCAGTAAAACCCAGCATACCTTTTTGCAATCAGATCCCACTACCTGACTTGCTCATGTATACTCAGTCTATAGTAGGACTCGGCATACCCTTTTGTAAACAAATCCGACCACCTGACTTATTCATGCATATCCAGCCTACAGTAGGACTCGGAGTACCCTTTTGCAATCAGATCCTTTTATATGCCTTGCTCGTACACACCTAGCCTACTCTTTAGTGGCCATAACTTTTTGCAATCAGAACCACCTATTTGACTTGCTCATGTAGACCCGACCTACTCCTCATAATAGTAGTGGATTGTAGTATCATCGAATGAGCATTGCGACTATACGCCACTCGTTTATTTAATGATGTATGAAATTATCATGACTCTCATTAGAGTATAATATATGATTGTACATCATTCAAGCATCATAAATGTCACGACCCAAGACCCCACCCTATGCGGATCTCGTGTCGCGACGCCCGGTCCGACGCTGCTAGTCGAACCAAGGGTCTCAACTTGCAACACAATTAATGCTACTAACATGCAACAACTAAAACGCGAAAGAAAATAAATAAAAGCTGCATGTGTTATATTTAATGTTTACAAAATGCGGAATCTAAAATTTCTTAATACAACTGTTCATCCCCAAGACGTGGATAACATGGGAGAGCTACAAGACTGTCTGTACTAAGTATTACACTTACAACTTCAAAAGAAATGTCTATTGCTATCTAGCTGACTGCTACTGCTACAGCTACTGCTCTTCTATAGCTTCCTCTCGTGAAAGGGGTGGTAAGTTTGGGGTGAGCTAACTAAAGCTCAATAAGTAATTCTCCTTTGCTCTGCCATGTGTACATGAATATAGAAAGCATTATCCATAAGAGAACTAGAATAAATGCAGATATGCTAGCCAGTCAATGAATGTGGAACTCAATATCAAATGATGGAACTCAAATGATAAAGCAATGAAATCTGTCTGATAATATAATCATACTTCTACAGTCATGAGCTGTCTCAAGTATAATCATATGCACTCAAGTAAAAGTTGTGAAATCTCATGATCATTCATAATGGTATAACATGATCAAGCTATGATAATCAATAAATGATACTGATAACAACAAATGTGGATGCACTTTAACTTGGGGCCTGGCATACCCCTTAATTCATTTTATTCTCTTTTTCCTCAATTTCTCAGCCAAGCACTAACCCATCGGTTTAGTACTCGTCTCGCAGATCCCACTTTAGCTGCCATTTTAATTGCCACTTTTGATTCCATTTTCTCGACCCGTAGGTCTAGTAAGCATCAGATGGAGTTTGTGACTGAGCACAAATCTGGCTGCAATATAATATATCAAGATCATGCTGAATCCAATAAACAGTAATGTAATAATACCATCTCAGCAGCGAAAAGAAACTGTTGCCTTAACAGGCCAATGTAAACTAGGCTGTTGAGATCATAAGTCTTGCCCCTTGAGGCCTATGTACAGAGTGTACAGAAATCATGATCAAGATATACAACAGTCAATAAACACTTTCCACAAGATAAAGCAATATCAATGTGGACTCGATAAACGTTATGATATGTATGGAGTACAATTGATAATATAAGAAAGACTATTGACATGGCTGGGAATGTAACATGTACAGAGATCAGAGATTACTTACCTCTTAAACAGTTTCCGTTCTTTCACAATAAAACCAAGTCAATGTTCCTTTCTCTTTGAAATCCCTATTCATTAATAGATAGTATATCTGAGTTTACCTTTTCATAAGTTATGTTATTCATCAAATCTTATGCCTCTTTACCATTAGTTTCTCTTTTACTTAAATAGACTCTACTATTGAATCCGGAACGTCGAACAAAGTCGATTTAGACTTTCGCAGAATTCAATTTGGACTTCTGTACTAAAAAGGGCAAAATAGTCATTTTGTACTTTCATCTTTTCTCGTTTTTTGAGACCTGTTTTCACAAATTGGACTCCACGGTTGAGTCCAGAATGGTCAAAATAATAAAAATTGACTATTCTTTTTTTTTAATCAGAGTCCGTTTGACTACTTTTTGACTCAGTGGCATTTTCGTAATTTTTTATTATTTTAAATTAATTAATTAAATTAATATTTAAATAATATTTTATCTGGGGGGTCAAATCATAATAATTAACAGTTGGGGGGTCAGTTTGTAAATCCCATAACTTCTGGGTTAAATTGTAATTTCAGAAAATCCTATTCTAATTAAGGATAGCCAAACAGTGAATAGTGACAGAACAGGGATAGGATATCCCTATTCTCATTTCAATTCCAATTTTAATTTCTTATTCGTGTTACCAAACACTCTGAATTTAATTTAAAATCTTTTAAACTTAAACTGATACTACGTCGTTTTAAGCTACCCGTTTCTATTTCGGTCGGGTCCCGACCCGGATCCGACCCATGACCCGAATCCAAACCCAAGACTAAACAGTCTTCTTCTCCATTTTTTCGGTGGAACTCCGGTAGGGTTCTGGTGTGAACAGTAGTCTTCTCCGGCGACGGCGACTGAATTTTGATCGTTTTTCAATCTTTTTCAAATGTGGTTCGGTTCCATTTTTCACAAGGAATTTATACCTAGGTTTAGATTTGGATTTAGTTCATTATATCTTCTCGAATTTAAGGAAATCCATAACTCTGGCCAACTGAATATTTTCATTTTCATGCCAATTGCTTGACTGTTTTCACTTCTTTCTTTTTCATTTCATTTTCTGCATTTCATAGGAAGATTTCTAGACCATTTAAACAATGTTTCATGCATAAAATATTCATCTATCTTATTACAGTACACGTTCGGATTACAAGTTAGTGTCATATCGGTTGATCCGGTCTACCTCAGGTCTAGTGTTGTATTTCAGGTCGGAATGTTACATTCTACCCCCCTTAAATTGAGTTTTGTCCTCAAAACTCGAATGCTCATAACTTGGGAACTCTACTCCTTACTTTACTTTATCCAATAGTAGTCTCCCTTGAGGGAATCATAACAGTTAATGTGTAGTCTAAGGGTTTCGCTTCCCTATATTCAACTTAATCGTAAATAAGAGAGGTATAAATCAATGTGTAGGGTTAATATTAACAGTACACAAGTGGATTGCGAACAGACTGGAGGACTACCTATGGCCGCTGATTTAGTAGCCTCTACATTCCTCAGAAAGATAAAATAAACCCTTCTTGCGTGCTGTGGCTCACTATTCTAGGCCCGAGATCTAATCGTAGGAGCCGGTAGGGCCAGAGTAACAAGTGTGGTGCTAACCGTAGATCGGTTATTCTGGGGGCTTTCCCTAGAAAAGTGTCCCATCTGACCACATGTGTAACAGCCCCTAGTGCACTGCCCTCTATGAAATCCGTGGTAGTTGGAACATTTAGTCACGCCCTAATTAGAATGACTGCCTCGGCTCTAACTGGGTCTTGAATTTCCTGGCCCTGTTTCTAACCTAGAGGATAAAGACCTTTGCATTTTATCTTGGTTGCCTTCTGACCTTTGGTTCGCCCTCTTTTTAGCGAACTCTTCCCCGTCTTGTTCAATAATCCTTGTTGTTTACACCACTTCATTGTAAATGGCTAATCGAAGAGGTCAGATTCTGGTCTTAATGGACCATCTCAACCCACTTCAAACTTTCGGGCTTTCATATATTCTGTACGTATAACAGTTGGAGCGAACCTGGCCAATTCAGTGAATTTGGCCTCATAAGCCTCCACTGTTAAGCCCTTTTGCTGTAGACCCATGAACTCTGTGACTCTCTAGTCTTTGACTTCCTATGGGAAGTACTTCTCACTAAAGACCTCCAAAAATCACTGTCAATCCATGTGAGGTTCTCTGACTGCTTCTAGGATCCATTACTTGTGAGCGGTACCTTTCAATGTGAATGTGGCATATGCCACCTTTTGAACCTCAGTGCACGTCAAAATGTTGAAGATCTTGTCCATTTCAAGCAACCATTCTTCCACTGTTGTGGAGCCTTTTGAGACATCAAATACAAATGGTTTCAGCTCTTGGAATCCTTTATAGAAATGTGACCTATCCCTATCATTCCCCTGTTGACCTTCCTGGTTGGCAACAAGCTCCTGCCTTACAGGCACACTAGGACTGACCTGATTCCCTGGAAATGCCTCAATAACGCTCATCATAAGGCATTCTAGCCTCTCTAGGCATTCCATAGCCTGCTCCATAGCCTGATCTTTAGCTATATAAAAGCTTCGAGTATTTACCATTTACTGAAAAATGTCAATGATCAGAATAATAATAATCATCATAAGAATGTAGTTAGCTTCTTATCTATAGACTAACTTTAGACTTGACAGTATAAATACTTTTAGTCCTATCTCCCATGACACCATGAAAACACTAAAGTTCTTTTACTTAGTGGTTTTCAAACCTAGAGCTCTGATACCATTCTGCCACAACCCGGAATCCACCCTGTGCGGATCTGGTATCGAAAAACCGATCTGACCCAATTACCGAACCCTATACATTCCTTTTTCATTTTTAAATTTTAACATTTATATTTGAATCTTACTAACATGCAAACAACAATCTAATAAATAGCGGAAGACTTGATAAATTTTTCATTTATAATATTAAAGTTCATATAATTATACAGACCCAAAAACTCCAAATACAACTACCCCCAGGACGTAGGATGATGGGAGAACATAGGACAAGTACTATACTTTACTACAAAAATAATCCATGCTGTACATATATCTGCAGCAACCCTACGCATGTTCGGGATTCTGATACCTACTTTCAAACTACGGCATCCCTACCTGAAATAGTCAAAGTATTTGTATGAGCTATGAAAACTCAGTAAGTAAATCCCTTTTGTCACGACCCGAATGTAACACCCCGATCCTGTATAATTAATAATTAAATATTAATTATTAATTAATACCGGCTCAGAGAATAATCAAGGGCATTAACCCTAATCTCCCGACGGTCAAGATAGACCGATAAAACAATTAAAACATGTTCGAGAATAGAGTACAATACCCGAACCTAATTACCAATTAATTAGGTGAAATAATGTCAATTTAACACTGACGGAATTCGAATTAATTAACCACGGAAATCCCGAATGACTAATAAATGACACGGAACCTCTGACACTGTAGATAACTGAAATACGAAACTCTCGGAACAAACCACTTCAAAAGCGGAGCTCCGAATAAGAAGATATCACAGAAATAGCCAAAACTGAATTACTGCGCAGCCAAACATGGCCTTAACCAAAAAATGTGGAAAAAGGGCCAAATGGGAGGCTAAGGGAATTGAACCCTTGACCTTTGAGTGGAAAGAAATTTTACCCAAAAACTTACCAATTGGGCTACCCACACTTTTGTGCACATATATACAACTTAATTGTATATATCTCTGTATTACCCCAACTTGCCACCCAAATCAACCAATGACAACCCATGCAAACCCCACATGATTACTCCCCTCAGCCCACCTCAGCTCACCTGACTCTCTGATTTTCAATCACCTCGACCCTGCACATACATATCGAGATATATATGTATAAGTGTATATATATTACACATAATATTGTGATTCATTTTGGTCACAAATAGGTTCTGTGTATAAACCAGAATAGAGGAAGTGAGGCCTTACGTGCGAGTGAGACTGATTGGTTAGAGGGAGAGGGTTGCATGTGTGTCCATGGCTTGGGGGTATGCAAGCTTGTGCTTGCCTACGGTATCCATGGAATGAAATGCACAAGGGAAGGAAAGGAACTGAAGATGCACGACTGACTGAGGCACACCTGGAGTGCCAAAAATCAGAAACCGAGCCATAGAGGAGAACAGCCACTATTTGAAAGGTAAAACACCAAAAAATTTTTGAATTTTCCTCTCAAGCATGCCTACTGTTTTCAGTGTATTTAATCTATATAAACTGTATACATAGGCTCCTGTGAGACCTTAGAATTGTCATGAACAACTGAGAAGGTTGGATAAGTTAGAAAACATAAAACCGAGACCCAACCGCCATGGATGGAGCTTCCCTGTAGCAGGTCTGATTTGACCTCCATAAAACTGAATCTTGATGGTCTAAACATGAACTAGACCTTCCTAAGGTGTCAAAACCACGGATCCGCGACCTACAAACCTAGGTCTAGACCCTCAAAACCGAACCTATGGGTCTCGGCCATGTAACCCAAAATCTGAAATGAACACCTAAACTGAAATTTGTAAATGGGATGTTGATCCCCATGGACATACGGTCACAAAGAACCAAACCGTGTGAGATTTGGTTGAGAAATAAGGCCCCACGACCGAACTGAAAACCTGTATGATAATCGGTTATACAGAGCTCCATGCATGGATTCGAAGCTCAAAATCGATGCCAAGTTGTTGGTCTAGACTCTAGGAACAGTTTGGAACCAAAATCAGTTGAAAACAGCCTTCGAAAACCCACGAAATTGGAAAAACTTGGTGACTGCAACTAGGGCAACGATGCCCTGCACGATGGGGAAGACAGAGTCGACTCGGTCGACTCGCGTGTCGACCTAGACACGTGTCGGTCTACGGGCGTGCCACTGCTTTAGTGGAACGGCGCCGTTTGAGGTTAAAGGTTTTAAGTTTAAAACCTGAATTCGATCTGTTTGGCAATCCAAATAATAGATTGAAATATGAATTGGGCCTATTTAAGAAAGAAATTGGGGTCACCAGGGATATGTTATCCCGGTTTTCTGAGGGACCAGTGAACCGGTTGGTTTTGAGGAATCTGGACCGGTCCAACAGTTTGAACCCTAAAACCAAAGGGTCTGAACCCTAATTTTTATGTAATTACATTTTGACCCCTAAAGTTTCCTGAAATTACGATTTAACCCCTGACAATTTTAAATATTGCACAGTGGCCCAGATTTTGGGAAAATTATACATTTAAGCCCTGCCAAATTAATTAAATAATAAAATTATTATTTTATTATTTTATTAAATAGGTAAAATTACAATTTTACCCCTAGACATTAAATATGTCAAACGGAGTCCAAATAAATTAAATAAATAGTGTATTTTCACTATTTCAAGCATTCTGGACTCAATGGTACAGTCCGATTTTGGAAATACAGTCCCGAAAAATACAGACCCGTAAGTGATAAATGACCGAACTGCCCCTGATGGTACCCAGACCCAAATAAAAATATCAGATAGCCTATTTTGACTACCTCGGGCATTCTGAACTCAACGGTGAGGTCTGTTTAATGAACCGAGGTCCCGAAAAATACAGACACGTAGGTATAAATGACCGAATTGCCCTTAATGATACCCAGGGTCGATTAAACATAACAGACAGTCCAATTTCACTATGTTGGACGCTCTGGACCCAATGGTGAGGTCCATTTTATGAACTGACATGCCGAAAAATACGACACATGAAATTACCAAATTACCCCTGATACCGTACGAGACCTAAACAAAGTCCGATTGGGATGAAACTGATACCGGTAGGAGCCCAGACACTGGTGAGACTATATACTTGAGTAGATGACGAATCGGGGTCAGAATTATACAAAACGTAAAATGACCAAAATACCCCTGAGCACTGTAAGTGCAAAGTAGAGGTCGAATAAAGGTCAAACTGATCTGATAAATTATCATAGGGATAATTATGAACACTGAAGGGCTAAATAAGACTCCGAGAAAGTCAACGCGTAAAACGAGAAATGATCGATGTGTCCCGACGATCTAAGGCAAATACCAAATGAAGTCCAAGGGACTTACAAATTTATACATGAGATATATGGGACGTTCTGAGGACCATGATAGAGTCCGGGGCAAAAATGACAAAATTACCATTTTGCCCCTAAGACTAAATAAGTACCCAACTAATACCGATTAAAGTCTAAAAGACTTAAAACTTCATATATACGATATATGGGATATTCTGAGGACCATAACAGGATTCGAGATAAGAATGGCAAAATTACCATTTTGCCCCTATGGTTAAAATGAGAACCTAACTGATACCGATTGGAGTCCAAAGGACGTAGAACTTTGTACTTAAGATATAAAGACTATTCTGAAGACCACGACAGGGTCCGGGACAAGAATGGTAAAATTACCATTTTGCCCCTAAGGTTGAATGAGTGCCTGACTGATAACAATTGAAGTCTAAATGACTTAGGTCATAATCCTAATAACTGCTAAGCCTAATTAAAGAATGAAATAGCCTCGGGTGAGACCCAATGGAAGGGCGATAGGCTACTAGGCTATCTTAGGTAATCCGATAGATACCTAAGATGACGAATGAGACCTGAATGGATGAGTTCTGATCTGTCTGTGATTGATGATTATTATTCAGGATATACATGGAGATGCCTGACGTACCTGGAGGTTATCGGATTATTTATGCAAGGAAATAAGCGTAAAGTTTGTGAGTAACTCCTGACACTGTACTGTATTTTGATTCACTGTCTGTCCTTTGTGAGTAACTTCTGACACTGTTTTGATACTGTCCCTTGATTTATTGATCTGTTTTGAATGCAATTAATTACGTGCAATTATTTAAATGCATGCCTTTTCGTACTATATCACTTATGACATGGTTTTAGTCTTTTAAATAATTGACTATATTCCTGATCCCTGTGCTAGCATCCCGTACTGTTTTGCTCGTTTTGAACTGTTGAGATAAAATGGATATATTGAACCATTATTTTCGAAACGATTAAATAAACCATGTGATATAGGCAAAGAATAACATTTTGTTGTATCGTACCGCTTTGTATAGTATACTGTCTGAATGCTATATTGTTTAAATGTATGTACTTAATGTACGCCCTTTGTACCACATTCCACGTGATGTGCTTGTGTCCTTCGAATTAGGAATTCCGTTCAGTTCGGTTATGTGCTGTCCGTTAATGATATGTCTGCCTCGATTGATATGTTCCGTCCGGCTCTGACATGTTCCGTCCGTTAATGGTGTTAAGTCCGCCTTGATTGATATATGGTCCAGTTCCGTTGTGTACTGTCCGTTGATGATACGTCTGTCTTGATTGAAATATTGTTCAGTCCAGTTATGATTAGTTCCGACAGTGATGTGTCCCTGACTTGATTGTTATATTGTTTCTACCCAGTTCCGTTATGTTGTGTCCTGTTCATGATTTGCCTGTGTCCTGATTAGTGTATTGTTTCCGTTTAGTTCCGTTATAATTTTATCCGTTCGCGATATGCCTTTGCTTGACTGATGTATTATTTCCGTTCGATTCCGTTATATTCCATCCGTTGATGACATCTCTAGCCTGATTGATAGATGGTCTAGTTCCGTTATGTTTCCGTCCTGTTATTGGTATGCCTTGTCTTGATTAATCTTGTTCAACTCCGCTATGTTCTAGCCATTGATAATATACCCCTGTCTTGACTGACTTATTGTTCCCACTCAGTCCCGATTGTGATTCGTTCCGTTAATGAAAAGTCTGTGTCTTGACCGATATATTAGCAATAGTTATTGTTTTGACCGATTGGTTATGTCATGTTTCGATCTGTTTGTATTGTTTGTTCGATTCTGTTTTATTGTACTAGACTGCTTATGAAATAGATTTATAAAAATAGTTATTTTTGAAATGACTAAATTATCCATGTGCCTTGGAAGCACAAAATTGGATTTGAAACCCATGATAGGGAATCTGTGTTACTCACTGGGCTTATTTAAGCTCACCCCATTATTCTGACATTTTTCAGGAATTACCTCCATTGGATTAGAAGGTACTATGACATGACGTGAATAGGCCAAGTGGCATCGCAAGTAAGGATCTGACGGCACTGAATTGTAGAGACTGGTTTATTGTGGATTGAACCTGGTTATTCCGGTGAGTGGTATGTTATGACTGACTTGACTGATATATACTAGATAGACATGGCTCATGGAACTAATGGTACTCTAGAGATATTAGATCTGCTCTGTTGTTCTATGCTTGATTCTAGATATGCTCTGAGATTAGAATTGTTGACTGACTGGATTTAGTCTTGCTCTGTGATACATATTCTTATGATGGATGAGTGAATTGCATTCCCGTGACACAAAGAAAAAGTTTTAAATTCTGCTGCATCTGACCCTACAGTTGGAGTGCAATTCGTCGAAAAGTTCAGAATTTGCCTTTGGTTGGTCGCGTCGCGACCGACTGGCAGTCATGTCCTCGACATCCGCGTAGGGTGGGGTTCGGGATGTGACACCGAAACCCACCCTATGCGGATCTCATGTCGCGGGGCCGACCCAAAGGCCGTCCCTACTTTTTCCATTCCTGTATCATAGTACTAATATGCAATGTACTAAAAATTTTAAACAATGAACAGCGAAAGTCTTTATCAATTACAGTAATCCAGCGGAAGTCTTTTAAATAATTTAAACAGCGGAAGTCTATTAAATACATGACATAGTTCTACATAAAACAAAATGAGAACTAAACGTAACCAGCACCCAGGGGTGGTGAATACATGGGAGAACTAACATAGACTGATACAGTACTTCAAAATGTCTCCCTACGCTCTCAGACTCCTACTGGGGTCTCGCAGCGTCATCACCTGAAATGGGGGGTAAGTGGGGTGGAATGAGCTATGAAGCTCAGCAAGTAA
The DNA here is from genome assembly GCA_008638375.1 of Nyssa sinensis. Taxonomy (NCBI): domain Eukaryota; kingdom Viridiplantae; phylum Streptophyta; class Magnoliopsida; order Cornales; family Nyssaceae; genus Nyssa; species Nyssa sinensis. Next base: position 36,858,463 of record CM018035.1, read on the forward strand.
AACAGATCTCTGACACTGGTATCGATGATTATAAAGAACATGAATCCATGAATAACAATATGATAGCCAATCATAAGAAGTAAGATGCTGTGATAACCAAATGAGAACAGTTGCCATGATGGCCAATAAATAGTGGGGTCACAATATACAATCAGGAGTAATGAATAAGCAGTGATAAGGATTTCTCAAAAATAACCTTTCACAATAAAAGTACTGCCACAATAAAAGGATTACAATCAAACCAATGAACAATGTAAGATAACCCATAAGAAACAGTAACCATTCAACAATGTCACGACCCGAAACCCACCCTAAGCGGATTACCGGATCGCGATCGCCGCCCCGAGACCCGAGGGTCCCGAGACAAGGCTCGCATATGCAGCGGTATCGAATAGATGTGCAACATACATTTTGCGGAAGCGTAAAAAACTTTTTCTTTTCTTTTCTCATTTTTAAATTATGCACATCCGTTCGGTACTGCCGCTCCATACATAGCATACATGGTTACACATTCAGAGTATAACTAAAAACTTAAAAACTTATAACATTAGATACAATACATGTTTGATTTGCCCAGAGGGCTTATTACATGTCCTTACTATGTCTACTAATACAAAAGTACTATTAGAGTTCATAGACTTATCAAAAGAAACTATTTAACCATATCTTCCCAAAATCAGCAGATTCGTCATCGTCGTCCTTAAGTCAAGACTGCTGCTAATTACCTGAAAGGGGGGTCCGAACAAAGTCCGGGTAAGCTAATCTAAGCTTGTGAGCAATACCAGTATTCGTCATGGGGTTTTTCAATTAGCAGTGGTTTAGTACATAAGAGTTTGTAAAATAGTCACCGCCAATTGTTCATATAATTGGATACAGAATATATGCATTCCTTGAAACATGTAGCTTTGAAATATTTTAAACATTCAAGCTAAAATTATACACATGAACTTTAAAACGTATAACATATCATGTATTTCTTAAACAGAGTATATAAAACTCAACATATGCATATTGAAAATGAGAGTAAAAACATGCTTTCATTTTCAAACCATTTGTCATCTTATCACTTCCATTAGTGGAATCCGTTTCGAACCGGAGTCCCATATTACTTATCTATGGAGATATCTCATTTGCCTGGGGGATTAGATCCTGCTACCGGGCATTTTACAGGGCAATTGGGTTTCGTAAAATCCAAAATCCTGCCTATTTTACAGGGCAACTGAAAACTCAGAATCCTGTCTAAGTGCTTATGCACCATTCATCTTATAAAACATTTATCATGTGACTTGTCTTATAGATACTTTTCATAAATTCGTAATAAACATTCGTATACTTGAAATAAGCAAATTCAGAATATTTAATAATAATTGCATTTTAACTAGACATGCTGAAAAATATTTGAAGGAAAAACTGTTGCAGAAACCAATCACTAAGCATGTCACCATGAATTTCTAAAACAGAACAATTAAAAACTGAATCATGTAAATACTGAATTTGAAACTTCAAATACTTCATATCTTAAACTTAAAACCCTTTTTAAATCATGGAGTCAAATCTCCAATTCAAACACAGGGTTACTCACCTTGTACTTATAGTCCTGCTCTATTTGGGCGCTTTTCCCTTGGCTTTCTTTAACCTTTGAAGCCATTCTTCCAATGTTTCCGTATCCTCCTGTTTCTTAAGCTTTCTGGCTGCTAGTTGTTCCTTAGTGATAGTCTTGTAAATAAAGGGGCTAACACAGCATACTTCGTTCGTTTTAGAAATCCGAATGCGATTTTGAATCAGCTGGAGCTGTTTTTCCAGTTTCTCCCGAAAAACTTTTTGCTTGGGATCCTTTGCTAGTTGGGCCCTTGTCATCATAGGAGTGACTTCCCGTTCTTGGCTCATTTTTGTGTTTAGTTAATTTTCTATTTAAAAACACAATTTACCGTGTCAAGAAAAATAGATTTCTACAATCATACTCTTCTGGGAGTTCCATTAACTTTAACTTAAGGTTATTTATTTAACATGTTTACGTGTCGTGTCTTATCGTATTTCATTTCTCGTATTTGCCTCAGTTTAGTTCTTTGGCAACATTTCAGTTCATAGTCATCTAACAGATGCTATTCATCAAATTTTATGTCTTTTTATTTTAGACATTTCTTTAGGTCGAATAGACTCTACCATTGAGTCCGGAGTGTCTAAGAAAGTCGGTTTAGGCTTTCCTAATATTTAATTCGGACTTTTATATGTAAAAGGACAAAATGGTCATTTTATCGTTTTACGTGTCATATCTTTCCGTACTTTGTTTCGTAATTTGGACCCCATTTTTGAGTCCGGGATGTCAAAGAAAGTTAATTTAGACCTTCTCTGATTTCATTTTGGCTTTAGGGGTACCAGGGGTATTTTGGTCTTTTTACCCCTTTACATGTCTTTATTTTTGGGCCTCGTCTCGTAAAACGGACCCTACCATTGGCTTCAGAATATCCGGAATAGTAAGGATACACTATTCATTTATTAAATTTGGACTTTGTTTGACTTATTTACGGGGCAGGGGGATTTTGGTCATTCTGACATTTTTTTAGGGGTCTCAAATTTTTTGGGACCTCATCTCATGTCGTGGACCTCACCAATGAGCTTAGGGGGTCCAACAGGTTACATATATAACTTGTAATTTTTGGACAACGAGCCATTTCGGAGTAATTAATTTAATTAATTTCATTTAATTAAATTAATTTGATTAAGTATAATATATATATATATATATATATATATATTATTTGAACTTAATATGACAGGTTGAATAGGATGGCACGCTGGCCAGCGTGCCATCTCCCTCCCCATACCACGCACGTTCGAAACTCAGTAGGTGCAATTGCACCTTTTAAATTTTCGGATTTAATCATCTTTAATATATATATATATATATATATATCATGTTCGTACGTGGACACACGCACACGCGTGGCCGAGTGGAAAATGAGGGCTTCCCCACGCGCGAGGGTCAGGGATCGAAACCCTGTAACCTCGTTTCCTTCTTTTTTTCTTCCAAAATTTTGAACTTTTAAACGTATAACTTATATACGACTCAAAACGACGCCGTCTTATTAATGCGGTGGCAAGCCCAGAGGCTGCCACCCATCCCGAGTCCACCCACCGTTTTAAACGGTGTACGAGTCGACTCGGTCGTCTTCCCCAAGCGACCGACTGAAAAACCCTAATTCCCGAAATCCTTTTCCTCCTATTTCGTGAGTTTCTACTCCACCAATCACTACTGTTTTGGTCCCAAATTATCCCTAAGGTTTATACAAATCGATTGGCATTCATTTTGAGCTTTAAAACTCCTTCATATGTTCGGTTTTGAAGTAGATAATCCGAACTGTAATTTCGGTTGTATAGGTTCATTCCTTGATGGTTTTTCATGATTTTTGACTTGTTATGATCCCCTCTTCATGGGGATCTATACCTCTTTCTTAAATATCGAGTTAACACAAAGTTTAAAGGGTTGAGTCTTACTCCCGTAACCTGCAACTGATTATTTGAGGGTCGATTTTCGTGCTTTTTGGTCGCGGTCTCACGTTTTTAGCATGCTTGTAGGGTCTACTAGAGGTCCTTATACACCAAACCAAGTTTGGTTTCCCTCGGATCAAACCTGCTTTATGCAAGGTCGTCAATGGCGACTGCTTATGGGTTTCATGTTTTTAGGTGTTTTAAAGCTTAAATTTTACATTTAAACAGGTTTAAATAAGTTTTAAACATCATATGTACATAAACAACTTGAAACTAACCTACTTTCATGCTTGAAATTTAGAGAGAGAAAAATGTAAAGATTTGGAACTTTACCTGTTTACAGTGATTCCTCTCTCTTCTTTCTTCTTTTGATCTTTTTCTTAGCTCCCCAGTTCTTCTTCTTTTGGTTTCTTTTGCAAGAAGAAAACATGGTTTTGCATGCCTGGCTATTTAAGGAGAAGGTGACCGACCCTTCTCTCTCCTCCATTCTCTCTCTCTCTCTACAGCTATCTTTCTCTCTCTCTACATTCTGAATTCTAGCCCTACACAGCTCTCCCATCCCATTAATTCTACTTTTTCTTTTTCAACTTTGCATTAAATTTCATAAGATATTTATACATATATATATACATATATATATACATATACACATATATATACAAGACACACACACACTAGCCGACACACACACACACATTCACACTTGTTATCTTTTCTTTTTACTTTTTTACTTTTTCATATTTCTTTCATTTAATATATATATACATATATATACATTTAATTAATACATATATATATATATATATCAAGTCTTATAATTAATTAATTAATGTAATAATCAATTAATTATATATATATGATTTCCTTTCCTCGTAATACGTGTCATGTGACCCGGTATCCCGGGTCGGGATATTACAAACAATATATCCATAACAATAATCCAATCGAGATGCTTATAATCTGTAGTAGGGGATGGCAGTCCCTCTCGTATTTCGAGGCTCGGCATACCTCTCAGTTAAACTCACATCTTTTGCCACACGTCCGTTCACGGACTAGTTTGTCACAGAAGCATCGGATGGATGTTGTGACTGAGCACAACTCCAGCATTTATAACATAGCATGATCATTTGTGATTCCATAGGAGTATGAAAATGGAATATCATATGTACAGTAAAGCATAACAGTAAGCCTTTCAAGGCACGGTTCAATATGATAACAATGGTACAATAGTAAATCAATGTCCACAAAATAGAACAATATCACATTGTGGATAGCAATAACATGAAGTACTTTCAAGAGTACAAGTTTGGCAGTAAAGAATAAACTTGGCTTGAGGATACCATATGCAAGAGAAAGTGATCCACTTACTTCTATCGTGATTCTATCTCAGAAATCCGTGAGTGTACCCTTCCCTTTGGAGTTTCCTATATATCAGTAAATACGTTTTAGAATAAATGCTATTCATCAAATTTTATGCCTTTCTATCATAAGTATTTCAAATACTAATTTAGACTTTACCATTGAGTCTGGAATGCCGAAGAAAGTCGGTTTAGGCTTTCGCGGAATTCCATTTGGACTTTTGTACTAAAAAGGGCAAAATGGTCAATTTACACTTTTACGGTATTTTATCCTTCAAGGTCTCATCTCGTAAAACGGACTCTACTATTGGACTCAGAACGTCCGAGATAATAAGTTTTGACTATTCATTTGCATCGTTTGGACTTCGTTTGACCCATTCTTGAAATAGGGGCATAATAGAAATTTTACTTTATTTATTAAATAATTATTTAATTATTTAATTATTTTTCCAGGGCTTGATTGCATAAAATTTCCAAAACTTAGGCCACAAGTATAATTCAGTAAAACAGTTGGGGCCAATCTGTAAATATAAAAACTCTTGGTTTATTTCATTTTAAAGAAATTAGAAAACCAGTGGGTTTAGGTCAACCCTAAGTGAATCGGACCGGTTCCTTTGTAAACCAACCGGTCTAACTGGTTTGTACACGTGATGCTGATGTCATGATGACGCCAGCCCTAATTTTAAAAATAAACGACACGTGTCACTGTCCGTTTTAATTCGGTTGGGTCCTGACCCGGATCCGATCCATGACCCGGTCCCGTTTTAACCCGATAGCCCCACGACTTCACGGTCGTCTTCCCTGAAGCTCCGGTGAGCCTGTATTAGGGTTCCGTCACCTTCTCCGGTGACGGCAACCTAAATCCGATCAATTTTTTGACCTAGCTCAATGCAATCCTCTCTATTTTTCCATGGAGATCTCGAATCCACTTTTGGTTTTCAATTTAACCCACTGATTCCTCACGAAATAGAGAAAAACAGTGGCTCCGGCCAACTGTATTTTCTCAATTTCACGTTTGTTTACCCACTGTTTTGACCCTATACTTCTTCTAGTGTATTTCTGCATGTATAAGGATCATTCTTGGGTCATTTAAACAAAGTTTAACGCATGAAATGTCAAGTGGCCGATTATTCTCTACAAACCTGCAACTGTGAATTTCTCTTCGATTTCTAAACCTTTTTCTATCATTCTTTTTGCATTTAGTTCTATTTTTCATGCTGATTTAGACCCTACCAATATATATAAGCTTCATGCTTTAAATCGTAAAAACAGAACTTAAATTACTTACCTGGGTTTCGGATTTTAGCTCACAGTGACCCTCTAAAACTCTCTGTTCCTGAATCAGTCTCTCTCTCTTCTTCTCCCCTTCAGTTCCTGACCCTTCCTTTTCTTTTCTAACCTTCCAACTCACAAAACCCGTATACCTATAAGAAATCACCCACCGCCTCTTCACTCTCTGCCTTATCTCTCTCTCTCTCTCTCTCTCTCTCTCTCTCTCTCTCTCTCTTGCAGTCATTCTTGACTGCAGAGAACCGTCCCTTTAACCCTAGCCATCCACGTGCTTCCATATATATATATACACATATATTACATATATACACACACCACCTTTCACCAAGTCGGTTGGTGTGGTTCCCAAACACACCTACACACACACACAGTGATGCACACACTGATATTTTCCCTTCCTTTCTTGTTTTCTTTTCCTTTTTATTATTACACATATACATATATACATAAATACATGTATATGACATATATATATATATAAAATATACACATCAATTACATATTTTTATACATGTATTTATAACCATATAAATACGTATAATTGTATTTTTAGTCGCGCATACATTCACTAATATTTCATGAACTATGCATGTGTACGTACGTATGCATGCATGCACGTTTTTTGAGGTAAGGTTCTGAGTTGCTCGGGTGTTACCCAATACTGGCTATATCACTGATACTATACTGTACACACAATAAAATAATATAGAGCTCTAAACAGCCCATATTATACTATTCGATCAACTTGCCTCGGTATACGTGTCGTATCCCGGGTCGGGATATCACACCTTTGCTCTATCAAGGCAAGTCCACATAAAGAGGTTCACAGAACAAGACACATAGTTTATAGCAACATGATAACCAGTCAAGAAGATATGATGTTAACAACAGTAAGTCACATCACAAGATAATAGCAACAACAAATATCCAACGATATCATGTATATAAATCATCAACAAGTATCTGGCCTAACCAGTAAATGTAATGCCACAATAGATAACTGTCCAATGTTAGGGATGCTCCATACAATCGTATGTTCATTTATTAGGAACATAATATTCTTAACCAAATGAATGCAACAATGTATAGAATGATTTCCATGGCCTGGTATATATATCAGTAGAACCCAGCATACCCTTTTGCAATCAGATCCCACTACCTGACTTCCTCATGTATACTCAGTCTACAGTAGGACTCGGCATACCCTTTTGCAAACAGATCCGACCACTTGACTTACTCATACATATTCAGCTTACAGTAGGACTCGGCGTACCCTTTTGCAATCAGATCCCTCTATCTGCCTTACTCATGCACATCCAGCCTACTCTTTAGTAGAATCCGACCATACCCGTTTGCAATCCAAACCACCCGTCTAACTTGCTCATGTAGGCCCGACCTACTCCTCATAATAATAGTGGATTGTAGTATCGAATGGGCATTACGACTGTGCGTCACTCATTTATTTAATGATGTATGAAATGATCATGACTCTCATCAGAGTATAATATATGACTATACATCATTCAGGCATCATATATCAAGTTGTATAATAATTTCACGTTCAGAATGTAGCATTTAATCCAATAATATTCACGAACTAGAATAAGCATCACGTAAATCAATAACATCTGAAGGTATAAATATAACTTGGCAATAACAAGAAATACATGCATAACACGACTAAGACTTTGTCACATATAGAGATCGGTTTGTACTTACCTTTTCAATATAATCAAGAAAGTCAAATATCCCTCTCTTTCCTCTTTGACGTTCCTAGTATTCAAGAACCTGTGGGACGACAGTCTCACCCCCTTTTTTTTTTTTTCTATTAAGCTACAGTCCAAACAACGAACAGTAGCCTATCCGAGAATAGGATATCCAATCCAAATTAGGTTTAACAATTTAATTTCTCTATTCATGTAGCCAAACAGGGTATATTAACATTTAATTTAAAACATAACATAACCAAAACCGATGTAGCTTTAAACCAATTTAAATCAAAATGACGCAGCATCATGCTAATGTTCATCATCTTCTCCGGTGGGATTCTGGCATCCCCTCCGGCGACGGCAGCATTTTTCGGTGACATTCCGACCTAAAATCGAGGAGGTTTTATCCTAATTTTCATGGGGACTTCAACCCCACTTTCGGTTTTCCATTTTTCTAAACCAACACCCACGAATAGGGAGTAACAGGGGTCTCTGGTGGGTATATTTGTTTTTCCAGCCACCTTATTTCATGGCATTTCCTCCACTGTTTCGAGCCCAAATCATCCCCATTGGATTTCTGCACCTCAAGGGATTAAATCCCAATAGTTTGTTTCTAATTTAAAGCATAAAATAATTGAAATCGATTATCTCTAAAAAAATTGTAACTGCCTTTTTTCACTTCATTTCTGAACCAATTCCATCCATTCTTTTTGCAAATTAACCCTAGTTCTATGCTTATTAAGACCCTATCATAAGATCTAATCTTCATGCTTTGAAACATAAAATACAAAAATCACTTTACTTACCAACTTGACGACAGTATCTTCTTTTTCTCTATGCTTCTCCTCATTTGCTTCCCCTCTGAGTTCAATCAACTCTCAGTTTCTATCATTCTTCTTTGTTTTTCCTCCTAAACATGCAGTACATGGCTTGTATTTATAGAACAATCTCCATCGCCCTTATTATTTCTCTCTCCTCTCTCTATTTCTTGCCACTTTTATTGACTTTCTTTCTTCTTTTTTTATTCTTTGATTTCAGCTACTACTTTTTTGTTTTCCTTGCATTAATTTCATAAGATATTTATATATATATATATAATATACATATACACACACTAACACACTTTTCACATATTTTCTGCTGACAGCTTTGTTGTTGTCCTTCCCTTCTGTAATATCCCGACCCGGGATATGACACGTCAATCGAGGTAGACCCAGTCGAGTAGTGTAATACAAGTTGTAACCCGAGTTGTTAAGGCTCTATATCATGATATTGTATGGACTAAATGATTTTGGAAGGTGAACGGTTTATTTTGTACAGTCAATGCCGGGCGACACTCGAGCAACCCAAGACTGAGCCTCGTAATAAGTGCACACACATTCCCATGCATGTGTAGGATTTCATATATGTGTAGCCCGTTAAATATAAGAGTATATATACTTATAGAAATTAGTATATATATATATATATTGATATATATTGATGTATAAATGAGGTATAAATATACGTATATATACATATATATATATATATATGTATTAAAATGGAAAAGAAAGAATAAAAAGGGGACTGCCATGCATGCTGCATGGCAGTGTGCCTGTGTGACTGTGTGTGTGTGTCAAGTGTGTGTTGTGTGTGAGTTGTGAAGGCAATAAGCTATCGACTTCAAGGAACCAAGTGGGAGCATTAAAAATACATACATATATATATATATATATATCAAATATCTTTGAATTGAAATGTGGAGAAAGGAGATGGATGGGGCGATAAAAAGCAGTCAAAAATGACTACAAGAAAGAGAGGATAAGAGCGAGAGTGTAGGCGCTGCATGTGAGGAATTTTTCCATATATATAGGTGAGATCTGTTGAGAGAAAATTAAAAGGACCAAAGAGAAACCAAAGAAGCTGAAAGCTTTAGAAGATTCAGAAAACTTAGAAGAGAAAATCAGAAGAAGAAACGGAAGAAGATACAGCGAGTCAGGAACTGAAATTAGGTTGGTAATCTTACACTTTGGTTTTAATTGTACAAGCATATTCGTTTAATTGTAAAAGTAGGGTCTAAATAAGCATGGAAAAAGATTTTGTTTTCAAAAAGAATCAATTTAAAAGGGTTAGAAACAAGAGAGAAAGAGTCAATTGCAGGTCATAGGGATAATTCGGGTTTTTGAATTTATATGCTTCAAACTTTGTTTTAACTATGAGGAACTGATCCTCAATAATGCAAAAAACTATTTGGAATTTACATTTGCTTAAAATAGTAGCATATTTTGTAGGAAATTGCAAGGAACCAGGTCGACGGAGAATCAATTTCTCATAGAAAATTTCATATTCAAAAAGCTAGGGTAGTTTAAATCAAAAACTGAGGGAATAAATGAAAACCCATGAAAAAAGGAAGGAAATCTCATTCCTTTTAGGTTGGAAAATGATCGAAAAATAATGGCCGTCACCGAGGAAGATGGCGGAATCTCGATGGAACCCTACCGAAAAAACATGGGTGATGATGAATAGTGGTTATTCAAAACAGTATCGTATTGAGACGCAGTGTGTTGATACTACGTCGTTTCGAGGGTGAGGGTGTTTTAAATTTAAAAGCTGAAGTAGACTGTTTGGTTATGAAGCTTATAAATTAAATCTACTATTCTGATTTAAATAAGGATATCCTATCCTTGGATTGAGAGTTAACCGCCCATTTGGCTCAGGAATAATGGGAAAAAAATTTGCTGCCCCGGCGAGTTAAACCCTAGACCTAGGGTGAATGAGGGATCCACAAACCACTGAGCCACGACTCACGTGTGGTCATATGTTCACCGAATATATATATATATATATATATATATTATGAATAACTAATTAAATAAATTAATAATTAAAGAAATCAAATAATTAAATTAAATAAAGAAAATTGATACGTAGTCCAAATTAAGTAAATGATTAGTGTTTTATTTATGTAACGGATATTCTAAGGCCAATGAAAGGGTCCGTTTTGCAAGACAGAACCCCAAAAAATAAAGACCCGTAGAAATGCAAAATGACCATAATGCCCCTAATAGTACCCGAACCCAAATGGAATTCTGTGAAAGCCTAAACCGACTTTCTTCGACATTCCGGACTCAATGGTAGAGTCTAAATTAGTGATATAGATACTTGTAATAGTAAGGTATAAAATTTGATGAATAGCATTAAAACTGAGATGTATTTACTGATGTATAGGGGACTCAAAAGGAAATGGCAAAATCACTAAATACTAATCTAGGAACGCATTTAAAGGTAAGTAAAACATATTCTTTTCCATGTGGTATTTCCAAGCCAAAAGTTTATTCCATTACTGCTGAATTTGTACTCTTGAACGTACTAGATATTAATCTTTTCCACAATGTGATATTTTTCTATCTTGTGGACATTTATTGACTGCTATATCATTGTTATCATGTTATGCCATGCCTTGAAAGGCCTACTGTTATGTCTTTACCAAATATATGATATTCCATTTTTATACTCTTATGGAATCAAGTATGATCATGATATGTTTATGTATACCGAATTTGTGCTCAGTCACAATATTCATCTAATGCTTTCTGATCTACTAGAGACCTACGGGTCAAGTCCGTGAACGGACATATGGCAATACATTGGAGTTTTGTTTGAGTTTCCATTGGGGGGTATGTCGGGCTCCAAAAGACCGAAGGCATGCCGAACCCTGAAACAGTTTAAATGCATCTCTTACATGATTATGATTGTTGAATAACATTATTCCCTATGCATATTTTATACTGAGAGAATATTCCTTATTGAATTGATTGTGATCAATTTATTGTGGCAATACATTCATGTTAATACGTTATTATTGAGAGTTCTAAGTTGATGTTATATCCATTACTCCTGATTGTATATTGTGACCCCACTGTCCATTGGCCATTATGGCAACTATTCTTATTGGCTATCACAGCATCGTATTTCTTATGATTGGCTATCATGTTCTTATTCATGGATTCATATTTTTTTATGATCACTGATATTTGTGTCGGAGATGGAAATTTACTTGCTGAGCTTTTTTAGCTCATTCCATATTACTTACCATTTTTCAGGTAGTGATGCTAGAAGACCCCAGTAGGAGTCTGAGAGCGTAGGAGGACATTTTGAGGAAATGTACCAGTCTATGTTGTAGTTCTCTGATGTATTCACCACCCACAGGTGCTGGTTATGTTCAGTTCTTGAATTGCCATTGTAGAACCATATGATATATTATAGACTTCCGCTGATTATTATACTGATAAGACTTCCGCTGATTATCATTTTAAATTTTTAGTATATTGCATATTAGTACTATGATACAGGAATGGAAAAAGTAGGGACGGCCTTAGGGTCCACCTCGCGACACAAGATCCACATAGGGTGGGTTTCGGGTCATGACACCTTCCACATATGTATACCTATATCAACTATACATGTATTTTGTATCAAATGTGCATATGTATTTATCATATGTATAGTATATGTATACACATACCAATACATATATTATTTCACACATATATCTATATATGTTGTGTTATATATGTGATATCCCGACCCGGAATACGACACGATTACCGAGGCAAGTCGACTGAATAGCATAACCTGAGCTGCCTTAAACTTTAAGTCACAATAATTATGGAACTGAACCTAATTTCAAAAGATAAATGTTTTGATTAGTAAAGCTAGTGTCGGGTGGTACCCGAGCAACTCGGAACCTTACCTCGAAAAGCGTGCATACATGCAACCCATGCATGCATACGTACGTACACATGCATAGTTCATGGAATATTAGTGTATGTGTACGTGATTAAAAATACCGTTATACGTATATATATGATTATAATGATATGTATAAAACATGTATTGTATAGGTATATATATATAATATAAATGTATTATGTATATAATGTATTATGTATATAAAATTAAATAAAGAAAGAAAAAAACAAAGGAAGCTTCCAATACAAAAATCAGTGGGTGTGTGCATCACTGTGTGTGTGTGTGTGCATCACTGTGTGTTTGTGTGTGTTTGGGAAACCCACCAACCGACCTTGATAAAGGTGGTGGGTGTGTGAAGGTAATATAGGTATATGTGTATATTGGAGGGTACGTGGATGGCTACAGGTGAGGGGGCAGTTCTCTGCAGTTAAGGATGACTGCAAGAGAGAGAGAGAGAGAGAGAGAGATAAGGTAGAGAGAGAAGAGGCGGTGGGTCTTTGTATATGTGTATATATGCACGGGTTTGAGTGATGAGAGGTTAGAAAAGAAAAGGGAGAGTTAGGAACTGAAGGAGAGAAGAAGAAAGAAATATTGAAGCAGAAACAGAGAGGATTGGGAAGGTCATAGGGAGCTGAAATCCGAAACCCAGGTATGTACATCAAGTTCTGTTTTTGAGATTTTAAGCATGTATATTTGATCTAAATTCAGGGTCTTAATAAGCATGCTTCTAGCTTTTAAATGCAAGAAAAATGATAGAAAAAGGTTTAGAAACCATGGAGATATTCCAAGTTGCAGGTTTCATGGATAATTTCGGGTTCCATGAATTCATGCTTAAAACTTTGATGTTTGTTTATGAAAATAATCCTTAGAGGTGCAGGAAACCATTTAATATGGATTAGGGTCAAAACAGTGTACAAATAGTCACGAAATAGGAAGGATATGGGTCACCGGAAAATCGGCCGGAGATACTTAGGCTCTATTTCGTGAAGTTATGAAGGGATTTAAAGGAAATGGAAAATGGATTTGAAATCCTTAGGAGAAAGGGAAGAGAATGACATTTAAAAAGGGTTGAAATCTCACCGGAAAGTGAGTCACCGTCGCCGGAGAAGGTGACTGTACACGCCGGAACCCTACCGGAGACGTGGGGAAGACGATCGGGAAAGCGTGGGGCTACCGGGTTAAAAGAAACGGGTCTGGGTTGAATTGGGTCGGTACCCGACCGGACATAAACGGTTAACCGAAGCTGTGTCGTTTTGAGTCTTTAATTTAAAAGGGTTTGGGGTTGTTTGGTTGTGAAGATAAGAAATGGGAATTGGGATTGGGTTAACCGAACCCTGGATAGGGATAGGAAATTAGGTTATTGGAATCCGGTTTTTCAAATGAAGTGAACCGTTTGGTTCAGGGCAAGGGTGGACCGGTTTAGGGTTTTTAGGTCTGAACCCACTGGTTCAGACCGCAGCTTTTAGTAATTGTGAACCGGCCCCAAATAGTTTGGAAAATTACACTGTTGCCCAAGTATAAAAAATTAATTAAATATTAATTTTACAATAATGCCCCTATTCCAAAAAGAGGTCAAACGAAGTCCAAAAGACACAAATGAATAGTCAAAACCTATTATCTCGGACGTTCTAAGTCCAATGGTGGGGTCCGTTTTATGAGACGGAACCCCGAAGGATAAAATACCGTAAAAGTGCAAAATGACTATTTTGCCCTTTTTAGTACAAAAGTCCAAATGGAATTCCGCGAAAGCCTAAACCGACTTTCTTCGGCGTTCCGGACACAATGGTAAAGTCTAAAATAGTATTTGAAATACTTATGATAGAAAGGTATAAAATTTGATGAATAGCATTTATTCTGAAACGTACTCACTGATATATAGGGAACTCGAAAGGCAAGGGTACCTTCACGGATTTCTGAGTTAGAATCACGATAGAGGTAAGTGGATCACTTTCTCTTCCATGTGGTGTTTCTAAAGCCAAGTTTATTCTCTTTACTGCCAAATTTGTACTCCTGAAAGTACTTCATGTTATTGCTATCCACAGTACGATATTGTTCTATCTTGTGGACATTGATTGACTATTGTACTATTGTTATTGAAATGAACCCTGCCTTGAAAGGCTTACTGTTATGCTTTACTGTATATATGATATTCCATTTTCATACTCCTTATGGAATCACAAATGATCATGCTATGTTTATAAATGCTGGAATTGTGCTCAGTCACAATATCCATCCGATGCTTCTGTGACGAATTAGTCCGTGAACGGACATGTGGCAAAAGATGTGAGTTTAACTGAGAGGTATGCCGGGCCTCGAATTACGCAGAGGGGTTGCCATTCCCTAATACAGATTATAAGCATCTCCATTGGATTATTGTTATGGAAATATTGTTGAATGGTTACTGTTCCTTATGGACTACTGTACCTTATGGATTACTGTTTCTTATGGACTACTGTTTCTTATGGATTACCTTACATTGTTCATTGGTTTGATTGTAAATGATTTATTGTGGCAGTATTCTCATTGTGACAGGTTATTGTTGAGAAAACTCTTATCACTGCTTATTCATTACTTCTGACTGTATATTGTGCCCCACTACTTATTGGCCATCATGGCAACTGTTCTCATTGGCTATCACAGCATCTCCTTTCTTATGATTGGCTATCATATTTTATTCATGGATTCACGTTCTTTATAATCATCGATACCAGTGTCGGAGATCTGGTTTACTTGCTGAGCTTCATAGCTCATTCCACCCCACTTACCCCCATTTCAGGTGATGACGCTGCGAGACCCCAGTAGGAGTCTGAGAGCGTAGGGGGACATTTTGAAGTACTGATCAGTCTATGTTAGTTCTCCCATGTATTCACCACCCCCGGGTGCTGGTTACGGATTAGTTCTCATTTTGTATTTTGTAGAACTATGTCATGTATTAATAAGACTTCCGCTGTTTAATGTATTTAAAAAGACTTCCGCTGGATTACTGTAACTGATAAATGACTTCCGCTGTTTATTGTTTTAAATTTTTAGTACATTGCATATTAGTACTATGATACAGGAACGGAAAAAGTAGGGACGGCCTTCGGGTCGGCCCCGCGACACGAGATCCGCATAGGGTGGGTTTCGGGTCGTGACAATATATATATATATATACTGTATATAAATATATTTATTCATATACACGTATTTCTGTACAGTCGAATTTCCTGTAGGGGCGTCCCTTGTGTATTCAGAATTGTTTGTAAATTGCATCATACGTTTGACACCATTGTCTGTTTTCAAAATTGTACATCTATCTTATTACAGTACGCATTTAGATTACAAGTCGGTTTCATACCGGTTGATCTAGTCTACCTCGGGTCTAGTGTTGTATTTCAAGTTGAAATGTTACACTTGTCGTAATGCATCCCTAACAATTGTTGGAAAGCACTTATCATGGAAAACGGCAATAAAAACTTCTCATTCCACCACCATGAAAGGTCTAACTACCTTCCACTAGTCTAGGGCCTTGCCTACAACTAGAATTATGGCAAAGTCGATCCAAAGATCGTTCTTCTCAATCCAAACCATATCAAAAAGTCTACTAACATGCCGCAACCAATAACTTGCCGCAAGTGGATTAGGCTCTTCTCAAAACTTATGAGGGTTGAGCCTCTAAAACTCCCTCATGACCGTAGTGGCCCTACTTTCCATTACTTGAGGCTATGACTATGCCTCATTCCTATTGGCTTGCTCCATCACACCTCTCGCAATCTCTGCCCCATCCATATGAACATTAGGGACTATAGGAGGCTCAGAGACTTGTGTTCTTCCCTTACCCTGACCTCGACCTCAACCTCAACCTCTAGGCGGCATCTTATATAGATAGAATAAGAACAAGGATAAATATTCAATATTTTTCCCATACTTAGTTATATTGCTGAATGTTGTGCCCCATGATGCATCAAATAGCCCAATGCACATTAGATCAAGCATATATAAATATCTAGAAAATTTGACATTACATCATCCATTCAAGTCAATACACATACTAACACTTAAATAGTTTACAATGATTTTTAAATCACTAACTAACAAGACAATCAAATATAGTCACATCAAATATATGCAATGTACTTAACATTTCAAACAATCCTAAATATTCATCACAAGGTTCAAGCAACTAGTCTTTTGTTTTTTTTTTTTAGGTATTCTAGTGTTGCCCTATCCTATCTGTCACATCCCGAACCCCACCCTACGCGGATGTCGAGGACGTGATGCCAGTTAGCCGCCTTGCCAGTTTGCCGACCGACAATGCGACCAACCAAAGGCAAATTTCTGAACTTACCGATGAATTGCATTCCAAATGTAAGGTCAGAGCAGCGGAATTTCAAACTTTTTATCTCGGGAATGCAACTCCTTTATAATTACCATAGTGATATGTACCACAGAGAAAGTCTAAAGCCAGATAGTTAATAACTCTAACCATAGAGCACGTTTATAATCAGACATATAACACAGAGCATACTAATTTCTCTAGAGTACCATTACCATGAGCCATGTCCCAATACATCTAATGCATATCAATGAAGTCAATCGTATCATGTCACTCACCTGAATAACCAGATTCAATCCACAAGAGTCCAAGTCTCCACAAATCAGTGCCATCAGATCCTTTACTTGGAATGCCACTCGACCTATCCATGTCATATCATAGTGCCTTCTAATCCAATAGAGATAAGTCCTGAAAAATGTTAGGATAATGGGGTGAGCTTTAACAAGCCCAGTGAGTAACAGAGGTTCCCTGTCATGGGTTTCAAAACCAGTTCTTGCTTATAAAGCACATGGATAGTTCAATCACTTTAGAATAACAGTTTTTATAAATCCATTTTAAATGCAGTTTGAGTAGAATTAAACAGAACTGAACTAAATAGAACAAACAGATCAGAACAGAACAGAACATACCAAATCAGAATAGAACAGAACATAATAGATCATAACAAAACATAACCGAACAGAATGGAGGAGAACATGACAAATCAGAACAGGACAGTAAATGATGCCAATATATCAATCAAAGGCATAGGCATATCATCAATGAAACTGAACAGAACAGAATTGAGCGGAACAGAATAGAACAAAACAGAACATAATGCCAATTAGGCACATAATCAAGTATATTCGAGCTTCCCCAACTACCCATCGCGGACTACTCGTGGGGCCTCTACCCTCTGGGTACCACTCTGGCACATAATCATGAAATGGATGCTCAAATGCTACTTAAGTAGAATAATGCAGCTCAAACGGATTAGACCAGAATAAAATAGATCAAACAGATCAAAATAGAGTAGATCCAAAACAGAACGTATCAGAACAGAACTGAGTACCAATCAAACAACGGCATATCACCAAATGTATATGAACCTTCCCTAGCTACCCATAAGCAGACCACTCGTGGGGCCTCTACCCTCTAGGGTCAAATCAGAGCAGAACAGTATGTCAATCAGAAGTATAGGAAAATAAATCAAAGAACAAAATAGAACAGTATTGAGCGGAACAGAACAAAACAGAACAAGATGCCAATTGGGCACCTAATTAAGTATATTCGAGCTTCCCCAACTGCCCATCGCGGACTACTCGTGGGGCCTCTACCCTCTGGGTGCCGCTTTGGCCTACTTATGCCATACCGCTCAAAACTAAAGTGGGCCCAAGAGTAAGACACAACATAACGAAACAGAATCTGAACAGATCATATAACAGAATAGAACAGACCCGAACAGAACAGAAGAGCAAGACAGAATAAAATCATGCCATGTGTAATGCAGTACAAAGAGTATGCATTTAAATAGTACAGTATAGGAAACAGTACAATGTATGAAGATACAATATCTAGATAGTATAACTTATACACCAAGTCAGAAGTTTCAAGTTACTCACAAACTGATCACTTATCTCCTTGTACAGATAATCTGATAACCTCCAGGTATGTTAGGCATCTCCATGTATAACCTGAATAATCATCATTAATCACAGACAAATCAGAATTCATCCATTCACGTCTTATTCATAATCTTAGGCATCTATCGGATTACCTAAGGTAACCTAATAGCCTATCGCCCTTTCATTGGGTTTCATCCAAGGCTATTTCATTCTTTAATTAGGCTTAGTAGTTATTAAGATTATAATCTAAGTCATTTAGACTTCAATCGTTATCAGTTAAGTATTTATTTAACCTTAAGGCAAAATGGTAATTTTACCATTCTTGTCCCGGACCCTATCGTGGTCCTCAGAATTGTTCACATATCTTAAATATAAATTTCTAAGTCTTTTGGACTCAAATCGTTATCAGTTAAGTACTTATTTAACTTTAGGGGTGATATACCACAGACAGACACACCAGTCACCTTGAGACACGTGTGCTTACAGAGCTGATATTCTCGATCATACTGAGCAGCCATAAGCCTTCAGGGCATCCTCATATATATACGTCATACAGAGCTGATATTCTCGATCATACAGAGCAGCCATAAGCCTTCAGGGCATCCTCATATATATATATATATATATATATATATATATATATATATATATATATATATCTTACAGAACCGATAAACTCGGTCATACAGTGCAGGCGGAGCCTCCAAGGCATTCTCATCCGCATATCTTCCAGACCTTATGCTCTGGGCAATATTCATTCAACATCTCATATGGTTCCGACCTTATG
This sequence comes from Nyssa sinensis, assembly GCA_008638375.1. Classification (NCBI taxonomy): domain Eukaryota; kingdom Viridiplantae; phylum Streptophyta; class Magnoliopsida; order Cornales; family Nyssaceae; genus Nyssa; species Nyssa sinensis. The sequence continues at coordinate 36,877,749 of CM018035.1, forward strand.
GCTTCCTTAAAAACTGCCAAGCAGAGAATAAAGAAACAGCCTTCAACACGGAAACTACTATCTATGATTATCTCTATCTACGACACAACACTTCACAAGGTAACTGCAATCTCCGATGATCGAATCCCTATATTCATGGCATCGAATCCTAATCAACTTAGGAAGGCCACAACCTATAAATTAAACCCTAAAGGTATGCTTTATTCTTATGCTCATTCTTTGGCTTTCAATACAGTCTTTCAATTCTTTTTTCTTACTTAAGCATCGGAGCGGCTATCGCCAGAGCCAATCTGGTGGTCCTCTGATCATCTTCCTGAGTGTGCTACAGGTCACGGAGCCCATACTTATTGCGAGTTGAAAAGTGCAGCATCAGTTTGGCGCCATCTGTGGGAACGACTAATCTCCAAGTGCTCTATTCATAAACTCATCTCTTTTCTCACCGGAAAACTATGGCCCCAAATCTCTGACCACGACAGAATACTCAAGTTCCGCAAAGCTCTCAGTATCAGCCGCCCGCTCCACGAGCAAGGGGGCCAACAGTTAATCCCATGCGACAAGAGATCGAATCGATCAAACGACACAATGAACTGGTGCAGGAATAGTTGCTTGCCATCACTAGAACGCTGGCAATGCTCACACAGAATCAAGGGATGAACCCTCCTAACCCACCGGTCAAGAACTTCATGAACAGACTCCAAATAACCAGCCCGGGCACCCCTAGGGTGTTGCCCACGTTGGCAGAGATCCACAACCGTCAGCAGCTCCAGGCTGGGGAACATCAGCCTTCGTTCTTGACGTCCATTACCAAAGCACTACTTGAGCCCCAACTCCAAGGGCCTTGGGAGCACATCCGGCACCACAGGAGCCCCATCCCCATGCAGCACCAATCCCTCTAGTTCGGAACCCTTCTCCGTCCAAAGGGCATACTCAACCCTACTACCCTGAAGCCGAGGCTGTCAGGCAGGGTTCGCAAGATGTCAGACTCAGAGACTCGCAGAGGGTAGAGGAAATTACCGAGTCTATGGACCGCACAATTACCTTGAGAGGACCTCAGAACCCTCCAGAGCAAGACGAGTTGGCCAGGCTGCTCGGAAGACTGGCCACCCCATTCACTCAGGCCATTATGTTAGAAGAAAGGCCCAGAAAGTTCATGGTGCCAAAGTTCACCCTGTACGACGGGTCTGGAGATCCAGGAGATCATCTCTCGCACTACCAGCATACTATGGCCCTCCACGGGGCCTCTGATGCTTTTATGTGCCAAACTTTCATCACCAGCTTGAAGGGAACTGCTCTGAAGTGGTTCCACAACCTCCCTCCGAACTCAATTACCAGCTTCTATGAGCTCGGTAGACAATTCTTGGACAGGTTTATGACCAGTAGAAGGCTCAGAAGGGGACCAGAGTTCCTGTTAAATGTCAAGCAGACTAAGAAGGAGTCCCTCAGAGCCTACATTGCGTGCTTCAATGCCGAACTCATGGAGATCACTGACTGCAGCCCAAAGTTCCTTGTAGCAGCCCTAACTGCTGGGCTTGCCCAAGGTGGTTTCAGAGACTCCTTAACAAAGAGCCCCCCAGCCGACATGGCGGCATTAATGGATCGGGCCAGAAAGTACATCAACCTGGAAGAAGCCAACCGCACATCCCAAAAGGGCAAAGACCAGACCCAGAGGGATAATCCAAAGAGGGAGGATCACAAGAAGGAGGACCACAGAAGAGACTCCAACAAAAAGAGGGCCAGGAGCCCAGAGAAGAGAACAGCACCCAGAGCTGTGTACAATTCCGGACCAAGGGAGTTCACCAACTTCATTCCTTTAAACACTACACCGAACCAGGTACTCCAGCAGATTCGAGATCGGGAAAACCTGAGGTGGCCGGAACCAATCAAAGGAGATCCCAGTCTTCGGGACCAAAGTAAGTATTGTAATTTCCATAAAGATCATGGACATACAACTAACACATGCAGGACCCTTTGATATGAGATAGAGCAGCTCATAAAGAAGGGACGTCTTCGGGGGTTCGTCAAGCTAGACGGAAGGCAGAACCCCCAAGAAGACAAGCCTCAACAATGGCCAGACCAGAGGCCCGAGCAGAGGCAGGAGCAGAGGGAAGGACGAAACGAGCCTCAGAGGCAGAACAACCATGTCATCTACATCCTCCATGCTGACTCCCCTATCACAGGAATGTCCAACAGGGCAAGAAAGAGATATGCTCGGGAGGCCAGAGCTGCCCCGAACGTATTACAGATCTCCAATGTAGAAAAGAGGCTCAAGCCAGCACCGGAGATCCAATTCACTGAACAAGATCTAGCAGGGGTACACTGCCCTCACAGTGATGCCCTTGTTATCACTCTCAAAATTGCCAACTTCGAGATCAGGAGAGTCCTGGTCGATATTGGCAGCTCCGTCAACATACTGTTCTATGAGCCACTTAAACAGATGGGGATGGATCATGACAACGTCAAGCCCACTACTGCCGTGATGGCAGCTTTTGATGGCAATCTCAGCACCCCATTGGGGAGAGTCGACCTTCCTACCACTGTAGGTGAGGGTGAAGGGCAGAAGACCACCATCTCGGAGTACATGGTGTTGAACATGAAATCTCCCTACAATGTCATAATCGGGAGACCCTGGTTGCACCAAATAGGGGCAGTCACCTCGACCCTCCATCAGTGTCTGAAATACTTCCACAACCAGAACGTTCACTCTGTCAGAGGGTGTCAGCCAACCTCCCGATAGTGCCATGCTATTGCCCTTAAGGAGAAGGCTCCTAAATAGCAATTACAGTACACTCGGGACTGTGCAGATCTAGTTCTCACCCACATTCCTGAGGTGGAAGTTTGCCCATCCAGCATTGAAGAACCCCTGAGATCAAGGGGACGCGACAGCCGAGCCAAACCTGTTGGCGAGCCCGTCAAAGTATTGGTCAGTTCAGAAGCAGAGGGGCGTTATTTGTATATCGGCCCAGATCTAACGCACACCGAGCAGGAAAATATAGTCAGGTTTCTGAAAAACAACCTCTCTATATTTGCTTAGGAAACCAGGGACATGGAGGGTATAGACCCTAGCCTCATAACTCACAAGCTGATGGTCGATCCAGATCATCCACTAGTCAGACAGAAGAGAAGACCGATTGCTCCTGAACGACATCGGATTATAAATGAAGAAGTCCAGAGGCTGCTTGAAGCCAAGATGATACGAGAAGTGTTCTATCTTGAGTGGCTAGCCAACACTGTGCTTGTCAAGAAGAAAAACGGCAAGTGGAGAGTCTGCGTTGATTATACAGACCTCAACAAGGCATGCCCCAAGGACAGCTTTCCACTGCCAAGGATAGACCAACTGGTTGACTGTAATATCCCGACCCGGGATATCGGGTCACATGACACGTGTTACGAGAAAAAAAGAAATTATGTATATATAATTAATTAATTATTAAATTAATTAATTAATTATAAGAAATGGATATATATATATATATATTAATTAAATGAATATATGTATATATATATTAAATGGATGATATATGTAAAAATAAAAAATAAATAAAAAGGTGAAAGAAGAAAAAGTGTGAATGGGTGTGTGTGTGTCGGCTGGTGTGTGTGTGTGTGTGTGTTGTCTTATATGTGTATATGTATATATATGTATATATTATATGTATAAATATCTCAAAACAAATTAATGCAAAGTAGGAAAGAGAAAAAAGAAAAATTGATGAGATGGGAGGGCTGTGTAGGGCTACAATCAGAAAGAAGAGAGAGAGAACAGTAGAGAGAGAAAATGAGGAGAGAGAGAGGTCGGTTATCCTTGCCTTAAAAGCCAAAACATGCAAAGCATGTTGTTCTCTCACGAAAGAAATCAGAGAAGGAGGAACTGAGGAAGTAGAAGAAGAGATTAAGAGCAAGAAAGAAAGAGAAAAACAGTGGTGAAAGGTGAACCCACCTAAACCTTTGAAATTCTCTCTCTAGAAGTTATGATTTAATATGAACTGTTTAGGGTTATTTTCATACGTATGATGTATTATATGTGTTTAAAACTTGATCAAGCATGAAAATTTGCTATGAAAACTACTAAAAATACCTAACCCACGAAAAATCTCCATTAAAGACCATGCTATAGCAGGTCTGAAACGAGGGGAGCCAAACTCTTTTTGGTGTATATGGACTTCAAGAAGAAGTCATGAGGGTTATAAAAACGTGTGACCGCGACCAAAAATCACAAACAATGGCCCTCAAATAATGAGTTGCAGGTTACGGGTGTAAGACCCAATCCTTTTAACTTTGTGTTAACTTGATATTTAAGAACGAGATATGAATCCCCATGAAGAGGGGATCATAACAAACAAAACCTCATAATTTTTGGTTCAGAAATAAGCACGAACGAACAACTTACAGTTTGGATTATTCCATCCTAAACCGAACGTATGATGAGGTTTTAAAGCCTAAAACGAATGCCAAACCCTTAACCAATGTTCTAGTAATGGATTAGGGTAGAAACAGTGAGAAACAATTGAGTAGAACGTCACGAAATAGAAAGAAAAGGGAAACTGCAACTAGGGTTTTCAGTCGGTCGAAGTGGGGAAGAAGAAGACGGGTCAACTCGGCCTTTGAATGAGACTGAGTCGACTCGGACATGTGGCAGCCTCTGGGCTTGCCACCTATTAATTGGAACGACGCCGTTTTGAGTGTCGGTTTAAATTAAATGAGACCTAGGGCTGACGTCAAGATGACGTCAGCCACATGTAATAAACCGGATAGACCGGTTGGTTTATGACTAGACCGGACCGGTTCACTTATATTTGGACCAAACCCTCTGGTTTTCTGTTTTAATTAAAATGAAATAAACCAATACTTTTGGTTATTACGAACTGACCCCAGAGTTTCTGAGAAACTCTACTATGGCCCAACTGAGGGAAATATTATGCAATAAAGCCCCTGAAAAATAATTAAATAATTAATTTAATTATTTAATAAATAAGGTTAAATTACTATTTTGCCCTTGTGGCATAAATAGAGCAAACGAAGTTCAAATTAAACATATGAATAGTGTAATTTTACTATTTTGGACATTCTGAGATCAATGGTAGGGTCCGTTTTACAAGACGGGGCCCAAAAAAATAAATACACGTAAGGGGTAAATGACCAAAATACCCCTTGACCCAAAATTTACAAGTTATTAGTATATTCTTACTATCTTGGACCTTCTGAGTCCAATGGTGAGGTCCACGACACGAAACGGGGTCCCGAAAAAAAAAGACACGTAAAAGGGTAAAATGACCAAAATATCCCTGGTACCCCTAAAGCCAAAATGAAATCAGAGAAGGTCTAAATTAACTTTCCTTGACATCCCGGACTTAAAAATGGAGTCCAAATTTCGAAACGAAGTACGTAAAAATATGACACGTAAAACGATAAATGACCATTTTGTCCTTTTACATATAACAGTCCGAATTAAATGATTGGAAAGCCTAAACTGACTTTCTTCGACACTCCGGACTCAATGGTAGAGTCTATTCGACCAAAAGAAATGTCTAAAATAAAAAGACATAAAATTTGATGAATAGCATCTGTCAGATGACTATGAATTAGAGTAATGCCAAAGTACTAATACTAAGGCAAGTACGAGAAACGAAATGCGAAAAGACACGACACGTAAACATGTTAAATAAATAACTTTAAATTAAAGTTAATGGAACTCCCAGAAGAGTATAAATTGAAATAAATTCAATTCCTAACACATTAAATTATGTCATAGGTTACAAGTACGAGTTAAATTAAGTACCTATGAAATTGTGAAATCGTTTTAGGATCTAATACGGTTTAAGCATAAGTTAAGGAATATCGAAATGACATTACAGTGAATGTGAAGTTGATGAGGTGTTTATGGATTGTTCTTAGGAACTACAAGGAAAGTGGGAAAGCGCATTTTAGCACTAACCCTAAAGAATCAAGGTGAGTAACCCTATGTTTGAATTGGAGATTTAACTCCATGGATTTGAAAAAGTTTTAAGTTCAAAGATATGAAGTATTTGAAGTTCAAATTCAGTATTCACATGATTCAGCTTTTAATTGTACTGTTTTATAACTCTATTATGACATGCTCAGTGATTGGTATCTATCATAGTTTTCTTAAAACATATTTCAGCATGTCTAAAGTTTTAAATGCCAAATTATGTTAAATACTCTGAATTTGATAGTTACTAGTATTTGAAGTCCTATTGTAGAAATTATACATTTCATGTTTTAATTACTCATAAAAGTATCTATTGAAGAAGTTATGTGATAAATGTTTTACAAGATAAATGGTACTAAGTACCACCCCCTATGAAGGTTGAAATCCTTCGGGATTCAACAGTGAATGCCCGGTAGCAGGATCTAATCCCCCAGGCAAATGAGATCGACAGTATTGGCAGTAAAATGGGAGTCTGGTTCGAAACAGATTCCACCTAATTAAAGAGAAAAGATGACAAGTGATTTTGAAAATGGAAGCAGGTTTTACCCTCATTTTCAAATATATATTTATGTGATTTAAAGTTTATATAATTTATCTGATGAAGTACGAGTTCTGCTTAGATATCTTAAATGTTTCCAAGGTATTTGAAATGCATATGTTTTGAGTTATATACTCTATTTGTCGAAGTGCGAGTTTAGCTTGAATACTTTAAATGTTTCAAAGCTATCTGTTTAAGAATGCATGTACTTTGTATTCTAAATTGTATAAACAATTAGCAGTGAATGTTTTACAACTCTTATGTACTAAAAACCACTGCTAGTTGAAAACCCCATGACGAACACTGGAATTGCTCACAAGCTTAGATTGGCTTACCCGGACTTTGTTCGGACCCCCCTTTCAGGTGATGCAGCAGACAGGGTCTTAAGGACTACAACGATGAGTCTAGCTGTTTTTGGAAGGATCTGTTGAGTAGTTTCTTTTGAAAAACCTATGAACATTTGTAGTCTGTTTTGTATTAATAGACAATGTAAGAATGTGTAATAGGCCCTCAGGGCAACCGAATATGTATTGTATTAATGTATGAAGTCTTTAAGATTTAGTTATACTCTGAATGTGTAACCATGTATGTTAAGTATGGAAACAGCAGTATCGGACGGATGTGCATAATTTAAAAATGAGAAAAGAAAATAAAAAATTTTTCACGCTTCTGCAATCATGTGTAGCACATCTATTCGATACCGCTGCAGATGCGAGCCTTGTCTCAGGGCCTTCGGGTCTCGGGGCGGCGATCGAGATCCGGTAATCCGCAGAGGGTGGGTTTCGGGTTGTGACATTGACGCCACTGCAGGGCATGAGCTTATGAGCTTCATGGATGCCTACTCTGGGTACAACCAGATCCAGATGTACCCTCCAGACAAAGAGAAGATAGCTTTCATAACCAAATGAGGGCTCTACTACTACAGAGTAATGCCTTTCGGTTTGAAGAACGTTAGAGCCACTTATCAGCCGTTGGTGAACAAGATGTTCAGCCTACTACTCGGTAGTACCATGGAGGTATACATCGATGACATGCTGGTGAAGAGTCTGCAGAAAGGTAGTCACCTCCAGCACTTAGCCCAGACCTTCGATATCCTCAGACAGCACAAGCTGAAGCTCAACCCCTCGAAATGTACCTTCGGGGTTACGAAGGGAAAATTCTTGGGATACATTGTCTCTTAGAGGAGTATCGAAGCAGACCCCACTCAGATCCAAGCTCTGATTGGACTGAAGTCACCAAGAACCAGGAAGGAAATTCAGGCACTGAATGGCAGAATTGCGGCACTGAGCAGATTTATCTCCAAATCCACTGATCGCTGCCTACCTTTCTTCAAAGCTCTGAAGGGCAGCAAAGCTTTGCAGTGGACGGAAGAATGCGAGAAATCCTTTCAAAAACTAAAGGAGTATCTAGCCTCTCCAGAGCTCTTGTCAAAACTAGTACAAGGAGAAAAGCTACTCTTGTACCTCGCAGTTTCTAAAAACGCGGTCAGCTCCGCATTGATCAGACAGGACAGGGGAGTACAAAGGCCTATATTCTACGTCAGTAGGACATTACTTGACACGGAAAAAAGATATCCAGAAGTAGAAAAGCTGGCCTATGCCTTGGTCATATCAGCTCGGAAGCTTCGACCTTATTTCCAAGCCCATCCAATCGAGATCCCAACTGCCTATCCTCTGAAGTCAATACTGAAGAAACCTGAGGTATCGGGAAGATTGGTGAAGTGGTCTGTGGAGCTAGGGGAATTTGACATATCATATGTACCCCGAAACTCCATCAAAGGGCAGGCCTTGGCTGATTTTGTTGTCGAATTCACCCCGGAACTTCAAGACAAAGCACAACTCATCGAAACCTCGGGAACCTGGCTATTATACATCGATGGATCATCAACCGATCAAGGCTCAGGAGTAGGCCTTGTACTACAGTCCCCTGAAGGGCTCACGACAGAAAAAGCAGTCAGCTTGGGATTCAAAGCTTCCAATAATGAAGCAGAATATGAAGCTCTAATCTTAGGCATGAAGCTTGCCTTGGAATGTGAGGCTCAGAACCTCAAAGTCTTCTCAGACTCTCAACTGGTGGTAAGCCAAGTCCTGGAAGAATTTGCCATTAAAGACGATCGGATGCTCCGGTATTCCAAACTGGTGAACCACTTGAAGCACTCCTTCCAGACATTCACTATCTAGAAAATTGAAAGAAGCCAGAACTATAGAGCAGATACTTTGGCTAACATGGCGTCCCGCCTAAAGTCTGAAGCAAACTCCATAGTAAAAATCTCCTACCAGCCAGGACCTAGCATAGAGGAAGCCCAAGTTGCTCAAATTGCTGAACAGCCCTAGAACTGGATGACTCCAATCCTCCAATACCTGCAATCCGGGCTCCTCCCAGAAGATAAAAACAAAGCTAGGAGAATCCGAATCAGAGCGGCTCGGTACTTGATCCTGAACAACAAGCTTTTCAGAAGGTCGTATTCTCAACCTCTGTAAAATGCTTAACTCCAGAAGAATCACAATATGTTTTGGCTGAAATACACGAAGGAATTTACGGGAATCACAATGGGGGCAGAACTATAGCTCACCGAGCTCTGTCTCAGGGCTATTACTGGCCTAGCATGCTTAAGCAGGCTAAGGAGTATGTTCAGAAGTGCAACAAATGCCAAAGATTTGCCCCATATCAACATCAGCCTCATCACGAGCTTATCCCGATTCCTAGTCCTTGGCCCTTTGCTCAGTGGGGAATGGACATCGTGGGTCCATTACCAAGGGCTCCACCAAACAGGAAGTATCTCTTGGTAGCCATTGACTACTTCTCAAAATGGGCCGAAGCTGAACCTCTAACACATATCACAGAAAAGGAAGTCAAGAGCTTCACCTGGAAGAACATTGTGTACAGGTTCGGCATACCACGTGTGATTATCTCCGACAACGGGACACAATTCACTGGTAAAGGCTTCAAGAAATTCTATGAAAATCTCAATATTAGGCAACACTTTGCCTCTCCGGGCCATCCACAAGCAAACGGGCAAGCAGAGGTTACCAACCGAACGATCCTTGACGGGTTAAAGAAAAGGTTGGAACAAGCCAAAGGAAAATGGGCAGAAGAACTCCCTGGAGTTCTTTGGTCCTACAGAACAACCAGAAGAATGCCCACATCTGAAACTCCCTTCTCATTGGCCTATGGTACAGAGGCAGTAATTCCGGTTGAGATCGGTATGCCAACCTTAAGGACTGAAGCCTTTGAGCAAGAGTCCAATGATCAGCAGCTGACGAAAAACTTGGATTTGCTTGAAGAAATAAAGGATCAAGCCAGCATCAGGATGGAGGCCTATCAATAGAGAATGGTCGACAAATCCAAGGTAGGACTCAAAACGGTCAACTTTCAAGTCGAAGACCTCGTCTTAAGAAGAGTCTTTCAAAATACCAAGGATCCCACTATGAGAAAGTTGTCACCAAACTGGGAAGGCCCCTACAAAGTAACAAAGGTTGTAAGGCCTACCACCTACTGGCTAGAAGACATGACTGGGAAGCCTATTCCTAGGCCATGGAATGTGGAACATTTACGGAAGTATTATCAATAGAGATGTTTCTTTCTTTTACCTCCATGGAGTGTTCCTCTATAATGCACAGGCCTCTAGAGCCTGGTCCATAATGTACAAGTCTTCGTACTTGGTCCATCTATAATGCACAGGCCTCCAGAGCCTGGTCCATAATGTACAAGTCTTCATACTTGGTCCATCTATAATGCACAGGCCTCCAGAGCCTGGTCCATAATGTACAAGTCTTCGTACTTGGTCCATCTATAATGCACAGGCCTCCAGAGCCTGGTCCATAATGTACAAGTCTTCGTACTTGGTCTATCTATAATGCACAGGCCTCTAGAGCCTGGTCCATAATATACAAGTCTTCGTGTTTGGTCCATCTTTTCTACGGTCCAGTCCATCCAAAGACAGAAGTTCAGAACATCTACATACTAAAGTTTTTTAGATCGGAACACCTCAGATCTGACACTTAGATTATTTGGCTTATCTATCAGCAAACAACAAGTACTATAGTGCCAAGCAGGTGCGAAGTACCTTGATTCAGAACTTCTATAAAGTTTCTTTGATCTATTCTTAGAACAGTCATGTATCAGAAGTGCGCAAAAAGGTGTTTTAAACTCCAAAAAGAGCACATTCGAATACAAAGAACATCAGATCTGAGGAGAAGGAACTCAATTTTATTGATGATTCAGAAGATTTACATCAGTACAAGAAGACTGGAAACAGAACAAGTACACAAAAAGCTACAACAAAAGGCAAACATTATACGACATCATGGCTTTCTTCTTCGAATGAGAAAGGGATCCAGGATCCAAACTTCCATTATCGCCGCCGTCGGCTCCATTTGAAAGGAAGGAATCCTGAACCCCAATCTGCAGCAAGGAGCACCCAGGCCATTTCATCATCACTATCATTGATCTCAAGACCAACGGAGGATGAGGGCTCTGGGTCTCAAGGGACCTTCATTCATCTCCGTCAGAGCAGTTGTCACACCCCAGCCGATTGGAGCAAGGGTCTCTGCCAAGACACAGAGGGAAGGAGGCATCCCACCTTCGTCTTCATCACCGACGCTCCAAGCCTCGGTTGAATCAAGGAGGGTCCACCTCCCATCGGAGAAATCTTGACCGGATGCTAAGATGGACAAGAAGTGTCACATCCCACACCCCACCCTACGCAGATGCTGAAGATGTGATGCCAGTTAGCCGCCTTGCCAGTCTCCAACCGACAATGTGACCAACCAAAGGCAAATTTCTAAACCTTACGATGAATTGCAATCCAAATGTAGGGTCAGATCAGCGAAAATTAAAACCTTTTTATCTCGGGAACGCAACTCATCAATATACCACAATTAGAGGTATGTACCACAAAGCAAGTCTATAATCAAACAATTAGTAACTCTAAGCCAAAAATCACATCCCCAACTAGACATAGAACACAGAGCATATCTAATCCCTCTGGAATACTATTACCATGAGCCATGTCCCTACATATCTCTTGTACATAGATAAGTCAACTATATCATCACACTCACCTGAATAGCTAGAGTCAACCCATCAGAACCCAAGTCTCCACATTTTATTGCCATCAGATCTTCACTTGGGAATGCCTTTTAGTCTACACGAATCATGTCCTTGTGCTTCCTAATCCAATGGAGTTATATCTTGAAAAATGTTAAATAAATGGAATGAGCTTAAACAAGCTCAGTGAGTAACATAGGTTCCTGCCATGGGTTTCAAAACCGGTTCATATATATACATGCATGCTCAAATGTAACTCAGATAGAACAATGCAGGTCAAGTAGAACAGATACGGCTCAAATAGAACGGATATAGCTCAAAGTGCCTGAACCTTTCCCAGGCGATATGGGATGGCATTACTTCCCATCCACCCCCTCCCCCACACATGGAGGGCCTGCGTCCTGGCGGCACATGGAGGGCCTCATATCGCACACCTCCGGCTGGGGTCGGTATCAGAGCGGAATAGATCAGATAGGATTGAGCGGATGCTGAGTTCTGGGCATCCCACAGAGCCAGCTATCCATCTACTGATATACTCAATCCCGTAGTGGGCCCAAGACTCAACATAACAAGATAAACACGAATCAAACTCCAATAGGTAGAGAAGTTAGAACAACAGACTCCAACAAAATCAGAACAAGAGATATCAAGAAGTAGGATAGGATCATGCCATATGTAATGCAGTGTAAAGAGTATACATTAAAACATATGCATTAAAACAGTACAGTGTATAAAACAGCTCAGCATATAAAGCAGTACAGTATACAAGTTTAGGTAGTACAGAAAATATACACCAAGTCAGGAGTCCGAGTTAATCACCTGAATATATGTTTATCTCTCTTCCACAAATATCCTGATATTCTCTAGATACCTCTTTAGGCAAGTCCTTACATATTCTAAATAATCATCATCCTGAATAATCATCATCAATTACAGGCATATCAAAATTTATTTATTTAAAACCTATCCATTGTTTTAGGAGTTTATCGGATCACCTAAGACAGTCTAATGGCCGATTACCCTATCACTGGGTTTCAACTGAGGCTATTTTATTCTTTTAATTAAGCTTAGTAGCTGTCAAGATTATAAGCTAAGTCATTTGGACTCTAATCATTATTTATCAAATACTTATTTAACCTTTAGGGGCGAAATGTTAATTTATTATTCTTGCCCCGGACCCTGTCGTGGTCTTCAGTATATTCCCTATATCTCGTATAAATAGTCCTTATGCAAGGCATTGCAATTTTGCCATAGCTTGAGCACAAACTAAATTTATTATTATTGACTTGATAATTAACAATCACAAAACCATAAAAGATGTTCATATTTGTCAAGTATCATGGCAAGCTGCAACTTAGCATCTTATTAAGAAATATTGGGTCAGTATAGGAGCAAAGATGGAGAGGAAGCAATCACCTGATATTGGTACCATTGGATTCATTTGGCAAGCCCGGAATCAGAGTTCCAGTTACTGATTTCTCTCTTCTTTAGTCCTTATACCCCAAGTAGATGATGATCCTAACAGATTCTGCTCCTTTATCATCCCATCCATCAGATATTGAAGAACTTTCCCTTCCTCCAATTCATCACAGAAATCACAACATCCGATAGTTACAGGTTTCCCCAACCTCCATCACTGGACAGCAGCTCTGCTGCTTCTATTAGCCTGTTTCAAACCCGGACAATCAGCTTCATATATTACTAGATTTTCCTTCTTTGCATATGTTGAATCATCTGCACAATATCCCAGCAAGAATGGCCAGACCTCATTTGGATTCCATAAATAAACCGCTGCGTAACACCTCAAGGTTTGCTTGGGCATTCTCCTTCAATCTATCCATCTTTAGATCGCTATTGCTGCCGCTTGGCCTTCGAAGCCAATTCTGTCACTGACCATCCCTTGAAGCAGTAAGCATGGAACAAGAGGCGCAGTACTAAAACAGCCCCTGTTCTCACCTTTCCTTGGCGACCCTCCCAATCAAATCAACCCCTCAATCGTTCATCTAACGATCAATCCAATATAATCCTGCATATTGCCCAATGTGACTCACCCCTGCAGCGACTGCTTCCAATTCGATCACTGCCGTCCCCTTCTCTGCACCGCTACAGCCAGTATAATTCCCCTGCTATGCCAAAATCACCACAATCCCAACTCAGAATTACACAACATACAAATACATAAATATATACACATGCTCCTGCTGCCGCACGCTGTTGCTGCACACCATTGCTCCAATAATTTCGGTTCTGCAGCATCCAACGGCAGCTCCTCTAACCGTTTGACTCGATCTTCCCCTACACCGCTACTGCCATCTCACTCCCAAACCCAATCACGTATCAGATTCCTCTCTCAATTTGACCCACAAACAAACTGAGCTACTCAATCAAAAGCATCATCTCTGTTCCTGATTAGCCGCAACACCTGGCCACCACGCACACACATATTCCTCCTGCACGTCACACATATACACATATATTTACCCCCTGTTGCACCACTACATACATACATACACACAACAACAATAACCTGATGCACTCCATCTTCAATGCTTTCGTCTCTCTTTTTCTCTATTTCCTGATTCGTTTAACACCCACACCCAAATCCAGCATCTTCTCTGAACTTCCGTCCCCCCCTGCTCCAACGCTACACAAACAGACACACACCGATCACTTCCAACACGGATACGACTGGATCAACCAATCCAATTCTGCTCAATCATAACCTGTCGAACCAACTTAGCCGTAGGGACCTCAGCTTCGACGTCCAACACAACGACCAACCACTTGCCCACAAAATCTCGCTTGAACCAAATCGGAGCCATCTACCGCTTCTGCAACCTAAACCGATCGTTTTTCCCCCAATTTTCCTACAAACAGGGACGTATATATACAGTTGCACCAATAGAGAATTCTAGAATTCTCTTTTTCCTTCCCAGCTGTTTCTCCCTCTTTTCTTTATTTCTTGTCTTTGTTTCTAGCTTCTTCAAGAAGCTTCTGTATAAATATATTCATATATATATATATATACTTATATATTATTTTGGCCCTTCCTTCCAGCAACTTTTGTTGCTTATATACGGTTGTCCGTCTAACAGCTTCCTATGGAGCTTCTAATATAATAAATATAAATATTTATTTATTATTCACTTATATAATTCATATAATTAATTGGTATATACATATATATACGTTCGTAGGTACCGTCTGATATTTTATTTTTATCCATAAAATATCAACTTATAACGCCAAGACTCGGTTCCGTATTATTTATTTATTAATATTAGGTCCCCGTTAATACTTTATTCCCTCTTCACATTTTATTATCCGTTTTGATTCTATATTGTAAATTTCGGTATTAACTCAATTTATTTTGGCTCGGTTGACTAGATTATCCATTTTTCGAGCAGACACCATTTTTATATCTGCAGGTATTAAATTACGTTACGGCTTACCGTATTTGAGCTATTTCCAATTATTAACGTCAAATAGTCTATTTTCTTTAAGTCAGAGTACAGTCTGAATTATGTTGGATTTTTGGGGTATTACACTCTAACCACCTTCAAAAGAGTTTTGTCCCCAAAACTCAACTAGTCGTATAGTGAAGTAATCACCTAGCAGTTAGATTTATCTACGGGAGAATCTAATATCTAGTGTCTCTATAAAATGTCACAAGGTTTAACCTCAAGCACTTTTATTGACATGTCTCCAATTGACACTAATCGATAATCCCCAAGTGTCGAATCGAATCCAGGAAATTCACAATAAATCTGATTGACAAACCACAAAATATACATTATCACCAAGATTCAATACCACAATTAAGTTATATAATCCTATCTTCTAGCGGAATGCAGTCATGTCTCTAAGTATTACAAGTCTAGAATCCCCAAACATATCATTCAGATTAGATTTAGGAAATCTATAAGAAATCTGCTTTACAATCCACCAAATACATGTCACTTACCTCAAGTTGGGAATCATCCTCAAAATGTGTTATGTCACCAAAAATCAATATCAGATCCATTTCATCTAAACCACATTTGGCAATCGTCCTCAAATGATTGGAAATCAATCACTAAGATCATTCCATGACATTTGAGTTCACAAAATAATCATTTTGACATCCTCAATCACAACATCATACTAGATCCAAAAAATTTGATAATAAGGCTAGTTGCTATTCCACAAATATAATTATCAATGCCAGGGTTAGTTTGCCTATAGTTATTTCCCCTTAATCAATAGATCCACCAAATGCATGCCATTTACTTCAAAGTTTGGAAATTTTCCTCAGATAAGTAGAAATCATCTACTACGATCATCTATGGAAACAAGAAATAAAAACCAACATGCAACATCTATGATTCTTGAGAACAACAACTAGACGGATTGGGGTGACAAAGAAAAATAGAGGTTAACTATATTTTCTAGTTAGTTCCATCACAATCCCACATATTTATTAATAATACCCAAAGATCATGAGTTAAGGCCTACACATCAAGGACAATACTACAACCCTATGCCCAGAAAGCCAATGTTACACAGTTCAATACAAGGTCAATCCCAATCAAAGCTCTTCTTATGAATTTATAATTTTTTTTTTTGACCAGATTTTTCATCGTTTAGAATGTAGATATCGCTGGTATGAAAATAGCCCTAGTTTAGCTATAACTACATCTCATAGCTTTGATAATGAGTTGACAACATTCAACATTGAACTTATGAGGTTTCTTCATGTCAAGGCATTAAAATTTAACTATGCAAGTGACACTCACTTTTTCAATCTCCCTAAACAATAGGTTATAGATAAACAAGTGCAGTGCATAATGATATTTTATCGAACCATGTGAAGTTGTCCCCTCATTCAATAGCAGTCATTATTAACATGTCCTCGTCTCCTTGTTGTTCAATATCACTATTCATTTGATCTTTTTAATCTATTTAAAGCCATCAATAGCATAATCTTTCCCAAAAATTATTAACCTAAACATGCTATAGTCTCCAAGAATCACTCCATCATTTAATCATCTAAGTCATTCAATAGTCCACAAATTTAGTTCTAGTCTGATCTTTTCCCAAAGATTTATTAATCTAGAACTTACCTTTTTCGCTGCGCTACTCTGATATAATCCTCGAAATCGCAAGATCATCAATTTCACTCATAGGCCTACTTCTATCTCCCAAGAAGTATTAAGTATCTGATCATCGTAATCATCTAAGGAAAATCAACTTCAATAAGGTCTCCAAAGATCATTAACCATTGCTCAAATGCTATTTAGTGACAGTAGTGAATTTCCAATATTTATAATCTCAGATCAGTTGATCATTAGTCCTTAGATACCTCAAAATCACAGATTCATCATCTATTACAAAGACTTCCCCAATTTCCATATCTAATCTCCAAAATTAGGACTTATCCATGGCTCAGGTACTTTGTGGTACTTAATCTATAACTTAGTGCTCTAATGTGGACACTAACTCCTAAACCATTTCATATCTTATTGTCCTCAAATTCTCACTTTGTATAGGTAACCTCAACCTTTCACCCAAACATTGCTCTCTGGTACTGATTACGCCCAAAGAATAACGCGGTAGTTGTAGTGTAGCTTTGGGGTGTCGATTCCACAGGGAGACTAAATTAAAAGAATAATAAACAGAATTTCTGAAACTAAAGAAAATATTAGACGGTTAATGAGAAAATAAAAATATAGAAAAGTGATTTTTGAATGCAACTAAAAGTTAGACAAGCTGAATAACGGATGAAAATATTCAAATTTAACGAACAGTAGAGTTTCGGGAATCCCTTGCACATAACTGGTATTTTAATTATTTTTAATTCACTATTAACTCAATTGAGAATTTAAATTCTAAATATCTCAATCGGAAGATATAAAAATTATGAACCAAAATTAAACTGAAAATAACTCTGTGAAAAATCATTCAACACTTTTAAATCCCCCAAATTAATATTCACATTAAGAAAATCCAACGACGACAATATACCCAACCAGTAATATTGCAGCAGAGAATTGAATTAATATAAATAACTAATTGTTCCAAAAATAATCAAAACATGAATCCATTCGATAGAAAAAGCATAACTGAATCTATAAACGGACTAAACCCTTTAATTATTCGGAAAATAAAATCCAACAATTAATTATGAATGATCATCAAAGAATTTAACAAGTGAAAACCACGTACATGAATCAAAAATAAATTAAAATAACCAGCTATGGTGCAAGTTCATCCCTAACTCTACTTGAAAATTTAGTTACCCATGTATAAGATGGATAACATAAATTTCACGGAGAACAATCGAGCCATGGAGTAGCTGCACTGATGTTTTCTTCTTCTCTGCGCCGTACAGCCGCACAATCTCCCTCTCTGTTCACTCTTCTATCCCCGTCCCTGTTCTCTCTATATTTTCCTCTTTAATTAGCCCTAAAAAAAAACACCTCCGCACTGGCCTGGGCCCACTTAAGCCTTACTTGATTCAGTCGCGCCATTTAGCCAAGGCCACACAACCGTATGCCCAACAGCCGCATGGGCCCCAGCGCCTCGCGCATGGCCTTTGCGCCTGCTTCAACGCCACACCGAACTGAGCCTCAGCCCCTTTTTGATTCGACCCACTTGGGCCCCACAACAACACCAAACTGCCCAAACCGCAACGCAGCAGGCCAGTGCGCACAGCCAAGCTTATTTTTATTCAAGCCCAACGCCTATTGCATCCAACAGGGCCCCACACAATGGCTGCCACCTCACGGCCTTGCACCAGGCCCCACATCAGCCCACTGCGCTTTGTGCCGCACCGCCTAGGCCTACTGGCCTGGCACCGCCCCCGCCTGGACGCCCAAGACCCAAGCCTTGCCAATTCTTTTTATTTCCTTGTTTCTGCGCAGGGACTGGGCCCCACCTCAGCCACTTTTGACTTCAATTGATCTCATTTCTTTCCTTTTAAACTTGGTCAGCCGTCCAAGCCTGGGCCCCACACGTATGCAGCAAGCCTTGGTCAGCCGCACCCAACCACACTGCTTCATTTCTTCTTTTCTTCTAACTTGGCTGCCAATTGCTTTTTTCCAAGCCTGCCTTGACGCCTAGCTCAACCATCATATGGACCCCTCAGATTCAGCCCCCATGTGGCTCCAATTTCTCTCTACAGCTAGCTTCATGCGTGGACCCCACCACAAGTCAAAGCTCACTGTTTCTTTATTTCCATTGCCTTTCTTTTGCTTCTGTCTTCTTGCACTATAACAGCTTCCAAGCCAAGCCGCTGCTGCTGGGTTTCTTTTTATCCGAAGCATCTGGGATGGATCTTGGCCCCTTGTCCTGATTAACTGCTTCAAGAAATTGAAACTCACGGCCTAATGAACAGGATGTCCGACCCAAGATGAATGAGTCCGATTCAATTAAGCGCAATGTAACTGCCATTAAAATACAGTTAAATAAATAATCTGAATAATAAAGCTCCAAAAATATTAAGTGTGAATCACAAATACGAATTGTCTTTCACCAATAATTATTGCAAAATTTGAGATTTAAAATCTATGAAGTAATGCTCAAACCAATCTCATTGTCAATAGAAATTAAATTTAATAAAATCAATTGAAGCCCAACATTTCTATTCATAATTCTAGCAATTTTAATCAAATAATAGGACATTTAGAGTGCACTTTTGCGCACTCATCAGGTACCAATGAATCTTCAAAAGTTACTAACCTTAGCTCTGATCACACTCATGAATCTTTACTATTTATAAACATTTGCTCTGATACCACTCTGTCACATCTCGCACCCTACCCTACGCAGATGTTGAAGATGTGATGCCAGTTAGCCGCCTTGCCAGTCTCCGACCGACAATGCGACCAACCAAAGGCAAACTTCTGAACCTTACGATCAATTGCAATCCAAATGTAGGGTCAGATCAGCGAAAATTAAAACCTTTTTATCTCGGGAACGCAACTCATCAATATACCACAATTAGAGGTATGTACCACAAAGCAAGTCTATAATCAAACAATTAGTAACTCTAAGCCACAAATCACATCCACAACCAGACATAGAACACAGAGCATATCTAATCCCTCTGGAATACTATTACCATGAGCCATGTCCCTACATATCTCTTGTACATGGATAAGTCAACTATATCATCACACTCACCTGAATAGCTAGAGTCAACCCATCAGAACCCAAGTCTCCACATTTTATTGCCATCAGATCTTCACTTGGGAATGCCTTTCAGTCTACACGAATCATGTCCTTGTGCTTTCTAATCCAATGGAGTTATAACCTGAAAAATGTTAAATAAATGGAATGAGCTTAAACAAGCTCAGTGAGTAACATAGGTTCCTGCCATGGGTTTCAAAACCAGTTCATATATATACATGCATGCTCAAATGTAACTCAGATAGAACAATGCAGGTCAAGTAGAACAGATACAGCTCAAATAGAACGGATATAGCTCAAAGTGCCTGAACCTTTCCCAGGCGATATGGGATGGCATTACTTCCCATCCACCCCCTCCCCCACACATGGAGGGCCTGCGTCCTGGCGGCACATGGAGGGCCTCATATCGCACACCTCCGGCTGGGGTCGGTATCAGAGCGGAATAGATCAGATAGGATTGAGCGGATGCTGAGTTCTGGGCGTCCCACAGAGCCAGCTATCCATCTACTGATATACTCAATCCCGTAGTGGGCCCAAGACTCAACATAACAAGATAAACACGAATCAAACTCCAATAGGTAGAGAAGTTAGAACAACAGACTCCAACAAAATCAGAACAGGAGATATCAAGAAGTAGGATAGGATCATGCCATATGTAATGCAGTGTAAAGAGTATGCATTAAAACATATGCATTAAAACAGTACAGTGTATAAAACAGTTCAGCATATAAAGCAGTACAGTATACAAGTTTAGGTAGTACAGAAAATATACACCAAGTCAGGAGTCCGAGTTACTCACCTGAATATATGCTTATCTCTCTTCCACAGATATCCTGATATTCTCTAGATACCTCTTTAGGCACGTCCTTACATATTCTAAATAATCATCATCCTGAATAATCATCATCAATTACAGACATATCAGAATTTATTTATTTAAAACCTATCCATTGTTTTAGGAGTTTATCGGATCACCTAAGACAGTCTAATGGCCGATTACCCTATCACTGGGTTTCAACTGAGGCTATTTTATTCTTTTAATTAAGCTTAGTAGCTGTCAAGATTATAAGCTAAGTCATTTGGACTCTAATCATTATTTATCAAATACTTATTTAACCTTTAGGGGCGAAATGGTAATTTATTATTCTTGCCCCGGACCCTGTCGTGGTCTTCAGTATATTCCCTATATCTCGTATAAATAGTCCTTATGCAAGGCATTGCAATTTTGCCATAGCTTGAGCACAAACTAAATTTATTATTATTAACTTGATAATTAACAACCACAAAACCATAAAAGATGTTCATATTTGTCAAGTATCATGGCAAGCTGCAACTTAGCATCTTATTAAGAAATATTGGGTCAGTATAGGAGCAAAGATGGAGAGGAAGCAATCACCTGATATTGGTACCATTGGATTCATTTGGCAAGCCCGGAATCAGATTTCCAGTTACTGATTTCTCTCTTCTTTAGTCCTTATTCCCCAAGCAGATGATGATCCTGACAGATTCTGCTCCTTTATCATCCCATCCATCAGATATTGAAGAACTTTCCCTTCCTCCAATTCATCACATAAATCACAACATCCGATAGTTATAGGTTTCCCCAACCTCCATCACTGGACGGCAGCTCTGCTGCTTCTATTAACCTGTTTCAAACCCGGACAATCAGCTTCATATATTACTAGATTTTCCTTCTTTGCATATGTTGAATCATCTGCACAATATCCCAGCAAGAATGGCCAGGCCTCATTTGGATTCCATAAATAAACCGCTGCGTAACACCTCAAGGTTTGCCTGGGCATTCTCCTTCAATCTATCCATCTTTAGATCGCTGTTGCTGCCGCTTGGCCTTCGAAGCCAATTCTGTCACTGACCATCCCTTGAAGCAGTAAGCATGGAACAAGAGGCGCAGTACTAAAACAGCCCATGTTCTCACCTTTCCTTGGCGACCCTCCCAATCAAATCGACCCCTCAATCGTTCATCTAACGATCAATCCAACATAATCCTGCATATTGCCCAATGTGACTCACCCCTACAGCGACTGCTTCCAATTCGATCACTACCGTCCCCTTCTCTGCACCGCTACAGCCAGTATAATTCCCCTGCTGTGCCAAAATCACCACAATCCCAACTCAGAATTACACAACATACAAATACATAAATATATACACATGCTCCTGCTGCCGCACGCTGTTGCTGCATGCCATTGCTCCAATAATTTCGGTTCTGCAGCATCCAACGGCAGCTCCTCTAACCGGTTGACTCGATCTTCCCCTACACCGCTACTGTCGTCTCATTCCCAAACCCAATCACGTATCAGATTCCTCTCTCAATTTGACCCACAAACAAACTGAGCTACTCAATCAAAAGCATCATCTGTGTTCCTGATTAGCCGCAACACCTGGCCACCACGCACACACATATTCCTCCTGCACGTCACACATATATTTACCCCCTGTTGCACCGCTACATAAATACATACACAAAACAACAATAACCTGCTGCACTCCATCTTCAATGCTTTCGTCTCTCTCTTTCTCTATTTCCTGATTCGTTTAACACCCACACCCAAATCCAGCATCTTCTCTAAACTTCCGTCCCCCCCTACTCCAACGCTACACAAACAGACACATACCGATCACTTCCAACACGGATACGACTGGATCAGCCAATCCAATTCTGCTCAATCATAACCTGTCGAACCAACTTAGCCGTAGGGACCTCAGCTTCGACGTCCAACTCAACGACCAACCACTTGCCCACAAAATCTCGCTTGAACCAAATCGGAGCCATCTACCGCTTCTGCAACCTAAACCGATCGTTTTTCCCCCAATTTTCCTACAAACAGGGACGTATATATACAGTTGCACCAATAGAGAATTCTGGAATTCTCTTTTTCCTTCCCAGCCGTTTCTCCCTCTTTTCTTTATTTCTTGTCTTTGTTTCTAGCTTCTTCAAGAAGCTTCTGTATAAATATATTCATATATATATATATATATATACTTATATATTATTTTGGCCCTTCCTTCTAGCAACTTTTGTTGCTTATATACGGTTGTCCGTCTAACAGCTTCCTATGGAGCTTCTAATATAATAAATATAAATATTTATTTATTATTCACTTATATAATTCATATAATTAATTGGTATATACATATATATACGTTCGTAGGTACCTTCTGATATTTTATTTTTATCCATAAAATATCAACTTATAACGCCAAGACTCGGTTCCGTATTATTTATTTATTAATATTATGTCCCCGTTAATACTTTATTCCCTCTTCACATTTTATTATCCGTTTTGATTCTATATTGTAAATTTCGGTATTAACTCAATTTATTTTGGCTCGGTTGACTAGATTATCCATTTTTCGAGCAGACACCATTTTTATATCTGCAGGTATTAAATTACGTTACGGCTTGCCGTATTTGAGCTATTTCCAATTATTAACGTCAAATAGTCTATTTTCTTTAAGTCAGAATACAGTCTGAATTATGTCAGATTTTTGGGGTATTACAAGAAGATCTTTGCCTCCTCTAATCCTTCCTTCAAGACTGAATCGAAGGGAAGGTTAACTCTCGACCACAGTTTAATCATTCCCAACTCGGACTGAAAATCGTTAATCATCTCCGGGCAAACGGTAAGCCTCTAAAAGGCATTCAAATTCTCTCCAATAGGGGAACAATATGGGGATACAAGTAAAAGAGATAGGGGGTAACCTTATGCTCCTCCTTCGTATATATAGACCCTCGAAGCCCAAGAGTCGCCCAGACGAACCGTTGCAATAAAGGGTTGTTCTTGAAAACCCCAAAAGACAACTGTATAAATGGATGACGTATAGAATCGTCCTTTCGGATACTTAGGCGACAAGATACAAGGCTTCCCCAAGCATACCGAACTGATCAAAGCAAACAAAGTCTGATCCACCCTTATACAAAGGCCTCCGGTCTAACATACAGACCTCATTGTCTTTGCTATTCCGTTGATCCTTGACAGACCACGTAAAGCTTTCAGTTCGGATGTATCTCCATCCAGGTCTGAACGATTTAGGAGGCAGGAGTCTTCATCATCAGAGCAATAGACACAAGACACCGTTCTTAGTACAGGACTTGGGTTCAGGATGAACTACCTCAGAATTCTTCAGAAATTCACTCTCAATATATATATGACACAAGATCATCGTCAAACCCTTATATATCCTATGTAAATTGCTTTCCTACCTCATCCAAAGAGGAAGGAGCAATCGGAACTATGCTACAATCGTTATCTTATCACAACTACAGTTCGGAAGATAACTGCCACTTCTTGGAAGCTGATCTGGAGGGATCCAGAACAACCTTACTTACATCAATTTCTCACATCAACAACAAAGTCAAAGGAATGCTACATGGGTCAACCAAGCATAAGAGAAGACATTAGATAAAAGAGAGCTATTCCATTAAAGAAGTCTGTTACACTGAAGTTTTAAAACAAAAAAAAAAAAAAAAACAACAAAAACCTAAGCTAATCATATTTCAAACCTGGTCAGCAGGCTCAACGGTTGGGAAGGAATCGGCAGAAGCAGCATCAATCGTCTCACTTGGGACGATAACTTCGATAGGAGCGGCAGGGAGAACCTCGACCACCTCGTTCGGAACTGCAACCTCAGGAGGGGTAACCCTTAGAGGCACAATCGAGGATATGTCGAAGTCGGGAAATTTGGCAAGGAACCTATCCCAGAATTTTCTGAAGCCGAACAGAATCAGGGTGGTGGCCATTCCTTCTAATTCCATCTTCATCTCTATCTCATTGTCCACCTTGGCCTGCTCCACCGCATCATCAAGCTTCTGGTTGAATTCATACCCCAAGCTGTCCAACTCTCTCTTCAGCCTCTTCTCCCTCTGAATAGCAAGGTCCTTCTCCGACTCCATCACGATTAGAGAATTCTGAAGCTCCTTCAGCTTCTCTACAGAATCGTGGGCCTCCGACTAGGCAGTGCCAAGCTTAAGCCTAAGTTCGTCCAGCTTAGTCTTAAGATCATCAACCTCCTCTGAAGGAGGAGAGACCTCCGTCAAGGCAGAAAGGGTGTGCAGAGCCTACAGCGTGCGAAGCACACAATTCAGTACCAACCAAAGCATTTGGAAAAAGGGGAAGGGAGATAAAGATCCGAAGAACTTACCTTGACTTGAAGAGAAGCCAGGTCAGCAAGAAGCTTCTCCGGCTTCTGGGCCTAATTTTGCTTGAGCCTTTGGCCCAAAAATCCTCCAGAATCTTTTTGGCCCCCACAGCATCAGGGGCCACCGAGGATGACGCCCCCTTACCCGCTTGCGTGGATGGGATTGGGGGGACCATAGAAATGGGGGCAGACGCCTCTCTCTCCAACTCAACGGGATCAAGAGAGATCGAGAGTATCCTCCTCCTCTTCGCCTGGATGGGAGGGTCCACTGGGGAAGAAGCCTCCCCCGCTACCACAGATGAAGATGGCCCGGTCTCCCACCGTGCCATCATGTTCTTTGCAACCTCCTCAACGCTTCCTCTAGCAGCCATCAGTTTGTCAAGGTTAACAATGGAGGAATGGCTTCGAATGCTGGGCTTTAAGAGCTTCTTGTATTGTTTCTGAATCGTAGAGGAGAATTCCGATCTTCTCCACATGCTCCTAACTGCACAGGAAACACAGAAATTGATCAGTTCAGTAATCGGTGTACAAAAAGAAGTCAACTCAGCCACGGGAAAATTGGGCCTCACCCTTTCGCCCAAAGGTTCAAGGGAATGCTGAAGGTTGGCCTTCGAAGTCCTTGAACTCCCATCCTCCTTTTATGAAGAAATACCACTTCTTCCAGGTCTTGTTGGAAGAGGGCACGGTAGTAAGGGGTCTGAACCCACCATCAAAAGACATGTAATAAAGGCCTTCCGCCTTCTGAAGTTTTAGATCCATATTACTACGGATCAGGTCAAGGGACACCTTGACATTATTCATATGCCCCAACACAATGAAGCTCAACAGATGTCTCCAACTGTTAAGGTTCAGGTCTGCGGGGCAAAGGTCGAACCAGCAGAAGAATTGTTTTATAATATCAAGAAAGGGGAGTGTCAATCCTATTTCAAACCAGGCCAGATAGGCGCAGATTTCCCCCTCTCTAACATCGCTTGGGCGATCCCGAGAGTCAGGGACCCTAAAAGTAACATTGGAGGGAAGTTTGAATTTCTCCCATAACTCCTTCAACATTTTTTCGGTGATTGCACTCTCACCCTCCTCTCTGTAACCGAATCGACCAGAGGTCTCACCAGCCCTATTCGGGGGCTCATCAAATGCATCGACAATCCTAACCCCCGGACTAGAGGGGGTCTATTATTCTATTCTCGTCATCATCTACGGAAGGAACATTTACTAACTGAAGTTGAGGAACGGTCCCAGAAGGACTGCCTGAACCAGAGGGTGACTCAAGACCAGACATGGCGAACAAAAGAAAGAAACGAAGCAAATGAGAAGGAATGTAGAAGGGGACTAAAATTAAACCTGAGATCAAGAAAGGACTATGGACACCGGATATCCTTCAAACTTTGTCAAATGGCGGTGGCAGCCTCAGGTACTGTAGATGCAAGTGCAGAAGAAAGGTATACAAGACCTTTCCCTCTCTTTATATACTCATTTGAAATATGAGCCTCCTAAGACGAGCCGACACAATGGTTGAAGATAATGATGGCTTCTCAAGTATCGGCTGCGCAATAAATGACTCATTAAACCGATGTATCGAGAAATGGAGAAACGAAACGTATGACTCTTCACAAAGCCCATAACCCTAGTTAAGCCCTAGATTCTAACTAGGGCTCGGGGGGAGTAGCTGATATACCATAAACAGACACACCAGTCACCTTGAGACACGTGTGCTTACAGAGCTGATATTCTCGATCATACAGAGCAACCATAAGCCTTCAGGGCATCCTCATATATATACATCATACAGAGCTGATATTCTCGATCATACAGAGCAGCCATAAGCCTTCAGGGCATCCTCATATATATATATATATATATATATATATATATATATATATCTTACAGAACCGACAAACTCGATCATACAGTGCAGGCGGAGCCTCCAAGGCATTCTCATGCGCATATCTTCCAGACCTTATGCTCTGGGAAATATTCATTCAACATCTCATATGGTTCCGACCTTATGGCTTCCTTAAAAACTGCCAAACAGAGAATAAGGAAACAGCCTTCAACACGGAAACTATTATCTATGATTATCTCTATCTACGACACAATACTCCACAAGGTAATTGCAATCTCCGATGATCAAATCCCTATATTCATGGCATCGAATCCTAATCAACTTAGGAAGGCCACAACCTATAAATTAAACCCTAAAGATACGCTTTATTCTTATGCTCATTCTTTGGCTTTCAATACAGTCTTTCAATTTTTTTTCTTACTTAAGCATCAGAGCGGCTACCGCCGGAGTCAATCCGGTGGTCTTCTGATCATCTTCCTGAGTGTGCTACAGGTCACGGAGCCTATACTTATTACGAGTCGAAAAGTGCAGCATCAAAGGGCAAAATAGTAATTTTACCATTCTTGTCCCGGGACCCTATCATGGTCTTTAGAATAGTCCACATATCTTAAATATAATTTTCTAAGTCTTTTAGACTTCATTTGGTATCTGCTTTTACTAATCGGGACACATTAGTCATTTCTCATTTTTATACGTTGATTGTTTCGGAGTCTTGTTTAGCCCCTCAATTTCCATAATTATGCTTATGACAATTTATCATATCAGATTGGCCTTTATTCGGCCTATACTTTTCACTTATCATGCTTAGGGGCATTTTGGTCATTTTGCGTTTTGTAAGATTCTAACCCCGATTCGTCATTTAATCATGTGTACAGTTTTATGAGTATCTGGGCTTCCATCGGTGTCAATTTCGTCCCAGTTGGACTTCGTATAGCATCAGGGGCATTTTGATAATTTTACGTTTTGTATGGCTAAACTTTTTGGGACCTCAGTTCATAAAATGGACCTCACCATTAGGTCCAGAGTGTTCGACATAGTTAAATTGGATTATCTTTTATGTTTAATTGGCCTTGGGTATCATCAGGGACAATTCAGTCATTTACCATTTGCGTGTCTATATTTTTCGGAACTTGGTTTCACAAATCAGACTTCACTGTTGAGTCCAGAATGTCCAATATAATCAAAATAGACTATCTTTTATTTTTATTTGGCCTTAGGTATTATCAGGGGCAGTACAGTCATTTACTATTTACGTGTCTTTATTTTTTGAGACTTAATTTCCCAAATCAGACTCCACTATTGAGTCCGGAATACCCGAAATAGTAAAAATATACTATTTATTTATTTAATTTGGACTTCGTTTGACCCATTTAGTGTCCAAGGGTAAAAAAGTAATTTTACCCAATTAATAAAATAATTAGAATAATTATTTTGTTATTTATTTATTTTTCAGGGGCTTATTTGAATTAATTCTTTAAGATTTTAGGCCAGAATGCAAATATTCAGAACAGTTGGGATCAAAATGTAATTCAAGAAAATACTAGTTCAACTTCCTTTCATTTTAGCCCTTGAACTGTTAGGTTTGTTTAATTAAACCCTAGACAGGACTAGATATATGGTGAACCAGCCAGTTCAGGCTAAGCCAAAGAACCGGAATAGGATACCCTTGTTATTCCCCTTATTCACGGTTTGGGTTATCCCTATTCCTAATTCCAATTTCTTATTTCCGTCACCAAACAAACTAATTTTAATTTAATTACAATCCTTTAAACGACGTCGGTGCAGTAACCCTTTTTATATTCGGTTGGGTCTCGACCCGACCCGATCTAGATCCGACCCATGTCCGGTACTGTTCATCATCTTCCTCATGGCGATGAACAGTAACCCTAAAACCGAAAATTTTCCAATTCAATTTCGTGGGTTTTAAAGCATGAATCCTTACTGTTTCCGACTCCTACATATTTCTGGAAGCTTAACTAAAATTTTGGCATTAGTTTCGCGTGGTATATCAAGCTCAAAAGTTCTACCGAGCTTTCATGGTCATTCTGAATAAGCTCGCAGCTTATGCTCATTTCTCCATCAAATTTGATGGTTATTGGCCTATTAGGATCGTACATGTGTAGGGTTCTTCATTGCATTCAAGAATGCAGGTTCGAATCGCGTTTTAGGGGTGTTCCAAAGAAAACCCGTGACCTGCAACTGCCCATAAATTTCTCATTATTGAGCCATTTCCTTTGGTTTTTGTTACATTGTGATCCCTATCATTTCTAGTTTTGATCCTTATCCCTCAATCGAGGTTTAGCCCTAGTCGAATCAGACCTGCTTTGTCAAGGTCTGTTAATGGTGGTTCTTTAATGAATGGTGTGTTACAAGCCTCCTGGCTTCTCTCATTTTGCTTAAATCTGTCCCTTATTATTAAATTTACTCATGCATGCAGTCATGAGTACTCAAGGGACTGAAACAGTGAGCAAAAGAAGAAAATAGGAAATTCTGAGTTTAGTATTCTATCCCTTCTAGTCGACCCTCTCTCTCTCTCTTCAATTCTAGGCTCGACTCAGATTCTCTCAAGCCCCCTCTTTTTTTTCTTCCTGATCCTTAGTTCCTGCATACACACACATGCACACACAAGCATACACACACTTGTACACGAAGTCTCTCACATGGACTCTCTCTCTCTCTCTCTACTGATTTCTGCACACACACACTATTCTGATTTCACACACCCACACCCCATATGTAGAACACATACATATATGCATATATTAATTCATATATGTATATAATTATTTCCCCCTTTTTCCATCTTGCATGAAAGGGGATTGGTGGGGGGTGGGGGTGGTGGTGGTGGTCCAATGAGGGCTGCCTGATTCAACAAATCTGCATATATTATATATTTTTGTTAGCTGCATGAAATCTCATTGGCTCGTTTGGGAGGTGGAGGGACATTTGTATATATATATATACATATCTTGTGTAATAAAAGGCATAACATGTGGGCAACCCAAGTGGCTAACTTTTTGGATGTAGGTTCTTTCATTGCTTCTGGTCAAGGGTTCAAAACCCCTTGGCCTCACCTTTTTGGCCATTTTTCAGATTTTCGGCTTATGCCTTGTTTGGCTGGCACAAATTTCTGTTTTAGCTTTTTCCTTCGTAATTTCTTTTCTATTGCTCTTTTTACGAAACAGTTTCTTTTGAGGGTTTCGTATTTTAGTTAGCTTAGACGCCAAAGGCCCCGTGTCGGTTATTATTTATTTGTGGCCGTCATAGTTCACTAATTCGAGTTTCCACAGTGCTAAAATTGATAATTAGGTTCAGGTATTACACCCTCCTCTCTTGATGTGTTTAACTATTTTATTGGTTTATTGTGACCATCGAGAGATTTCCAATTAACTTCCTTGATTATTCTTTATGTCGTTTTTAATTAATAATTAGCGAACTAATTATTAATTAAGCAAGGTCGGGGTGTTACACTATCATCCCTAGGTGTTCTAAACCTAGAACTCTGGTACCATTCTGTCACACCCCAAGACCTAAAGACCCAACAGTGACCCTTATTTTAGTAATATATTTAACTACATTAAAAATTTACCTTGATTTTATCTAATTAAAGTAGTTAATCCTCTTAACTCATGTATTGGTTTTTTTTGAATACATATATTTCACTGAATTCTTATGTGAACCACTCTTAATGACACTCATTACACGAGTGTTGGTAATAGAGGCTACTCAATGAAAATATCAATTTATTTGTTATTTTGGAAATCCTAATTTGATTTCCTTTGAACCATGTTTTTAGAAATTAGATAGACACAATTTACTTTGTTTAAAAATATTTTCCAAGTTAGCCTATATTTCTTATTGATAATCACAAATTATAGGACTCAAGACATGTGAAAAATGAGTCAAAACATCTCAAAATCAAAAGAAATGCAGATCTGGGAAAATTTGCTTGTGACTTTGCTCTCGGACTCATTTTGTTATTTTCTTCATACCTAACCATCGTTCCATCAATCCTAACACCATATAATTTATTTTTACATATTATTTCTTGAAGTATTATGCATCAAAGACAAATAAAATGATATTCTAACAAGAAAAAAAAAAATTTTTGCAAGTTCATTCCTACTCTATTCGCCGAGTAGGTCAGTCATATTTGGACCTCTATATCTCTAAATTTCCAAGACCTGATATAATAAACTTTCTATGGCATATGCTAATATAAGTCTAGTTTCAATGGGCTTTTGGAAGCACTCAAAAAAAGTACTTGTAGCTCAAATTATTAACCAAATTGTCCTTGTAGGTCAAATTCTGCATAGTCTTGCTAAAATTAGCATAACTGTCTCAATTTTTACCTAATCAAGGTCATTATTAAGCCATTTTAAGATAATAGGGAGGGGTTTAATTATAAATAATTCTCAATTTCTAACTCCACATAGATAGGGAGACTAAGTCATCCCGACTAAATCAACCTTACTAATTTTCTCAACTCAAATTCAATGTTTCCATCTATTTCACACACTTTCTCAATTTTATATTCATCAATTTGAGTTACATCTCTAAACTAGTGTGCACCCACATTATAAAAATGGAAACATATATATTGAAGAATAAGATAGGTATAAGAAACACAACCTAAACGTTCATTACAAATCAATATTAATGTCAAGTAATTAGCTACATATCATCTAGTACGCTTTCATCTCCATTCAAACAAAAGAAAAGAATATAAAAATGGAATAAGAATATTACATGAAAGAATATCACTAGAGCACTTGTATATGCAAAATCAAACATATTAGTTTTGAAAGAGTCAATTAAATGCCAAAGAAAACATGCTCAACATGTGGGAATGCCTTATTCATCCCATTTTCCCCAAGGTTAAACAACTTGACCCCTTAAGTGTTGAAAATGCAAAAGTCCTAACTTGTTCTTCCTTGTGCTTGTTGAAATTCTTTCAAATTCCTCAAGCCCTAGTTGTGTAATGCATGTAGAATGTTTCTAATTTCAGTTCAAACCCCCCAAAATCAAGAAAGGTTACAATAATTTGACAAGGAAAATGGAAGAAACAAGGTGCCCTTTTTCTCCCTTGTTGGTTGTAACTAGAGAGAGAGATGTGAGCGGGGAAAATTAGATTTTTGAGGTTTTATGTGTGTAATGTGTGGGTTTGTGTGTTTATAAAGTCAAGTGTACTTTTTTAGTTATTTTACCATTGCGCCCTCAAAATCAGCGGTCTTTCACACTCCTTCCTAATCCTTTATGTAATTTCACACATTTGCTCTACTAAATTATATTTTCATTCCTTTTAGTTGATTAATTGCATTTCAATGTATTATATTCAAGTATTTCAACTATATGGATATTCAAGTTAGGTAAATGACTATTTTATTCCAATGGCTAATTAATGTATTTATTTTAACTCCAAATATTTCAATTTTTTTAACCCATCCTTTTATATTATTAATTAAATATAAATTACTATAATGCATTATTTATATTTTTTTCTATTTATTTAATATCATAAAATTACGGGATGCTACAGTTGTACCCCAATGTTGTGTGAGTTGCAATCTCTAAACTTTAACACTTGAATTTGGTCCCTCTTGTCTTGTATAATTGTAGTCTAAATTTTTACAAATTGATGTGGCTCTGTTCTAGTCTAAAAGCTTCCTCACCCAAACTACCTGTCAAAAACTTGAAATCATAGGGTCACCAGGAAGGCTCCAATGGTAGTCGCTCCGATGATAAAGTTAGTAATGAAAATGGACTATAATTCAAGAGAAGAATTGAACATCCCATGAAAGTGTACCTTATAACTTTATTTATAGGCCTATAATTTCATATTATCATGACCAATATGTGACTGGGCGTCAGTGGTAGACATTGTCCAAAAAAAAACAAAATTAAAAAAAGGATAAATGTCTAGATGTAAAGAAGAAAAAGGAGAAAAGATGGCGAGTTTAAGAAGTGTTTTTGACCGAACCTAACTGCAGCTTTGATCGAAGGTGATTTTTCTGGCACACTAGAGATCGCCTCACTCAAAAATTTCTCTTGCTATTAAAATGCTCAAAATGTAAGAGTGTTGAAAGGGGGAACAGTGGTGTGTTACCCTTTTTTTATAGAACCCCAACGGACACCCACGTTGGGGGGGTGTCACTTCTGAACAGCCGTGGCAATTGAGGCAATGATGGCCTCGTAATCCTAACTAGTGACTGATGTAATAAATGTCATATCAACATCTGTTTCTTCAGAATGTGGAATGACACTTTATAACTGGCACGTATATAACATCTTAGAAACCCTAACCTTAACTCTGAGTATGCTTCAACCTTTCCATAAAGGATTGGCATTAAAGGTGAGCCCCATTTCGCTTATACAACTTACCTTCTTCATTTTTCTATTTTTGGGATTGATTTATCTATGTTCTATTTATGTGTGCAAACAAGAAGGCATGGAAGAGATTGATCTTCATTATAGATCTCCAAAAGAAGTACAAAAAGCTCTTCCAGACCAATAATCATTCTCATGAGGCCATCCTTACACTAAAGAACCTTATGGAGGTTGCATTGGTGAAGGACCAAAACGAGATTCTAAAAAAGTCCCTACTCTCTAGATGGGTCCTAGGGAAGAAGAAGAAAATTGGGGAAACTTCGACAGTGCCGATCTCCCCCCTCTAGAGAAGAGAAAAAGGCTGATCTTCGATTCCCTAAACCACACAGTCTCAGAGGAGTTAGCTCGTTCTCCAACTTAAATGGCCATTTTGCCCTCAGCCCCTATCATTCTAAAATGAAAAAAGGGGAAAGGGAAGACGGTTGTCACCCCCTAGAGCTAGAGGACTCTGGCCTAAGTACCATGAAAAAAGCATACAAGGACTTCTGGGTGACAGGCTCTAGTAAGTTCGTTGGACTGAAGCCTTAGAAGATTAGCCAAAGATCCTATGGCTATCTATATAAGGGTAAGTTTTTGTTTCCACTTTCCAATCATCTCCGTGTATTATGTACGCCTCTAGTACTTACTTGGCTATTTTTTTTTTCAAGTTGTTCATGGTTTGGCAACTATCATGGACTGCTCTAAAGAGACAGAATAGATTGACACCCTCTAGTCAGAGTTGGATGAAACCAGGCTTCAGCTTGGGACTGCCAAGTTGTAATGGCTACTATCGAAGAGAAGTTGAAAGAAGCTGCCAATGCTTACTCTAATCTAGAGTTTGGAAGAAATGCACTGGTTGTTGAACTAAAGAGTCTGTCACAACCTGAAACCCACCCTACGCGAATTAGGGGTCGATGACCGACACTGCCACTCGAATAGGCTGTACAGAATCAAATGAATTGCATAAGTGTGATATTTTTTTCTTTATGTACTTTATATAATAAATCATACATCACTGAATCATTAAATGCAAAAGCTACACCAAATGTAATCCATCTGATTATAAACTGAACTCCAACAACCATCAATCAAATATCTCCAAGTACCATTTTGTTCATCATGATTCACTAATCAAATTTAACACATCTATTAATAATACAATATCACAAATACCTATTATCGGATTATCCTTACAAAGTACGCATTCAAATCATAACTTGGAGTTCACGTCATCAATATTGTTCATGGGCTCGCCACTAGCTCTACTAGTCACCCCATTTGCCCATTTTGTTCCTTCTTTTATAGAGCTACTTGAAAAATAGATATAAATATGGAGTGAGCTAACTTAACTCAGTAAGTAAACTCCTCGATCTGTCATGGGTGAAGGTTAGTCCAAAAGAAAGGTAATGGACAATAACAAGCAAAAAATAATATCTTAGTAGCATGTGAAGGATAAAATGTCATAGTAGCCAGTCACCAAGAATGTGAATCGATAATATGACCCGTAGGTCCCAAAGGCACATCCCATAGTAGAATGGAAAATCAATAGTAGGGATCGGCCTGCACAATAAATAGCTGCCACAATAACAGGATAATAATCTAAATCCAAGATAAGCAGCCAAACATATCAACAATCAGATAATATGTCCACAGATAAACCACAGACCAGGTTAACATGGTGTATCTGAGATCAAAAGTATATCGATAGATAAACCATGGACCATCTCAATGTGGCGTATCTGGAAGTCCACAGATAAACCACGGACCATCTCAACATAGCGTATCTAGGATCATAGGTATATCGATAGATAAACCACGAACCAGCTCAACGTGGCGTATCTAGAATCAATAAATCGTGAGTACGACATCAAAATATCAATAAACAATATGAGACACAAACAGAACAGATGCTGAAACAGATATGGCCCGACATAGCCTCAAAAGTGCTCATCCAGGTCCACCCCCCTTCGAACCACTAGATAGCATTAGAGCTCCGTACATATATCATGTCCTCTAAGGACTAAGTGTTAGGGCTCATCCCCAAAAACCGATCAAGCATTCGTGAATCAGATGGACGTTATGACTGATCACAACTCTGGCACACATGAAAATATCATGATCATCATAATTCCACAAGCGATGTACAAATTTGTGGAATAGCAAATTGTCAACAGTGAGAAACATAATAATTTATCAATATCTAAGCAAGTATAGAAATGAACAAATAAGCATGTAAGGATATTGGCAATCGATTTCTCAACGAATTCACAATGTAGGACAAGCATCAAATCATGGAGATCATCAATGTCAAGTATGCATAAATTACAAATTGGCAGCATCAAGAAAGAAACTGTGGCATGGCTAGGAATACCACATGTTAGAGTTCGGGTTTACTTACATTGGGTTCCTAGCCTTGCATTCCCATGCGGTTACCATAATAGCTGTCCGTATTTTTCTTTCCATTTTTCATCATTTAGGTGATCCTATAATCACGAATAAAAAATACATGGCATAATGAATTAATATTCATTCTAGTCTCAAACTTTATTATTCAGTGTTTTGAAGTTCTTTTGAACTTGGTCTATTCAATTTTCCATTTAAGGTTTCTTGATGCCCTATAACTTATTTGGCCCTTCAAGGGCATTATGGTAATTTATCCTTTTTTTAATATTCCATATTTCTCCATATGCAATTTATGTAATTCAGACTCTATTTTGAGTCTATTTGGTATTTATAAAATTTATATGGACTTATTAATTTCATTATTACACTTCTGGTAACTTCATTATGTCCTAAGGATGTAATCGTTATTTTTCTAATTTGTTATCGGTTCTTATTTTCTTCGAAGGAACATTACCATTCAGTTTGGAATATTGAATATAATTAATTTAGACTTTTACGAATCTTAATTTACTCATTTGTGACTTATATTAAGCCTAGGGGCATTTTTGTAATTTTACACTTTTACGTGTCATATTTTTCAGTACCTCGGTTGTTAACATGGACTCCACTGTTGAGTCCGGAATGCCCAAAATAGTCAAGATAGACTACCTTTGTATTTCATTGGCTCTAAGTATCGTTATGGGTAAAATGGTAATTTTATGTTTCACGTGTCTAAATTTTTAGGACTTCGTTTTACAAAATGGATCTCGCCATTAGGTCCAGAATGCCCAAAATAGTTAATTTACATTATCTTTATGTTTTATTCGGGTATTAGGGCTATTTTTTATAATTTAATTAATATAATTAATTTAATAATATTAAATTATATTATATGTTTTATTAGGTCAACTTTTAAACAGGTAGGGCAGTGGCACAGCGGCTTGCACACTTGTGTTAAGTGCCACAATCTCAAGCAGTTAGTGTCACGACCCGAAACCCACCCTGTGCGGATCTCGCATCGCGACCGCCACTTTCAGGCCCGAAGACCTTAGGGCGAAGGCTCGCATAAGCAGAGGTATTGAATAGATGTGCGACATGTGTTTTGTGGAAGCGTGAAAAAATTTTTCTTTTATTTTCTTTTCTTATTTTTAAATTACGCACATCCGTCCAGTACTGCCACTCTTTACATAGCATACATGATTTAACATTCAAAGTATAACTAAAAGTTAAAGACTTCATAAATACAATACATGTTTGATTTCCCCATGGGGCTTATACATAACAGGGTATCACTTTACTAATACAATATTTCATACTTAATGTTCGTAGTACTAGACAAAATTACTTGAACAAAACTTCCAAAAACAGCAAATTCATCACCATCATCCTCAAGTCAAGACTGCTGCTAATCACCTAAAAGGGGGATCCGAACAAAGTTCGGGTAAGCTAATCTAAGCTTGTGATTAATTCCAGTATTCTTCATGGGGTTTTCAATTAGTAGTGGTTTTTAGTACATAAGAGTTTGTAAAACATTCACTGCCAATTGCTCGTATACTTGAACATAGAACATATGCATTTCTTAAAACAGATAGCTTTGAAACATTTAAAGTATTCAAGCTATACTTATACTTATGAACTTCAAAACATATAACATAACATGTATTTCTTAAATAGAGTATATAAAACTCAAAACATATGCATATTGAAAATGAGGGTAAAACCTGCTTCCATTTTCAAAATCATTTGTCATCTTATCACTTTCATTAGTGGAATCTGTTTCGAACCGGACTCCCATATTACTTATAAATGGAGATATCTCATGCCTGGGGGATTAGATCCTGCTACCTGGCATTTTACAGGGCAATTGAGTTCCGTACAACCCAAAATCCTGCCTATTTTACAGGGCAACTGAAAACTCAAAATCCTGTCTAAGTGCTTATGCACCATTCATGTTGCATTTAAAATACATTTAACATATGAGTATGTCAAATAGATATTTCTCATGAGCACTTTAGAACATAACATTCATAACTTCGTGATAAACATCCGTATACTTGAAATAAGCAAACTCAGAATATTTAACAAGATTTGTATTTTAACTTAGACATGCTGAAAACACATTTTTAAGAAACTGTAAAGAAAACATTTACTGAGCATGTCACAATAGGGTTTATAAGAACAGAAATAATTTAAAACTGAAATCATGTAATATACTGAATTTGGAATTCAAATACTTCGTATCTTTTGAACTTAAAACCTTTTCAAATCCATGGAGTTAAATCTCCACTTCAAATACAGGGTTACTCACCTTGGTCCTTTAGGGTTAGTGCTAATAATTCGCTTTCTCACTTTCCTTGTAGTTCCTAAGAACAATTCATAAACATCTCATCAACTTCACATTCATTGTAATATCATCTCGATATTCCTTAACTTATACTTAAATCATATTAGATCCTGAAACGATTTCATAATTTCATATGTACTTAACTTAACTCGTACTCTTAACCTATGACATAATTAATGTGTTAGGAATTGAATTTATTTCAATTTATACTCTTCTGGCAGCTCCATAAATTTTAAATTTAAATTTAATTACTTCACATGTTTTCGTGTCGTGTCTTTTCGTATTTTATTTCCTCGTACTTGCCTTAGTTTAATATTTCGGCAATACTTTAGTTTATAGTCATCTGACAGATGCTATTCAACAAATTTTATGTCTCTTTATTTTTGACATCTTTTTTGGTCAAATAGACTCTACCATTGAGTCTGGAGCGTCGAAGAAAGTCGGTTTAGGCTTTCCTAGAATTTAATTCGGACTTTTGTATGTAAAGGGCAAAATGGTCATTCACCATTTTACGTGTCGTATTTTTCTGTACTTCGTTTCGTAATTTGGACCTCATTATTGAGTCCGGAAGGTCGAAGAAAGTCAATTTAGACCTTCTCTGGTTTCATTTTGGCTTTAGGGGTACCAGGGGTATTTTGGTCATTTTACCCATTTACGTGTCTTTATTTTTTGGGGCCCCGTCTCGCAAAACGGACCCTACCATTGGTCTCAGAATGTCCAAAATAGTAAAAATATACTATTCATATGTTTAATTTGGACTTTATTTGATCAAGTTTTGAATTAGGGGCATAATAGTCATTTTACTTTATTTATTAAATAATTAAATTAATTATTTAATTATTTTCCAGGGGTCAAATTGAATAAATTTTCCCCCAATTGGGCCACAATAGGATTTCCCAAAATTTCTAGGGTCAATCCGCAAATATAAGAAGTTTTGATTCATTTAGTTTTAAATAATTTAGAAAACCATTGGGTTCGGTTGGGTTTTAAGTGAACCGGTCCGGTCTGATTGTAAACCAACCGGTTTAGCCGGTTTGCCACGTGTTGCTGACGTCATGATGACGTTAGCCCTAATGTTGTAAAAATTAAAACCCAAACATTACCGTTTAAATAACCCATGACCCGTTGGATCCGAACTAAACCCAAACCCGTAACCGACCCGTTCGCCCAACCCGAATAGTGTCATCTTCCCCACGAGATCGATACTGTTCCTCTCGAAACCCTAATTTTTACAGTTTGATTTCGTGGCATTTTGAGAACCTATTTTCTCTGTTTTCTTTTCCAAACATCTCTTAGGAACTTAAGGCACGTTCTTACATTGATTTAGAGCTTCGAATCTAGCTCAGGTGCTCGGTTCCTGTCATGATAACCAGACCTGCACATCGTTTGTAAATGCTCATTTCTGAGCCAAATTCAATGGAACTTGTTTTGTTGTGATCCCCTCTTCATGGGGTTTTAGTTTTCGTTCATAAAGGTAAGTTTTGGTGTAAGTTTAGAGATTGGGTTTTACAACCCGTAACCTGCAAGTTAATTTTTGGAGGTCGTTTCGTAGGTTTTGTGATTGCGTAGTAGGGTTTTTAGAATACCTGTAGGGTCTTCTTGAGGTCCCATGATACCAAATAGAGTGTGGTTCTATCTAATACAGACCTGCTATAAGCATGGTCTTTAATGGCGGTTTTCATGGGTTACCCATATTTGTGTCATTTTAAAGCTAAAATTTTATGCTTAACTATCTTATAAACGTATATCTAGCATCATATAACCGTATACAACCCAAAAACAGTTCCTAATACTTCAAATTTTTAGAGAGAAAAACATGAAAATTTTGAATATCTCTTACCTTTTTCACTGTTATTCTCCTTCTTCTACTTCGGAATCTCTTCTATTCTCCTCAGTTTCTCCCTCTTTTGGTTTCTTTCGTAAGAGAACGACATGCTTTGCATGTTTTGGTTTTAAAGACAAGGCAACCGACCTCTCTCTCTCTAAATCTCTCTCTCTCTCTCTCTACACGTTTGCAGCCTCTATCCTTGACCTTATCAACCCATCTTACACTCCATTAAATTCTGCTTCTTCATTTTTAACCTACATTAAATGGGTCCTTGATATTTTTTTTTTGTATATATGTATATTATATATACACACACACAAGCTCATCTACACACACTAACACATGGAGACATATACACACATACCTCAACCGACACACACACACACATGCTGCTTGTACACTTACACACACAAAGATATTTTTGGTTTTCTTTACTTTATGTATATTTATACATAGATTTATATATATATATATATATATATAATTATATTTATATATATATATATATCTACTATACTTGTATACATACATGTAAGTGTATATGTATATACACACTTGACCATGTGTACATACCTACAATACACTTTAAACAATTTTAACTCCTTACATTTGATTAATTAATCTTTATTACATTAATTAATATTTTCTTATAATTTAGAATTTATGCATTATTTTTCATGACCTCGTAATACGTGTCATATGACCCGGTATCCCGAGTCGGGATACTACAGTTAGGGTTTTGAAACCCATAGACAGCACGTTCTTTGCATTTTTTTTTTTCAAATGATTTGAAAACCAAACAACTGATAGGGTAATTCATGGATAAGCTATCCCTATTCTAAATAGAGTTTAATAAATTACTTTACTATTTGAGTGTGCAGAATTTGAATGTGCAGAATTTTAAACCTTAGTTAGGCATATGCATTTTATAGCACAAAAGTGCTTGTAGCCCAATTGGTGTTCTTTTGGGGCCTTAAGTTCTTCCTTCATTTTGGTTTAGGGATCAAATCCCTTGGCCTCCCTTTTTGCCTCATTTTTACTCCCTTTCCTTACTTATGCCTTGTTTGGCATTTTGGGCCCGTTTCTTGAATTTTCAAAATTGTATTTTAATTACCTTAAAGTCCCTTGGTATTCTTACCACATTTTTTATTCTTGCATGCTTCTTCTTTAAGTTTTTAATTTCATTTTCAACACGTTCCATCGTGTCTAGTTTATGCCAAAAATATATTATATTTATCAAGAAATTCTCGATTCACTTGTATTTCTTCGATTTCGTAAATTCGAGATCTCATCGGCTTCCATGGCTTCATTGTCTCGCCTTGATGCATTTCAATGTATTTTAATTAATTTAATAATATAATATAATATAATATAATATATTTTATTAGGTCAAATTTTAAATAGGTAGGGCAGTGGCACAGCAGCTCGCACACTTGTGTTAAGTGCCACCATCTCACGCGGTCAGGGTTATGAAACCCACTGACAGCGCATTCTTTACATTTCTTTTTTTTTTTCAAATGATTTGAAAACCAAACAGCGGATAGGGTAATTCATGGATATGTTGTTCCTGTTCTAAATAGAGTTTAATTTTTACTTACTATTCCGGTAACCAAACGTCCCCCCTCCCAAAATTATTTCAATATTCTAAAATTGTGCCGTTTTGAAACTCAGATATGCGATGGGTCGAGTCCCGACCCGAATTCAGATTCGACCCGAACCTAACCTGACCCGCACAGTGTCATCTCCCTCACGACTTTTCGATGAAGCTCCGGTCACCCTCTCCGGCATCGGTGACTGGAAACTAAAAAATGTCTATTTTTCAAACTTGACTTTTTTTTTGCAGTTTTGAAGCCCTTTTTTAATTTAAACTATCCCAAAACATTTTTAAAACTTTTAAATAACATTTTGAGCCTTCAAAACCTAATGAATAGTCACAAATCTAAGTTTTCTGATCACCCCCTCTTTCTCCCTCATTTCTTCACCATTTTACTCATGGTTTCTTCCTAAATTCATCATTTTCCTCCTAGATTAAGAGTCCACAACTATTTACAAGCTTTATACAAGTTAAAACAAAACCCATAAATTTATTTACAGAAGAAAAATTCAAACTTACCTTCTCTACGATTGCTCCTTCTAAGGTGTTGTTCTGAGCCCATGCTTGGCTGTGTCTAATCCTTGCATGCACAGCCACTACTAGTTCTCCCTCATTCCTTTTTCTTCCTTCATTCTCTCTCTCTCTCTCTCTCTCTCTCTCTCTCTCTCTCTCTCTCTCTCTCTCTCTCTTTCTCTACCCGCATTTGCATTTCATCTCACTCACAAGTCCTCACGCACACTAGTTTGCCCTTAGGTCTATCACATCACACACTATTATAGGCAGCACACTCATTACCTTTAGTCCCTCATGCAACCCCTCCCCTAGAGTTGTCAATTAGGTCTAGGCACTCAATTAGTCTAGGTGTATATCTGTATATATATATATACATACATATATATATATATATCTGCATATGTTGTGAATGGTGGAGAAGGGTGGTGACCAATAGTATGGTGCCACCTCAAATTTGAGTGTGTAGAATTTTAAACTTTAGTTAGGCATATGCATTATATAGTACAAAAGTTCTTGTAGCCTAATTGCTGTTCTTTTTGGGCCTTAAGTTCTTCCTTCTTTTTGGTCTAGGGATCCAATCCCTTGGCCTCCCTTTTTGCCTCATTTTTACTCCCTTTTCCTTACTTATGCCTTGTTTGGCATTTTGGGTTTGTTTCTTGAATTTTCAAAATTGCATTTTAATTGCCTTAAAGTCCCTTAGTATTCTTACCACATTTTTTATTCTTGCATGCTTTTTCTTTAAGTTATTAATTTCATTTTCAACATGTTCCATTGTGTCTGGTTTATGCCAAAAATATATTATTTTTATCAAGAAATTCTCGATTTACTTGTATTTCTTCGATTTCGTAAATTCGAGATCTCATCAGCTTCTATGGCTTCATTGTCTAGCCTCGATGCATTTCAATGTGTTTTAATTGTTCTAATAGTCCATCATAATTATCAAAATAATTCTGATTAAACGCGCTCCCATTGTGCGTTATGCTAATTTTTCTCAAGTGCACTTCGTGCACTAATTTTTCACATTTACCTATGCGTATAAATCTCCAATTTACTCTTTTCGTAATTTTCTTTCAAATCATTGCCCTTGGCATTACATTGCATTTTCACACCGATCGTTTCTAATTTAGACTTAATTATTTTTGTCATTTATATTTTCGCTTTCGTATTTACGAGTCACTAGTTATATCTAGCATTGCCCATGGTCATTAAGAAAATTACTTATGATAATTGTCATTATCATTAATTGTTTTGCCTAATTGGGTCGGGGTGTTACATCCTACCCCCTTAAAATGAGTTTTGTCCTCAAAAGTCGAACGTTCATACCTAGAAAGCTCTATTCCCTTTCATGCTAATTTCATCATCGTAGTTTCCCTCTTTTTTTAATATGTCTTTTGAACTCATCTATGGCATATAGATACTATATCTTTAAGCAATAAGATTTTTCATACAAAGTTCACAATCCTTTCATACTCCTTTTTGTTTAGTTTAATGATGATCTTGAAAGTCACATATATCAAATTTTGATCATTTCAGAACTTGTGTCCAGTATGATCTTCTTATGTTATCTTTAACTTTGGGACCATTTCTCCAATATTTAGATTAGTAGAAAAATATGAATTTTCTAAGGATTCCAAAGTACTTATAAGGCATTTCAAAGGTCTAAATAATAGAATATATAAACCTATAACACTTATAAATAAAATAAGATCTTCTAGGCATTTGTGTACTAATAAAATGAAATTAACAGACCTACAACACTTATAAGTAATACAAGATTTGTTAGAGGTCTGTACTATGAGAAAATGGACTAGGCTTGTAACACTTATACTGAGTACAAGGTTTTGAAAGGTTTGTATATTGGTAAAATAGACCAGACCTGTAACACTTGTAATGAGTACAAGGTTATTAGGGGTCTGTACATTGATAAAATGGACCAGACCTGTAACACTTGTAATGAGTATAAGGTTTTTAGGGGTCTGTACATTGATAAAACGGACTAGACCTGTAACACTTGTAATGAGTACAAGATTTGTAGGGATCTGTACATTGATAAAATGGACGAGACCTATAACACTTGTAATGACTACAAGATTTTTAGGAGTTTATACATTGATAAAATGGACCAGGCCTATAGTACTTGTAATGAGTACAAGGTTTTTAGGGGTTTGTACATTGATAATAAGCACTTCAAATGAATAAAAAACAAGGATTTCCAATTAAATCTTCCAATGATAATAAGCACTGATAATACTCGCTTAAGTGCTCAATGTTCCAAGGCCTGGGTACAAACTTTCTAGTTAATTCTTTGAACCAATAAGTTGTAGGTCTACCAATCTTAATCATTTTGTAGGGCCCTTTCCAATTAGGGGAAAGCTTACCCATGGTGGGATCTTTAGTGTTTAAGAGCACTCTCCTTAGGACAAGGTCTCTAAGTTGAAAGTTAATGGATTTTAACCTTTTGTTAAAGTATTTCGCCATTCTTTGTTGGTAAACTTCAGTCATGATCCGAGCTTGCTTGCGCCTTTCCTCCAAAAGGTTTAGATTTTTTACGAGCTGTTGCCCATTGGCCT
The DNA here is from genome assembly GCA_008638375.1 of Nyssa sinensis. Classification (NCBI taxonomy): domain Eukaryota; kingdom Viridiplantae; phylum Streptophyta; class Magnoliopsida; order Cornales; family Nyssaceae; genus Nyssa; species Nyssa sinensis. The sequence continues at coordinate 36,922,049 of CM018035.1, forward strand.
CTTGGTCAAAGAGGTCTGTTTTAAGGGTTGGCATACCAATCTCAACAAGAATGATTGATTCGGTGCCATAGGCAAGTGAGAATGGTGTTTTCGTAGTCGAAATGCTTTTATTAGTTTAGTATACCCAAAGTAGCCCAAGGAACTCTTTGACCCATCTTCCATTAGCTTCTTCCAACTTTCTTTTTATGGCCTCGAGAATAGTACGGTTGGTGACCCCGACTTGCCCATTAGCCTGAGGATGCCTTGGAAAGAAAAAGTGGTGGCTAAAATGGAGGTCTTCACAAAACTTTCCAAATGCCTTTTTGTTAACTGTATCCTATTGTCTAAAATGATGACTCTGGGTATGCCGAACCTACATCTAATGTTATTCCAAGTGAAATTATTTACTTCTACCTCTGTGATATGGGTCAGTGCTTCTACTTTTGCCCATTTAGAGAAGTACTCAATAATGACTAGCAGAAATATTCTATTCTGAGAGGTTTTTGGCAAAGGTCCTACGATGTCCATTCCTCATTAGGCAAAGGTCCAATGACTTGTAATAGGGATGAGTTCGTGCTGAGGTTGATGTTGGTAAGAAGTAAAACACTTACATTTGTCACACTTCTGAACATATTCCTTAGCTTGTTTTAGAATACCAAGCCAGTAGTAGCCTTGAGTTAGTGCTCGGTGGGCTATGGTTTTTCTACCATTATGGTTGCCACATATCCCCTCATGTTTTTCAGTTAGAATAAAGTAGGCCTCTTCTGGAGTCGAGCTCCATAGGAGGGGCTATGTATAAGACCTTCTATAAAGTTTTTCTTTCAGGATTAAATACCGAGCTGCCCTAATTCGGACCCTTCTGGCTTGATTTTTATCCTCTAGAAGGGATCTTTTCGTTAAGAATTTGATAATAAGAGTCATCCAATTCGGAGATTGTTATAAAATTTGGAGAGCTTGTGACACTTCAATGTTGTGCTTTAATTAATAGGATATTTTTACCATTGAATCTCTTTCGGCTTGATATGGGTGGCCATATTTGCTAGTGTGTCTGCCCTGGAATTTTGATTTCTTACGATCTTCTGAATAGTGAATTTGTGGAAAGATTGCTTTAGTGATTCCACCAGCTCTGAATACTTGATCATTCTGCTATCTTTGGTAGAATATTCTCCCAAGATTTAACTGACTACAAGTTGAGAGTCCAAAAATGCGTTAAGGTCCAGAGCTCCACATTTTAGAGCTAGGTTTGTCCAAAGGATAAGTGCTTCATATTCAACTTCTTTGTTAGAGGCTTTGAATCTCAAGCTAATGGCCTTAGGGGACTGAAGTATTATACTTACTCCATAGCCCTTATTTGTAGAAGAACCATCAGTGTAAAATAGCCATATTGAAGTGTCAGTAGTGGTTTAGGCTTTCGAATGCTACGTTGTAGTGAATTCAGCTATGAAATTGGCTAATGCTTGAGCTTTTGATAGCAGTTCATGGAACGTAAGATATGTCAAACTTTCCTAACTCTATTGACCACTTAACCAATCGGTCAGAAACTTCATGTTTGTGAAAGACCAATTTTAGTAGATAGGATATGAGGATTACGATAAGATAAGCTTGAAAGTAAGGTTTGAGTTTTCGAGTAGATATTACCAAGGATAGAGCCAATTTTTCAATTTTGGAATACCTTTTCTCAGTGTCTAGAAGTGCTTTACTAACATAGAGGACAAGCTTCTGAACTCCTTTATCTTCCTTAATTAAAACAAAACTAACCGCACTTTCTGATACGGCTAAATACATAAGTAGTTTTTCTCCTAGCACTGGTTTTAAGAAAAGGTTAGGGGAAGCTAAGTACTACTTGAGTTGTTGGAAGGCTTCTTCACATTCAGAAGTTTACTCCAAGGCCTTACTCCCCCTCAAGGCTTTAAAGAATAGGAGGCATCAATCCGTTGATTTAGAGATGAACCTATCCAGTGTTGATATCCTTTTATTTAGCCCCTGAATATCTTTCTTAGTTCTGGGGGATTCCAGATCAATCAAAGCCTTGATATGGGTAGGATCGATTTCAATTCCTCTTTGAGAAACCAAGAAACCCAATAATTTTCCCTCTATAATCCCAAAGGTATATTTTGATGGGTTAAGTTTCATTTTGTGCTCTTTTAGGATGTCGAATGTTTAGGATAAGTGCTAGATGTGGTCAGCCTTCCAAACACTTTTGACTAGCATATCATCGACATAGACCTCCATTGTATCTTCGATCTGGAGGCCAAACATTTTGTTCACAAGCCTCTAATATGTGGCTCCAACATTCTTTAGACCGAACGGTAATACTCTATAACAATAGAGACATCGTTCTGATATGAAGGTTATTTTTTTCTGGTTTGGAGGATACGTTTGGATTTGATTGTACTCAGAGTATGTGTCCATGAAACTTATGAGTTCGTGTCCTACCGTAGCATCAACAAGTTGATCAATTCTGGGAAAAGGAAAGTTTTTCTTAGGATACTTTCTATTTGTCATTCTTCTTCTTTGCAAGAACTGTATTGGCAAGCCATTTGGAATAGAACACTTCTCTTATCATTCCAGCGTCAAGTAACCTCTGGACCTCTTCATTGATGACCTTGTGACATTTTAGGGCAAACATCCTCATTTTCTGTCTTACTAGATGATGGTCTAGATCTTTCATCAGCTTATGAGGAATGAAGTTAGGATCTATTCCCTCCATATCTTTGGTCTCATAGGCAAATACTGAAATGTTAGCTTTTAAGAATTTAATAACCTCTTCTTGCTTAGAAGGAGACAGAGTTGAGTCTATATGTAAATACTTTCCCTTTTCTTTAGTGCTAATGAGTACTTTGATGGGCTCTTCCATTGGTTTGACCATACTATCCCTTCCTCTTGGACTTAGTGGCTCATTAATCTCGGAAGGACATTTTCGGCCTCATGAAGCTCTGGAGATGGAGAGTCTTCCCCCTTATAAGGGTACTGTAATTGTTATTTAGAAGGTCTTTCTTTGAGCACAAGAGCATGGCATTCCTGGGTAGTGCGCTGATAGCTTTTAATGGTGAGAACTTTGTTTTTGTGGACATATTTCAAACATTGATGGAGGGTTGAAGTAACTACCTATATCTGGTGGATCTAGGGTCTGCCAATAATGACATTATAAGGAGATTTAGCATCCAAGACCATGTATTCAAAGATCAGGGTCTTCTAGTCATCTCTTTCTCTTACTATGATTGGTAAATCAATTATGCCAATTGGAAAAACTAAGGTTCCCATTGAATCCTACCATTACAGAAATGGTAGCTCTGATGTCTTTAAAGTTGAGCTTCATGTGTTTGAAGGGTTCATAGAATAACACATTGGTAGAGCTCCCAGTGTCTACGAGAACCTTTCTAATATCAAAATTAGCAATTTTGAGTGAGATGACAAAATCATTGCTGTAGGGATAGTGTATCCCAATAAGGTCCAGTTCAAAAAGTTGTATTTGAGGTTCCGACTTCATCTTTTTCTCAATGGTAGAGATTTGGATTATGTGGGGCTTTGCCCTTGCTTCTTGAGCATATCTTTTTCTAGCTCGGTTAGATGTCCCTACCATTGCGTCATCGGCATGGAGCACAAAGATGACTTGTTGATTATTTTGTTGATGCTATTCAGGTCTCTACTCTGGCCTCCTCTAAAGGGGTCTTTTGTCTCGAGGGTTATACCTTCATTCCTCGTGGATGAAATCCCTCAACCGTCCTCTCCTAATGAGATGCTCTATCTCCTACTTCAGAGCTTTTCACTACTCGGTCGTGTGCCCTTGCTCTTTATGGAAGTCACAATATTTGTTTTAATTTCTTGAGTCGGGGTAGTTTTTTAGTGGTTCTGGCCATCTCAGGTTTTCATGAGTTTGGACCTATTGGAGTATATAGGTAAAAGAAGCATTTAACGGGGGTATAAGTTCTATACCTTCTCGAGCCAAAGTTGTTTGAGACTCTTGGTATTGTTTTCTTGTCAGAAATCCTAGTCGTCTTTTTATTGGAGTTGTTATCCCTCTTCTAAACATGCTCATTTTCTGACCTTGCTCTTTAGCTTTTTGAAAGAAGGCTTTCGAATCTTTGAGATTAATATATTTTCGTGCTCTATCTATGAGCGTTGTCATATCGATAGGGGGATTCTCAATTAAGGAATCCTGCAAGCACCCAGGCCTAAGGCTTGAATAAGGGTAGCCACCAAGAAACTCGAACTGCAATTGGTTATCTCTATGAGTTCAGTATTGAACTGAGTTATGTACTCCCGCAATGACTCACATTTTGCTTGCTTCACAGTCAGCAAGAACTCTAGCCATTTTCTCAATTTTCTACTTGTTAAGAAGCAGTCAAGGAATAACCTGTTGAGTTTATAAAAGTTGTTGACTAATTTCTGGGGAAAGTTGTAGAACCATTTAAGAGTGGTACCCTTCAGGCTAGTCACAAAAGTTCGACACATAAAGGCATCGGTAGCTCTTGTAGGGCCATTATATGTTGATAATGAGATAGATGGTCCTTAGAGTCTTCAAACCCATTATAGAGAGTGAATTTTGGGACAACAAATTTCTTGGGTCGCTTCTCTGTTATTATGGTAGAGGTGAACAACGTAGAGAACCTATTGAGCAATTTACTTAGCTCGTTTTATTTTGAAGGGACATGAAACCCTTTGGTTGAGATCGTCTGATCTTGAGAGTCGGTTATCTCCTATACCCTCTAAGGGGCTTTGGGTAGGTTTTGTTGTGTGATTGGTACTCGTTGGTAGTCTTGTCTCATGCTTTCGGCTCTTAGATTCACAGGGGGAATTTGTCCTATAGCAACAAAAGGGTTCTGCTTTCCCAAGACTAGTGGACGTGGGACCTCGGGAGTCTAAAATCTTTGTTGTGCTAAATTGGCTCCAAAGGTCGTTAGAATCGGTATTTTCGTCCTAAGTTGGTAATGGACGGCAGGGTGGAATGCCGGTATTCCTTTCCCCATAACTGTTGATGATTGGGGATCAATCCTCATATGGGCGGTACCATGGGGGTGTACCGTCTACACATTAGGCAGCTCCTTATTGTGGGATTCTCCGCCCATAGTGGTGGCGAGAAGTTGAGGTCCTCCATGAACAATGTTAGTAGGAGGAGGAAGGTTGTTCCCCTGGTTTTGTGCCAGTGAAGCCAAAGCTTGTGACATGGTTATGAGTTGTTCTTGCATCTAATCGGACTGTCGTTGAATCCGATCAAGCTGTTGCTGTAAACTAGCGGGTGTCTGTCCCATTCCTCTTTCAGAAAGTGGCTGATTTTGAGGGTTTTGGGAATTCATTCTAAGATGAAGGTTGAGAGCCATTATTTCTTTGAGCAAAGAAGCTAGTTTTCGATGTAAAGTAATGAGAACAATCGTCGTTCCCACAGATGGCGCCAAGATAATGTTGTTATTTTCTAGTTTGAAGGCTTCCTCTCTCGAACTACCTGTCAAGAACTTGAAATCATAGAGTCACTAGGAAGGCCCCAATGATAAAGTTAGTATAGAAAAGAGACTATAATTCAAGAGAAGAACTGAAGATACCATGAAAGCGTACCTTATGGCTTTATTTATAAGTTGTAGAATTCCTAAGTTTAGTAGGATTATGAGCCATAAAAGTAGGGATTTGAAGATATTCGAAGATATTCGAAGATAGTAGTTTTAATGTATAACTCTGTTTCCTTATTCTGAGGTCAGTAGCCTATGAAATATGGTGGAAAGCTCAAAACCTCTCACCTCTGAACGCTTTGTGCCCGATTGATTTGGGAACAATAATCCTTTCATGATCTGTACCCTAAAGAGTTCTCCATAGACACATGCCATGTCCTAAATACAATAATCAAATTATGGTATATCACAAATAAAGATCATAAAAATAATTTATTAACCAACAATAATGTTGTGAAAAAAAACAAATAAACCTAGGTTAGAGTTTGTATCTATCTCCATACAAAGAACCTTGTTATATCTCACATAATAATCCAAGCCTCTTGAAACTAGAGAGTAATTAAGAATTATTTTGCTTATGTAATATATTGAGTTTGATTGCTTGCAAAGTTCGAAAAATTGTTTTGAGAAGTCTATCTACAAGGGTAAAGGCATATAGTAAGAACATACACATTCATTGTATTAGAACTTGTATATTGCTACAGTAGCGGATCTGCGGATTATGAAAGGTGTGAAGATTGTGGAAGGGTAATCAGAATGCAAATTGATAGGATATGAAAAGATTTACTGGCAAGATAAATAGCGATAATCCATAGGGTAGTGGTGGGTTAGTTTCTTAAATATTAGTCTTTTAGTATTTGTGCTATAATTTGTTTGATGAATTTGTCCTTGGATGCCACTAAAATGCCTTATGTGACCAAGTTTGCCAGGCTTCTTTATTTTGTGTTTCAGTGGGGCTCAATCTTCCTAATTACCAAAAAGTCCTCGATTACAAATTTATTTATATTTATTATTTATACCATATTAATTTAATTATTGTATAATGTTATATAATTATTTCACCCAATAATTATAAGATTAATTGCACCACACTCACTTGGCCTAATTAATTATCCACAATTATTATTCATAATCATTTTTATGTAAGCAACCCCAATAGCCACTTAAATATTAATTTTTTCTAAAAAAAAAGGAAAAAATTCGAAACATAACAAATTTTCTCATTCCTAAATACCAAATGATGAGACATATATGTATTTATTTAATAGGTTTCATTATTTTGTGTCTACAAGTGAGTAACGGTGCAACTCAAGCGGGTTGAGTTTGGATTAAGTCATATCTAAAACCAGTTTAAATTTTAAAATAGTCAATTCGAACCTCACCTGAATTTGAACCCGAACAACCCAACCCGAATCTGACCTGAATTAAAATTTATTAGTATCAGATTCAACTCAAACCTAGCCCAAGCCCGATTATTAATTTTAATTTTTAAATTTTATTCTTAATTTTTTCAATAATTACTATATTTTTTCTATTTTAATTATATACTAAAAGTTATAATAATTTCTCTCAATTTCTATTTCTAAAAGAAAAAAAAATCGTTAAAATAATTTAATTTTAAAACAATTTTAAAGGTTAATAAATTTTGAAATTATAAAAATATAAATAATAATTTTTGTAAAAAATTTTTACTAATCTAATAATAAATAATTAAATTATAAAGAATATAAAAAATATTTTTTGTAAGAATTTTTTATTAATTTAATAATAAATAATTAAAATAGAATATATTAAATATTGAATTGGCGTGATTTGGGAGAGGGTTAAGTTGGCGAAGTAATATTATCCTTACCTTAACATTTTACCAAAAAAATTTATCTGCTGATGTGGCTGCTTTTGGTATTAATGAATTCAGTCTTTTAGTGTTAGTCATGTCAGGTGAATTAAAGAAGTTTAATTGACTAGCACTAAAAAACTTGATTGATTAGTACCCGTATATATTAAAAGACTTAATTAACTGATACTTACATATATCAAGAGGCTTAATTTATTAGTACCCGAATAATTAGGTCAGCGCGTAAAAAATTTTGATAAAATTTTATGCTTTAAATAGCATTCCTCTAATTTTGCCGTCTTTGGAGAGAGATTGTTAACTTATCCACTACTGGCATTTTATATATATAACCGCTTGGGAGTGGGGAACGCGGAAGAGGAAGACAAATCATGGAGGCAAGCTGTGTCTTCTATTCCCCTTCTTCTTCATCTGCTTCATGTATCTCTTCTGCAAAACCCAAATCCTTCTTGAACTCATACCGCTTTTCTTCTTCTTTTGGCAAATGTCTATTCGTTAGTTTCCTTCCTCAAAACCGTGTGCTATCCTCGCTCCCCCGGAGTTCTCTTCTTCGCTCTTCGGCCATCGCTGTTGAGGAAGTTCTGGATAAATCTAACGACTCAATGCTTCCCAAAATTGACAAGAGTGGGCGGTTTTGCAGCCCTAGAGCCGCCAGAGAGCTAGCTTTGTATGTCTCTCATCACCAATAAATTATCTACACCCCCTCCTCTCTTAACAGTTAACACACACACACACACACACACTAAGAGCTTCAAATTATTTGAACTGTTCGTTTGGTTCTATTATGAGTTTGAAATTTGAAGGAATTTCAATATCAGGTTAATCGTTTATGCGGCGTGTTTAGAAGGTTCTGACCCAGTTCGGCTATTTGAGAAGCGAATCAGCGCCAGAAGAGGTAACAGTATCACTAATGCCCATATCTGCGCAGCTTATTTGTAACGCTAATGTATATTTTTTGGGTTCATATCCATGAATTTATACGCATTGATACGTATGTATGTGGATGGTTATCTGATTGGCTTTGCTATGGTTATGCATCCAGAACCTGGATACGAATTCGATAAAGCATCATTAATGGACTACAATCATATGAGCTTTGGAGGGCCACCTATTACTGCAGAGACAGTTGAAGAAGCAGATGAGCTTATGCGCAGCTATGAAAAGGAGTCTGCAATTGGTAAATTACCATATGGCTACCTAAATCTTCCAAAGGTCCTTTATTATACTACTGCTTCTTTTGCCAGTTGGGTACAAATATTGGACTTCAAACAAAAAGATAAAGTTCTTTTATTTTGAAATATGGGATGAATCTATTATTTCGAGTTTCATGAAAAATTAGAAAGAACTAAAATGCAATACCAACTAATATATATGATTTATTTACCTTTTCCACACCTCCAGTTTATAAGTTTTGTTCTGATATTTATATTTGTCTTCCCATTTTACATTTTTACTTGCAAGATATGCACATTATACTGACTTCTGGGAGAATCATTATGTTCTTGCCATATTTATTGATATTTCTCTTATGATAACACCAAACATATTTCATTGCCTACCCAGCATACACCTGTCTTTCCTTGTGAAATCTTGAAAAGAACAACAAATTTTGCAATGTTGGAGGAAAGGACACCTGATGTGGTTTGTCTTTAAGTGACTAAATTGAGGATATCTCTGCTGAGGTAGTTAAGGAGTGTTTGGGGTGGTAGATTTGTGGATTGAATTTTTTGGGGCCGAAGCTATATCTGGGGGAATCTTGATGATGTGGGACAAAAGGGTGGTGGGACAGAGTGATAAAGGGGTGGGAAGATTTTCAGTTTCAAGCCTTTTTTAGCTGTTGAGGATATTATCCACTTGGTGTTCACGGTCACGGGTGTTTACTGGCCAATGGAGGATTTAAGAAGAAAGGAATGTGAAAGGAATTGATGCTTGTATAGGGTAGGTGGGATATATCATGGTATTTGGGAGGACACTTTAATGTGATTCAGTTCCTGAGTAGAGGTTAGGGTGTTTAAGGATGCCTAGTGTGATGGGAAAGTTTTTGAATTTATTAACTTGTATAATTTGATTGAGGGTGGGCCACTTACATGGTGCAATAATCAAGGATCTCCCTCTTTATTGTGAATTGAGAGATTCTTGATTATCAGTGGAAGGAACACTTTCTAGATGTTGTTTAGAGATCACTACCAAGGCTCGTGTTGGATCACGTTCCCATCTTGTTGGATAGCGGGAGCTTGTGGAGAGGGTTTGGGTTAGAGAAGCAGTGCAGGAGGATTTTGCTGATATAAGAGGTTGGTGGGAGAATTATAGGGTGGAAGGGTCTCTTAGCTTTGTCATGAATAGTAAATTGACGTTGATGAAAGAAGATATGACGAAATGGAATAGAGAAGAGTTCTGTAATTTGGAGGTTAGAATGGCCAAAGTCTTGGGGAATACAAGGGGAGCATAGACGACGTCGTTGGCTCATTTAAGCACTCAGCACCACGGAGGTAGCATAGGCTTAGCTCAATTTTTTTATACTTCTTTGACTTTTAAATTTATGATTAATCATTTAGCAAAAAAATTTGCCCTCCCTAAAATAATTTTTTGTCTCCATCCCTGCTCAGCACTCAGTAGTTTGCCTTGTTGAGTTGTAATGACATTGTAGGATCTAACCCAGCACACAGTGCATAAAGCCTGAGATTCACGTAGTCTACAGATTCACACCATGGACTCTTAAATGATATTACAAAATTAATATCCTTTCACATTAATTAGAGCATTTATATTAAATTAAAACATTAAAATTAAACTCACAGAAAGCTATATTCAGTGAAATTAATTAGGGGAGTGGAAGATAAGATGATTTGATGAAGTAGGTTGAATGGTATTTTTTTGGTAGTGTCTCATCAATAAAAGCTGGCAAGTGTTGGAGAAAGAGGTTTTTTGGCAGAAAGGGTGTGGATCCAGTGGCCCCTACAAAGGCAGCTTCTTTTAGCTCAAAGGTGGTGAATGTCACAACCTGGATCCCAAGACCCGAATGTGAATCTCAAGTTAAATTAAATTAAATAAATAATTTCGCTAGTTTGGGGTTGCACGGAACCTTAGATGGATCCATGCCTCGACATTCATCCAATTTAGTCCACTTAATCATTCATTGGAATTTAAGTATAGTGGGTCCCGTTTAGGTTTGAAAAGAAGTACCTTTGTTTCAAAGAGAAAAATATTTGAAAACTGAAACAGGAATCCACCTGCTGGGCAATTTTGCCTGTCAAATGTTCAACACTTGGGCAAATTTCCCTTCTCACTTCTAAGTCATTTTGCCAACCTAATAGTCCAATTTTACATACAATAACCTATCCCAATGCTTGCTTCATCTCATCATTTCTCATGATCATGCATTCTAACATATGCATTTCATAAATTCAAAATCATGCATTTCCACCTATGCATTTCATCTCCTGTTACACATTTTCATACATTCACATATTCAAGCACACATACATTCATTCATACAACCTCTAAAAGTAGTAGGCTATCATGTCAAGCCTATTTCCATACTTCAACATAATCAAATAAATCAAGTGGCACATATACATATTCATATACAAAAAAGGGAGTGAAGTTAACACTTCATCCAACACCCGAAACACAGTCTTCATGTCATCAAAATACATGATCTTCACACATAAGATCAAGCCCAAAATCCACATCATCAAGTTCATCAAGGTGCGGAATCTTTTCAAGTACCTACATCGGGTAGGGATCAGCACCTCAGTAGGATAACTAAACAAAAAGAAACATGAACGTTGCAATAGTGCATACTTGTGTTTGTGCGTGGTATGCAATGCAAATTCATAAGCAAGCATCAATATATATTGTAACTCAACTCTGATTACATTTTATGGCGTTCTCTTTCGTTTTCACTTGAATTCATTCACAAACCTTTTTGATTTCCTAATCTCTAGGTTTCATTAAAACCAAAAATACTACATCCTAATTCATCATTTACATGATCATTCTGCCTTCGACAAGTAATTAGGATTTTATGGGTTACTGACTGATTGGTACAAAACTGCAAGTGCACAGTATCGTAGTTTTATAGTAAAGTGATGAGAAGAGTATCGTCCTCAGGGATTGATAACTTACTTTTGACAAATACTGAAATTATGTTAATCTCGACTTTATCTAGAGTCATTAAGATTTTTGTAATTGCAATTTAAAATAAAATCAATTCAAAGAAAATACTCAAAGGAACATAAAGATGTTGTTCAAAAATCAAATTAATGGGAAAGAAAACTTATAGGAAATCGATTTTACCTAATCCCTCACTATGCTTTACTCATCTAACTAATTGAATTTAATTCTCTATGTTTGTTAGCAAATCTCCTAATCATCCAAAAGTCTCTTTCGACAGTCAATTATAAACTATTCTTGTTCATCATTTTGTACAAGAGTATGCAAATTAATAAAGCAAGAATGCAATAAGACCAATGATTTTAATACTACATAGGTTCATACAAGTCTTTCGATTTCTATATTTACCTATGCCGAATTATCCGAGATCCATTTTGTAATTTCCTATTTTGACAGCAAATCACAATATCAAAATCATCTAATTAATGGCCAATGGCCAATTAATTAGAAGCGATAAGCTCAGAATAAATCAGACAAACATGAAAGAGAATTACTTCAAATTGGCATAGAAAAGCAAGCATAGTTCGAGACTAGATTACATCGTTTTCCTAGAATAAAGAAAATTTAGTTCATGCTAAAAATTAAATTCAACATAAACGAATTCACCATAATTTCTTTGAGAGGAATGGAAGAAAATAAACTCTAGATCATAGTACTCTTTTCCAGCCCTGCTCTCCAAGCTGCATCAGTGTCCTCCAACCGCAGCGTCTTTCTTTCTTTTTCTTTTATTTTTCTTCCCAGCCGCACCGTCTTCAAGCCGCAACTTCTTCTGCTTTTTCTTTTATTTTCCCAAGCCGCAGCCTTCTTCCTGCACAGCCGCTTCTCTTTTTTTCTCTTTCTAATCTCCTGCTGCAGCCGCTTCTCTCAAGACCCAGCGCCTCCCCTTTTCAGAAACAGGAACTCTCTGCCCAAGCCGCAAGCTGTCTCCCTGCAGCTTTCTCTCCCAAGCCAAGCCGCAGCTTTTTATTTCTTTCTCTCTTCTCTCTTGCCAGCTGCTTCTTTTTCCTTTTTTCTTTTGTTTCCTGCGCCCGGACCACTTATCTTTCTTCAGCCCCTTTTTTCTATTCAGCTTGCGCCGCGTCACGCCTTGTTTTTTCTTTTGCGCCCTAACTGCTTTTTAAACACAGTGCCTCCTTAAGCCCTAGATGCATGAAGCAGCCCCAGGGCTAGTGTCTTTTTTCTGGGCTTTTGGCTGGACGGCTTGAATCCATTTTAGATCAGCCACGGTGAGGAGCTTACGGGCCTAATTATCAGGTTGTCTGGCCCAAGTAGTCATGGATCGAGCCCATAATTTACAAAGTGTCTCTTCATTGAATGAGAGATGAGTTCATAGACGATGGGCTGCTTCAATTTCTTCAAATCTGAAATAAAATTTAAATGATAACAATGAAGCCTAAAACAACCAGAAAATAAATAAAATGAGACTAAAGTTTAAAGTTAAGAGATGATAAAATATTCTAAACTATGCAAGTCATCATTGACCCAAAGCTGACCACAACCAAATACCCCACACGGGTTTACGACTCGCAAGTTAAGGGGGAGTCTCGCTTCCCATATCACAACATAAGCCCGAATTCGTGCACTCACAACTCGAGTTCACACATAGCTATTTCGCGTACTCGCATCATCTCAAGAGCAGACAAAACGAATTCTAAACCATCTCTCTTGGTTCTTTTCACTCTCACTTATCAATTCATCCTTTTCAAGGGTTTTTCTCAAGTCACCATAATCAAACTTACGGTTTTTATCACGTTCTCACTACACACTTTACACAGTGTGAGTGGTCAAAATTTTATTCATTAGTTAACATGCTTAGGGTTCTAACAATCACAATATCAACATATAAATCAATATGAGTATGAATGAGCATGCTTAACATTTATAACAACATAGTAAATGAAATTTTAGCATGCTTTCATGGTAACCTTAACATGCTTTCATGAATGATGCAACTCTAGCACCTTATTCATCTCATTTCTTAAGTTTTAGAAACCTTGCCTCAATTCAATGAAGAAAAGTGAAGAGATTGAGAAAACCCTAGCTTGTTCCCTTTGATTTCCTCCGATTGATTTCTCGTAAATGTGTGTATCTGCCTCTTGGTATCAAGAAACCGAAGTCAGATCGCCAAAAGTCCTTCTTCTCTCTTCCTTTCTTCTTCTTTCTTCCTCTTTCTCTCTTTTTCTCTACCTCACGGTTTGTGTGTGTGTGTGTGTGTGTTTCTAGTGTAGACCACCAATTTTGTGTATAACAAGTGTTTTGTATGGCAATCTTCCTAACCAAGCACTCCAAATCCTCCTCTTGTCACCACACACACAAAGTCACTACACTAGCTACCAAACATGTAAAGTTCCTATCTTTGTAACCAAACTAGTAAAGTAAGTTGGATATCCTTGTAGCGAAACACCTCAAAGCATCTTTTAGAAAATATCTAATTCAAGCTAGTTTACCAATTTACCCTCACCAGCCATTTCTTTCATTTTAATTCATTAAGGGTAAAACCGTCATTTTTTCCTTTTATTATTTGTTCTACATACACTTATTTAATATCATTGAATTTAATTACATTTTATAAAATTCCAATATGTTCTCATCTAGGTTAATCATGCATCGTTAATTTAATTAAGTGGCACAATTCACTATTCATTAAATAAATAAAAGTTTAATATATTCCTAAAATTCAAGGGTTATTACAGTGAAGGAGATTGGGCAGTTGATAATTTAATTGGTAGAGACTGAGAGATTCCAAGTAGATGCATCCTGTGCAAGGAGGAGAAAAATGTTAGTCCTCATATCTTACTTTGTAAGATGGCATTGAGGTTTGAGCCTTTAATTCTGCTCTTTTCAGAGTTCAATGGGCCATTCCCATGGATTTTGCTCATCAAGAGGTGGTTAGTACTTCAAGAACATTAGGAAGGTTCAGGATGGAGTTTGACATTCCTTTTTTGTTGTATTTGGAACCAAAGGAATAGAAGAATTTTGAAGATTTGGAGCTTCTAATCATAACACTGAAGTATAATGTATTATGGGAATCATACTTCTCTTGTCAATTTTTGGTGTACAATTTTTTGGTTCCTTGTGCATATGGACTTTTTCCCTTTATAATAGACTTTGTTATTATTAGAAAAAAGTCCCTTAGGGTGCCATTGTTAGCCAACGGCAATGCAGATTCTCTGGCAGAACTTGGAGCTTTGGCTCAATCTTATATAGCTGGGCTCATTTCCTGTTAACTGTGGCTCTGATGTTGTTTTATTTCATTTTGCTTAGTTGACTTGTTATCTTTTTCTACGACACGGAAGTTTTTCTTCCTTCCGAGTCTGGTTGCATTATTTTTTCTTTTTTATTTCTTTTAACAAATCTTTTTCTCTGATGATAGAAAAATTGTTATAATGAGACAATCTTGTATTGTAATGAGTATATATTTAAGAATGAAAATAAAAAGAATGTACAACTTAGGTTGTGTTAATTATGGTGGTTTTAGTTACCGAGGAGGTGTGGAGGTTTGGCATTGGTAAGTATTGACTTTATTTAAGGAAATGAATACTTTACTCAAGGAAAGAAAGACTTTCCTTCTTATTCAATTGAAAGACTTTCCTCCTTTAAATAGAAGATTTTCCTCCGTGAGGAAGAAAAGACTTTTCTCATTCAAATGAAAGAAAAGACTTTCCTTGTTCAAAATGAAAGACTTTCCTTCTTTATGAGGAGAATATTTTCCTTTCATAAATTTGGTAGATTGATTACATTTTACTTTATATAGCTTTCTTCTTCTTCTTGTATATATCTTTTCTCATTGTAAAGCTTGTACACATGTGAGAGAAATAAAATAAAAAGATCATGTGGAGGTTTAGTCCATGGATGTAGGCAACCAAAGCTGAACCACGTAAAACTTGTATTTATTTTTTCTTTTCTTCCCTCTTTATTTTATTTCACATGGTATCAGAGCATCTCAATTCTGAGACATCCTTTCCGCATTTTTTTTCAATCATCCAAACAAGGATTTTTATTTATTTATTGATTCTCTCTATTTCTTCTCACATACCATGACTAAATCAACAACAGTCATATCTACGAACAGTGGATATGGTTCCAATATCAATTCTCCTTATTATCTTCATCCATTTGATAGTCCAGGTGTTGTTCTAGTTTCTCAACTCCTTAATGGCGATAACTATCCCACTTGGTGTCGGGTAATGAGAATGACTCTCTCGGCCAAAAACAAATTGGGTTTTGTAAACGGGGTTCTTACAAAACCAGGCATCTCTGTTAGTGAGATTGCTGAATGGGTATGTTGTAATGACATTATGTTATCATTGTTATAAAATTTCATATCTCTAGATATTGCCAATAGTGTCATCTACGCTGATACGACAAAGGAAGTTTGGGATGATCTCAAAGGCCAATTCTCTCAAGGAAGTGTAGTTAGAATTTTCCAGATCAAACGATCCATATGCAATACCATTCAAGAACAAGCCTCCATCACATCATATTTCACTAAACTGAAATCTCTTTGGGACGAACTTGCTTCCTATAGTACTGTTCCTAGTTGCACTTGTGGTGTTTCTAAGGTGCTTTTTGAACATAAACAACGGGAACACATTTGTTAATTTTTGATGGGGTTAAATGAGTCATATGCTGCTCTTCGCAGACAAATTCTTGCTATTGAACCTCTTCCTTCAATTGATAAGGTTTATTCTATTGTACTTCAAGAAGAAAAACAAAGGAAAATTCTTTCTGTCACACCAGACCAACTAGATGCCATTGCTCTTGTTACTACCAAAGTAAATTTCACCAACCATTCGAATCATAACACAAAGATGAATAATAAGGAAAATTCAAAAGGTAATGCCGAAATAAAAGTCAGAATCGACTACATTGCACTTATTGTGATAAATCTGGGCATACAAGAGCTAAATGCTTCAAGCTTCATGGTTTTCCATCCAAGCAAGCTAATGCTACCTCAGCCACATCTGATGCTAATCCAGCTCCCAAGGATATTAAACATGAATTAACAATCGAGCAATATTAGCAGTTAATATCTCTCCTCAACATTCATTCCGACTCTCAAGCGTTTGTTAACCTTATTGGTAAGTCTTCTATCAATCTCTAGTCACATGAATTCTCTTGGGTTATTGATACTGGTACTATAGATCATATTGTTTCTTCTACTCATTTGTTATCGAATACCTTTTCTAGTATAAATGGTAAATCCATTCGTTTACCAAATGGTACTTCGGTCCCTATTTCTCACATTGAAGTATTAATCTTTTTGATACATTACATCTTGATCATGCCCTTTGTTCACCAGCATTTACTTTTAATCTTTTATCTGTTAGTAAACTCACCCAATCACTAAATTGTGTTGTCTTCTTTGTCCCCAGTTTTTGTGTTTTTAAGGATCTTACCACAAAGAGGTGATTAGACTGGGTAAAGAGCATGGCAGACCTTACTATTATCGCCCCATTTCTTATCTTATTATTTTGGCTGCATAACAATTTCCGGCATTAGATCTTTGGCATTGGCGTTTAGGTCATCCATCCCCTGCTAGGCTTTCTATTTTGTCAAAAACTATTACTGGCATATCTAGTTGTTCTAATGGTTTTTGTAATATATGTCCGTTAGCCAAGCACACTTGGTTACCTTTTCCTAATAAAAATAATAGATTTGATAATCCTTTTGCTTTAATCCATGTTGATATATGGGGTAATTTCTTGTCCAATCCATTTCTGGGGCTCATTATTTTTTAACCATTGTTGATGATTTCTCACATTGCACATGGGTATATTTGATAAAAAATAAATCTGAAACTCAATCTATTCTTCAAATTTTTTTGCCATGGTCCAAAATCAATTCTAATGTTCGATTAAACAAATTCGAAGTGATAATGGTCGTGAATTCCCTTCCATGCACCATTTCTTTAATACCCATGGGATTATCCATCAAAGAACTTGTGTTGGCACTCTCTAACGAAATGGAGTGGCTGAATGCAAACATCGCCATCTTGTGGAAGTACCTAGAGCTCTTCTTTTTCAAGCTCATTTACCATTAAAATTTTTGGGAGAATGCATCATCATTACAGCTTATCTTATCAACCGTCTACCTACACCATTATTGGCTACGAAGTAACCTCATGAGACCGTACTTCATATGTCACGACCCGAGACCCACCCTATGCGGATCTCGTGTCGCGCATCCGATCCGACGCTGCTTGTCGAACCAAGGGTCTCAACTTGCTACACGATCAGTGCTACTAACATGCAACAACTAAAATGCGAAACTAAATAATTAAAAGTTGCATGTGATATATATAATGTTTACAAAATGCGGAATATAAAATTTCTTATTACAATTGTTCATCCCCAAGACGTGGATAACATGGGAGAGCTACAAGACTGTCTGTACTAAGTATTACACTTACAACTTCAAAAGAAATGTCCACTGCTATCTAGCTGACTGCTACTGCTACTGTTACTGCTCTTCTACAGCTTCATTTCCTGAAAGGGGTGGTAAGTTTGGGGTGAGCTAATGAAAGCCCAATAAGTAATTCTCCTTTGCTCTGCTATGTGTACATGAATATAGAAAGCATTATCTATAAAACTAGGATAAGTGCAGAAGTGCTAGCCAGTCAATGAATATAGAACTCAATAACAAATGATAGAACTCAAATGATAAAGCACTGAAATCTGTCTGACTACAATCATACGCACTCAAATGAAAGCTGTGAAGTCTCATGATCATTCATAATGATATAATATGATCAAGCTATGATAATCAACAAATGATAGTGATATCAAAACTGGTTGATGCACTCGGCTGGGGCCCGGCTACCCCTTGAGCTCGTATTCAGATCCGCTATGGGCTGTTTGAATACGGCTCTGAGCTCGTATTCAGATCCGCTACGGGCTGTTTGAATACGGCTCTGTGTACACTGTATAATAATCTGGACCCGAAGGTCATAACTGGACCCGAAGGTCGTAAATAGCATCAGATGGAGATGTGACTGAGCACAAATCCGGTACTAATAATATATCAGGATCATGCTACCTCCACGAAGAGTATAAATGTGGAACATAACTGTTCTAGGAAATCTGACGTAACGATAGTTATCTGAACTATGGTTACTAGACTGCTTCGAATATACTGTCTGGCCCTCACGGCCCTAGGTACAAGTGTACAACAAGAACTCTATGCAAAAATGTACAATCATGATCAAGATATATATGAAAATCGATAAATGCTTCCCACATGATAGGGCAATATCAATGTGGCTCAATAAACTCTGGTATATATGGAATACAACAAGTGATATATGAAAAACTATTGACATGACTTGGAATGTAACATAAGCAGAGATCAGAGATTACTTACACTTTTTACTGTATTTGTCTAGAAGGTCAAACCGCCTTCTTCTTGTGTCTCGGTATTCCTATAATTCAGGAAGCTCAATCTCAGTCTAGGTATATATATTTAACTCATGCTATTCATCAGATTTTGTCTCTTTATTCTTTATATCTCTTTTACTAGAATAAACTCTACTATTGAATCCGGAATGTCGAACAAAGTCGATTTAGGCTTTCGCGGAATTCAATTCGGGCTTTGGTACTAGAAAGGGCAAAACGGTCATTTTGTACTTTTACGAGTTCTTATTTCTCGGGACTTCTTTTCGCAAATCGGACTCCACGGTTGAGTTTGGAATGCTCAAAATAATAAAAATCCACTATTCAATTAATTTATTCGGAGTCCGTTGGACTACTTTTCGACTTAGGGGCATTTTGGTAATTTTTTCTTTAAATAATTATTTAATTAAATATTATTTATTCACTTGGGTCAATTCACAATTAACCCTAATTTCTGGGTATAATTAAAATCTCACAAGGTTCTATTTACTCCCCTTAATTTTTTCAATTCGTGTAAGTTTCCATTATTTTTCCCGGACGTTTCCATTTTAAGCCAATCATTGGACAGCTTCTCCTTTTCAACTAAACACTTCCCGAACTTAAATCTAAAATTTGACCCATACAGTAATATTGTTAGGCAGCTATCTGAATGGGTGAATTGGGTCAGACTCAACCCAGTTTGGCCCGAATAAAATTACGAAACTCAGCCTAGCGGCTGTGTTCCCTTCCTGGATTATTTTCTCTTCTTGATTCCAATTTGAAATTTTAAAATAATTTCTATGTTTAATGATATCCCAAAATAAATCTGATTATTCATACTTATAAAAATTCAAGACTAAAGGTCAGTATCTTACCCCGTTGCTTCGCGTTCCTTTAATCCAATCTGTTGTGAATTTCTGCACCTAACAGCAACCCGATATCCATTCGGTTTTGCTGCTGCTGCTCTTCTGATTTATTGTTTCTGCTATTGTCACAATACAAGTATACATATATATTTATTTGTTCTTGCACTGCCAAAACCATATGCATTCACATATATAACTATATATTTCCATGGATTTCTTGAACACCCACTGTTGCTGCTCCAAACCGCTAATTTCCCTTGACTGCACACTGCTTCCAATTGAAACTCTCAACAATTCATTCTGACCTCGCAACATCAGCTTCATTTAACCTCCAATTAACCCCAAATTTCATCACAGCAGCCCTTCGCAGCCGCTAGAAATTCTCCAAATTTCATCACGCAACAGCCATCTTCTTCTTTATTTGTTCTCAATTTCTTTTCTTGCACCATCCAAACCAACACACAATATAATATATATATATATATATATATCTAAATATCCTCCATCACAGTGCTCCTACGGCCATCTCTCTGAGCCACCATTACACCGGACAGCACCCTTGATCCCTCCACTCGATCTGCTGCTTAGGGAATTCAGTAAATCAACCCCAGGCCTCAAGAACTCTGCTTCTACGGCACCCAACAGCACCGTTCCGAATCCCCACCGCAGCCGCTGCTACACGAATTTCCCAACAGCCGCGACATTTCTCCCCTAACCGCTACTGCCATCTCTACGGCTACACAGCACCACCACAAACACACACTATATAAATATATATATATATATATATATATATTTCTTCACCACTTGCGGCACAGCCACAAACAGAACCCACACAACGCAGCACACAGAAATCCCTCCACCGCTACTGCTGTGCACCACGCAACGCTACTGCTACTGGATCGCAGCAACCACTGCTGCTATTTCCATCCCCCCTCTCGGCTGCTCTCTTCCTCTGTTTCTCTCTTTTCTTTTTCTCTTTCTTTATCCCATCGCGCCGCCTCACCTACGGCAGCCCCCCCTCTTCTTCTCTTTTTTTTTTTTTTTCCACTGTTCACATGAGATACTATATATATATACCTAGCCACCTTATTTGACCTTACTTTTCTTCTTTTTCTTTTTCCATTCTTTCCTTTTCTACTTTTTTAAAACACAAACCATACAGCACATACACACGTTGCACTTTTGCACACACATATTAATATATATATATATACTTGCTTTATTTTCTTTCCCTTGATTTTCTTTTCTATTCTTTATTTTTATTTTATTTTATTTTTTTCTTTCCAATTACATGCTTTTGCATGCCTCTATATATATAATAAAACTGTATTTTATTATATATAAATATATCTATACTCTATCTATTTATACGAATACCTATTTTTATAAAATACATATAGGTACGTAACCGTATATATATATATATATATTTATACTTGCATACATATTTTATATTTATTTATATACGTGCATATATATATATATATATATAACCTCATATATATATATATCCTTGTATTTATTAAAATACACTGTGTACATATAACGGGGCATATACTGGCTACGTACACGAGTCTCCGTACTGCTCGGATTTATCGTACGATACTACTGGACACTCGGGATTTCCCGTAACCACTTCCCGTATATCATATATCGTTTTTTATTCTTATTTGTGATTCTCGCTATTCGTCTCGAACTACGTGTCAGTTACTGTATACTGTTTATTGCGATGCTTCGGGCATATGTTGGGTATTATTTTTATTAACCTGGTCTGTTCGTACCTTTTTTGTTTTTATCTCGTAATTCTAGGAGATTATAAACTTTGGCTAATTCCCTCGGTAATCGTACCCGTCACCGTATATTGCTCATTAAAATAATTCGGTATATCTCGGGGTCCACTATTCTCGGTTTGAAGCGGTCTCGGTTTACTCTTGATATTATAATCATAGCTTGGTTAAAGCTCGGTATTATTATTTGACCTTTTTAGATAAAATGAAATTATTCTATTTATTCGGAACTCATGTTCGGTTACAACCAGTATTATGTTACTCGACCCAATCTACCTCGATTTACATGTACTCAACTGGGTCTACCTCGGTCTACGTGCCATATCCTGGGTCAGGATATTACATCATACCAAACCATCATATCACCATTTGCATGTTTTTGGGTGTGTATATTATGCACAAAACATGTCACCTCATAAACACGAATTTTCTCCTTGTACCATTAAAGGGATCTTTGTAGGTTATCCTTTTGGTCAACATGGATATTGGGTCTATGATTTTAAAAAACATGTCATTCACTAGTCGTGATGTTACATTCCATGAGCATATATTTCCTTTTCAGTAACACCCTCCACCCAAAAATTCATCTTCTGTTGTTCTTCCATTACTCGTGACTAGTCACACCCTCGTTGCTCCAAGACCTCTTGGTGTAGAACCTTCTTCAATCCCTTCACCTTCTCAACAACCTCTACTTCGTTGATCTTCTCGTACATATCGTCCTCCTAATCACATTCAAGATTATCATTTTTCTCGTCACTCAACGTCCGCCTATGCCATGCCAATCCCAGTCACCCTCTCCATCTAATGGTG
This sequence comes from Nyssa sinensis, assembly GCA_008638375.1. Classification (NCBI taxonomy): domain Eukaryota; kingdom Viridiplantae; phylum Streptophyta; class Magnoliopsida; order Cornales; family Nyssaceae; genus Nyssa; species Nyssa sinensis. The sequence goes on from CM018035.1 coordinate 36,944,336, forward strand.
TTACTTATCCTCTTCAGGATTGCATTTCTTATTCTAATTTATCTTCTTATTATGTTTTTACTGCTGCTATTTTTGTTGAGGTCGAGCCTACATCATTTGCCCAAGCATGTCAAAATCCCAAGTGGCGCGCAACTATGACAGCCGAAATTGATGCATGAATCATACATGGTCGCTCACTCAACTACCTCCTGGTAAAACTCCCATTAGTTGTAAATGGGTGTACAAAATCAAGCATCGATCTGTTGGTTCCATTGAAAGGTATAAAGCTCGTCTTGTTGCTGAGGGATACACTCAAACTGAAGGTCTTGATTACCATGAAACCTTCGCTCCTGTTGCCAAGTTAGTGACCGTCTGATGTATGTTAGCTGTAGCATCTATTAAACAATGGCCTCTCCATCAACTTGATGTCCATAATTCTTTCTTACATGGAGATCTCCGTGAAGAAGTTTACATGAACCTTCCTCCTAGATTCCTTCGTAAGGGGGAGCACTTGGTATGTTATCCACATTGCTGCCAATCCTATATTTTATGAGCGAACAAAACATATTGAATTGGATTGTCACCTTATTCGTAAAAAAATTCAAGCTGGGTTGATTCAAACATCTTATGTTGCTTCTTCTCATCAACTTGAAAATATCTTCACTAAGCTACGCGGAAGGGAGCAATTTATCTATGTTGGTAACAAGTTGGGCGTTCATGATATTCACGCTCCAACTTGAGGGGGAATATTGATGTTATTCAAGAAAAGGAAGACTTTACTCGAGGAAAGAAAGAATTTCCTCCTTATTCAATTGGATGACTTTCCTCCTTTAAATAGAAGACTTTCCTCCGTGAGGAAGAGAAGACTTTTCTCATTCAAATGGAACAGAAGACTTTCCTTGTTCAAAATGAAAGACTTTCCTTCTTTATGAGGAGAAGATTTTTCTTTCCTAAATTTAGTGGATTGATTACATCTTATCTTATATGGCTTTTTTCTTCTTCTTGTATATATCTCTTCTCATTGTAAAGCTTGTACAGATGTGAGAGAAATAAAATAAAAAGATCATGTAGAGGTTTAGTCCGTGGATGTAGGCAACTAAAGCCGAATCACGTAAAACTCGTGTTTTTTTTTTTTTTTCTTCCCTCTTTATTTTATTTCATAGTAAGGCATGTGGTAAGAAAACATTGTTTGACGACTCCTCACATCTTCCCCTGGGTGTTCATAAATACGTTCATTATTTGTTGGCTATCATAGATTTGTAAAGTTCCTTATTGAAGAAACTTTCATTCTAGTGTTGGCTTGGACTGCAATATCACAATGGCAGAATTGCGTGTGCAATAGTTCCTCGCCGTGAGGAGTTCTAAGGCTTTTATAATTGTTCATCTTTCATTTAATCTTTACCACACAAACTAGAAGCTTAATTTAGTTTTGTGTTTGTATCTCAGAAGCAGAGGTCCTTTCAGCTCCTCCAAAGTTGGTGTACAGCAAACTAATCTTGCGGTAACCCCATTAATTAATATAAGTTGAATAATTTTCATTTTGTAGCTGCAATTCTTGTCCCCAGCTAGTTGTGGGAATGTGCCAACAGGGGGGGGGGAGAGACTGAGAGATAACTTTGTTTCTTTCTTCATTGCAGCTTCACAAGGAAACTTTTGGTTGCAGTTGTAGATAGTTGGGACAGTCATGTGCTTGTTATTGACAAAGTTGTCCCTCCTAATTGGAAGGTTTGATATACAATTTTACCTTAAAAGTGCCTGATTTATACCTTTCTGCTTACTCAATTCTCTTTGTGCTTGAACTGTAGGATTAGGAGGATGATACTTTAGTATAATTCTGCAGAATTTCAGCTATTCTGCATTAATGCTCAAATTTCTGTTTTCTCGACCTTGTGTCTTTCTCTGGGCACTTCAGTTGATAAGTGCGTTCATATCTATGGTTTGTTGGACAGTTCTCCCTATCAAAAATTAATGTATCGAACACTAGTTAAATCAACAATGGTGTTGATCTGTGTCTGACATTCATCTGGACACTTAAAATAACAAGTCTAGGATTTGGATTTGAATGTCACACAGATTAACACCATTGTTGATTTAAAGTAAATCTGTGCTTGAACTGTAGGATTTGGATTCTATGAAAATGATGTCAGCTTCACTTTGTTGTAATTGAAAACAAAACAGTGAAGTGAGTCCATAATTTTGCCTGGCTACATTGTCATAATGACTGCAAAGCTGCTCAGCTATATTATTAAGAATTTACAGTACTTCTACCTGTGTGCGAGTCTACCCCAGGGTCCCAGAACAGGAGGGGTAAAAAAGTAGAACCATATTACAGCATTCTGAAGATATTATGAGCATCATTTTTTTTTCTTTTTATGATCAATTATAGTTTATTTTTATAATGTCTCCACTTCTGTTTTGAACTGGGTTTCTATTTGCTCAATTGTATGCCTTATTCCAAGGAAAGCTCAATGGAATGGTAGCATTTTTGTGGAATTTCCCAAGTCCCCTTCAATGAAGCTATTATTTTCTGAATGTTAGATTTGTTCAGAATATTGCAAGATCAAGATAGCTTTCTTAATTTCCTGTTCCCGCGAAGCATAACGAAGAGACTTTGCTGCCATATCTGCGCATTGTGGTGCAGCCTAAACCTGAAGGAAAAAACACATCTCATCTCAATTAATGGAAAATGTAGAAGTTTATCAAAAGTTGGTTCGACCCATTTCCAACCGATTTGAGTGCACAAAGAGTAATGCGATTTTCCTAGCTTATATTCCTAAATGTGATAGCCTCACATTGTTTAAACATCACATCATTATATTCTTAAAATTGCTCATTTCCCTTGTCAGTTGTTCATTCTTGTTGACTTATAAAAAATCAAATAAATTAACAAAAGAAAACGGAAAAGGAAAGATTTGATTCTAGTTGACTTGAACTCAATCCTTCTCTCCATTATATTTCCATTATCACCTATAGGACTTAGAGATTGAATAGCTGACTTTTGAATCTCTTACTTCCCTCATAATGCTAAATTTTCTCTACTGTACAGAATGAACCAGCAGGCAGAATCTTGGAGCTCTGTATCCTTCACTTGTCAATGTCTGAAATAACAGTTCTAGGAACACGGCACCAAATAGTCATTAATGAGGTTTTTTCTTTTCACATTTCTTATTCTTGAGCATCATTATCCTTCCTTTTTTTCTTCTTGTGTGTGTACTGTATGATTGGATGACATTCTCACTTTAATCAACTGTGTGTGGGTTTGGTGAAGGCTGTCGATCTTGCAAAACGGTTCTGTGATGGGGCAGCCCCCCGCATAATCAATGGTTGCCTCAGGACGTTTGTCAAGAATCTGGAAGAAACTGTCAGAGTTGAGGGTTTAGAAGCTAAGCAAGTTGATATGTGAAGGGTTAATTTGAGGCGGCAACGCCTCTTTTGAGCTATATGCATATGGGGAGACTAGGGTAACGTGAGAAGAAGTTGGGTATTCTGGTTCCTTTTTCAATACCTGAATAAGTGGAGTTGAATGTTGCATATGATAGTGTTGTAATTTGAATCTTTAAATAAGGTTGATATTGTATTTTGATATTAGGATATTTATTGTCCTCGTCATTGGAGCAACAATTGTGGCTTGTTTTCTTGGTATCTCCTCTCTCTGTACTTGTGACTTCAAATTTTGTGAATCTGGTTCAACTAGTGGATTGGAAGCTGCATTTGCATACATTTTGTGTGTTAATAAGATAATCAAGTGTTTCATGCTCTCTCTCTCTCTCTCTCTCTCTCTCTCTCTCTCTCTCTACCTTGATTCCTAATATTAATTATCTTAATGGTGAACATATGTTCTAAAATCTTAGATTCCTTGGTTAAATTATTATAACCAAGTGTTAAGATAATCAATTAAACAGTAATAATTCAAAGCACAATAAAATTAAGCAAATAAATCAGACAAAAAGATTTGTGTAAAGTTTCTCACGAGAGATCAAATTCACTGCTACACAAAATAATTCTAGGGGACCTCTGTTTGAACTAGGCAAGGTTGCATTCGGACGGGCATGCCACTATTTTGGCTATTTATTTCAAACACCCCAGTGTTCCGAATTATTGATATTATGGGTCAAAAACCACAATCATGTGCTATTTCTAACCTACAGTCAGTATTAAAAGAACTAAGGGTATGTTTAAAATAAAATGAAAGACCTTACAAGAATCATGTATAAAAACTAATTGCCCATTTATTTTACATATGTAATGCATGATGTGTATGTGTTTATATCTTTTTTTGATATAGTAAATCTGAAGTCATTCATGTTAATGTCAAAAACTCCCTCTTTAGAGATACCAGTCAGTCTAATTGTTGTCAAAGTCTTCGCGGGATAGTATGACTAGTACAATGACTCAAATTAGCCTAACAATTATAGGCATAACTAGACTTTTAGAATAAGTTGCCATCACAATAAAAAGAGAAAAAGTTTACGTAGACACTATAGATAACTATGGTAGCAAGATACGCCACCTAGCATATAACGACATGTGGACCAATACGCTAATACCACCGCGCAAAGGGGAAATCCTGAAATTAAGGAGAGCAAAACATCCCATCCAGAAGTAGCATGCAAACATCAGGATAAGCTTGCTCGAAGAACTTTCCCATAAACACGGGAACGCACACAAAGAAAACACCTTCTAAGAAGTGATCAAAGGAGCTCCGTGCACACTGCCACAAAAAAGTCTCTCATGGAATTCAAGGATTTAGGGACAAGTCTTGAACACTCCTGGAAAGAAAGGGTCCATTCGTAAAGGACCTTGTTAGGACTTTCAATCTATTTGAGTATTGGCTAATCTGTGTTTGACAAAACTATTGAGTTGTATTTAATTCAAGTCATGGTTCTTAAGCCTTGTGATCATCACTGCAATTCAAAGGACATGAAAATTCTTCACATGATGGTAACAATGGTAGACAAGATATAATTTCTTGAATTTAATAGACCATAGATTCACACACACACTTCATTCATTTAAAAGTGTTTTCAAAATTATCAAGTGTGTTTAATTTGTTTAAAGGTTTCCTTGGTTTATTGTTAAATATTTTATAAAACCTTTTTGCATTAGTGAATGTTGTTTGAACGAGGCTACTGGTTCCCTCGTTCGAACGAGCCTTGGTTCATTCAAACAACAAGGACAATTAGGACTAATAAGCAAGTTTGTGTGATGTTGTTGGCTTGGTCGTTCGAATGACCAAGACAATGGCTCTCAAGGCACATGCTCATTGGCTCTCGGTCGCTACCTCGTTCGAACAACCATAACAGTAGGCTTCATATGAGTGCATTGAAAAATGCTCATTTGAACGAGTTATGGTCGTTCGAACGACCTTCAGATTTCTATGCAAACAGTTTCCAATTTTGTAAAGGATTCCTACTTTTTACTCGAAAGACTATATAAAGTCTTTTGAACAAAAAATAGAGAACTTTTGGCTGCTACTATATTTTACTCTTGTTCTAAAAGTCTTTGTGGGTATATTCATGATCATTCACACCCATGGCTGTCATGACCCAAAACCCACCCTATGCGGATCTCATGTTGTGGGGCCGACTCTAAGGCCGTCCCTACTTTTTTCATTCCTATATCATAGTAATAATATGCAATGTACTAAAATTTAAAATAATAATCAACGGAAGTCTGTAATATATCATATGGTTCTACAAGTGTCAATTTAAGAACTAAACATAACAGCACCTGTGGATGGTGAATACATGGGAGAACTACATCATAGACTAGTACATTTCCTCAAAATGTCCTCCTACGCTCTCAGACTCTTACTGGGGTCTTGCAGCGTCAAGTAATATGGAATGAGCTAACAAAACTCAGTAAGTAAATTCCCATCTCCGACACTGGTATTGGTGATCATAAAAGAATATGAATCCATGAATATGAATATGAATATGAATATGATAGCCAATCATAAGAAATGAGATGTTGTGATAGCCAATGAGAGCAATTGCCATAATGGCTAATAAACAGTAGGGGTTACAATGTTCAATAAGGAGTAATGAATATAACATCAACATGAAACTCTCAATAACAATGTATCAACATGAATGTACTGCCACAATAAATCGATCACAATCAATTCAATAAGGAATGTTCTCTCAGTATAAGATAAATCATAGGGAATAATGTCATTCAATAATCGCAATCATATCAATCACATAAGAGATGCATTTACATTGTTTCAGGGTTTGGCACACCCTCAGTCTTTTGGGGCCCGGCATACCGCTCAATAAAAACTCCAATGAATTGCCATATGTCCGTTCACGGACTTGACCCGTAGGTCTCCAGTAAATTAGAAAGCATCAGATGGATATTGTGACTGAGCACAAATCTGGCATTCATAACATATCATGATCATTCGTGATTCCATAAGAGTATAAAAATGGAATATCATATATTCATTAAAGACATAATAGTAGGCCTTTCAAGGCATGGTATAACATGATAACAATGATATAGCAGTTAATCAATGTCCATAAGATAGAACAATATCACATTGTGGAAAACAATAATGTCTAGTACGTTCAAGAGTACAAGTTCGGCAGTAATGGAATAAACATGGCTTGGAAATACCACATGGAAGAGATTAGGTTTTACTTACCTTAAAATGCGTTCCTAGATCAATATCCAGTGATTTTGCCCTTTCCTTTTGAATTTCCTATATATTAGTAAACACGTCTCAGTTTTAATGCTATTCATCAAATTTTATGCCTTGTTACTATAAGTATCTCTTTCACTAATTTAGACTCTACTATTGAGTCCAGAATGTCGAAGAAATTCGGTTTAGGCTTTCGCAAAATTCCATTTGGGTTCGGGTTCCATTAGGGGTATTATGGTCATTTAGCATTTTTACGGGTCTTTATTTTTTGGGGCTCCATCTAGTAAAACGGACCCTTCCATTGGCCTTAGAATGCCCGAGATAATAAGAAAATACTATTCATTCATTTAATTTGGACTACGTATCAATTTCCTATATTTATTCTAATTAATTGATTTAATTTAATTTATTTATTTATTCAATTCATTAATTATATATATATATATATATATATATATATATTTTGTTAACATATGTTCACACGTGAGGCCGTGGCTTAGTAGTTCGTGTGCCCCTCCCTTGCCCTAGGTTTGGGGTTCAAACCACGGGGGTAGTAGTCCTTGCGTGTATTTTTTTTTTCTTTATGTTTCTAAACCAAACAGGGTATAAGGTCTAGAATTCGGACAGGATAACCCCATCCCCAATCAGCATACCCAATTAATTCCCTATTCTAGTGGCCAAACATACTGTATTTAATATATATTTAAAACAGGATTAAACTAAGCGGCGTAGTTTCAACCCTATACAACACAGCACGGTGCCGTTTTAAGGTTCTACTATTCATCATCACCCACGTCTTTCCGGTAGGGTTCCGATGGAATTTTGTTGTCTTCTCCGGTGATGGCTAATATTTTTTGGTCAATTTTTTGATCTTTCTCAATGCAGTTCCCTTCATAATTTCATGGGGATCATGAATCTAACCTTGGTTTTCCATTTGGATCACTCTAACTCCACAAATAGAAGGAACAGTGACTCCGGTTGATTTTTTGGCCAACTATTTCCTTTCAATTTCGTGCCTAATCCTTTACTATTTTTACTCATTTCTTTTTCCAATCATCTTCTGCACCATTGAGGATAAATTTCTCATGGTTAAATTCAAGTTTAATACATGAAATCACATAAACCCGAATTATTTCCCTAACCTGCAACTCCACTTTTCTCCTCTATTACTATACCAAATGACCCTCGGTTTCTTCCTAATTTCCTTATTTTTCTTGCTTGTTTGAACCTTACACTTAAAACTGAACGAATATGCTTGAATCGTAAAAAATAGAAATGAGCCTCACTTACCAGTGTGAGCTTTTGGCTCGCAGTTTCCCACTCTTTTCTTTTGGTTTTCTTCTTCTCTTCTTCTTCTGAATAGCCTCAATGTTCTCAGCTTCTTGGTTTCCTTCTTTCATTTTTTTGATTTCTATTAAAACTCCTTTCTGTATTTATAGGGAAAATTTCCCACTTGCCCCATTTGCTGTGCCTACTATTTCTCTTTCTTCCTCCATTTTTTGCAGCCATATTGGACTGCTTTTCTACCGCCTCTCACGTCTCTTTCTGCCACGTTCAATCTCAAGATATTTGTTATCTATATATATATATATATATATTTATGCTCCCTATGTTGGCAGCTTGCTGCCTTTCCTAATACACACACAACACACACTGGTCACACACACTTGGTCACACACGCACACTACCATGCAGCATGCATGGTAGTCCCCCTTTTCCCTTCTTGCATTTCTATTTAAATATATATATATTTACAATACTGTATATATATATATATTTATATATATATACCTTAATTTTACATATATCTTTATCTATATATATATATATATTCATATATACACATATATATCAATTTCTATATATATATATATATACATACACTTATATTTAATGGCCTATATATATTCGTACACATTCATGGGTTTACGTGCATACACGTATTACGGTGCTCGACTCTGGGTTGCTCGGGCGTTGCCCGACACTGACTGTACAAAATAGACCGTTCACATTCCAAAATCATTCAATCCATATGTTATCATGATATAGACCCTTAACAGCTCGGTTACAATTGGTATTACACTACTTGACTCGATCTACCTTGGTTTACGTGCCATATCCCGGGTCGGGATATTACAATGGCCTATTGATTTAAGAACCCTTACCATATATTCTTCTTCACTATTATAGTATAAGTTTGTGGAGTTCAAGCTATGTGCAATCGGTAAAGTTCGAGGTTGCGTGGAGATTCACAGTTGTGATGAAGTGTTCGGTTCGTGGATTCAAAGCGGAGATTTACTTAAAGAGCGCTTGTGGATTTGAGTTAGAGGAGATTCAGTGCAAGAACAAGGCTTGAGGTACTAATTGTTGTGTCTGCTGCGTTTGTAATCACCAAAGCTCTTCTAGTGGATTCAACATCTGGGTCATCATCTTGGGGTTTTCCAAAACAGATACAATTTGTCACATCCAAGCACCCCACCTTACGCGGATCCCAAAGATGTGATGCCAGTTAGCCACCTTGCTGGTCTCCCTACCGAAAATGCGACCAACCAAAGGCAAACTTCTTAACTTTACAATGAATTGCATTCCAAATGTAGGGTCAAAGTAGCAAAAATTTAAAACCTTTTTACTTATCATTTCAGGTCAGGAATGCAACTCATCTAAACACATTAGAGCACGTCTATAACCAGTCACCTAATATCTTTAAAGTACCAATATACATGAGCCATGTTCCAATGCATCTATTGTATATCAATGAATTCATTCATATAATTTCACGAACCTGAATAGCATAATTCAGTCCACAATAATCCAAGTCTCCATAATTCATTGCCATCAAATCCTTGCTTGGGATGTCTCCGACCTACTAGTTTCATTTCTTTGTGCCTTCTAATCCAATGGAGATAAATCCTGAAAAATGGTAAGATAGAGTGAGCTTAAACAAGCCCAGTGAATAACATAGGTTCCCTGCCATGGGTTTCAAAACCAATTCTTGTTTTTAAAGTACATGGATAGTTCAGTCACTTCAGAGATAACAGTTTCATAAATCCACTTTTAAATGTTGTTTAAGCATAACAAAACTGAATTGAAATGAATAGAACAAACAGATCAGAACAGAACAGAATGCTAATATATTAATCAGAAGTATGGGCATATCATTAAGTATGTCTGAGCCTTTCCCAACTGCCTATAAGTGGACACTCGTGGGGCCTCTACCCTTTGGGTTTTTCTCACAAAATAGATCAAAACAGAACATGATAGAATTGAGTAGAACGGAACAGAATGCCAATCAGACATATCATTAAGTATGTTCGAGCCTTTCCTAGCTCCCTTTAAGCGGACACTTATGGGCCCTCTACCCTCTGGGCTTTTCTCTAGCCTACTTATGCCACACCGTTCAATCTTCTATTAGGCTTATGAATTAGAATATACCAGAATAGAATCAGAACAGAACAGAAGAGTAGAACAGAACGGGATCATGCCAAATGTTATGCAGTATAAAGTGTATGCATCTAAGTATATGCATTTAAGTAGTACAGTATATGAAAATGCTATGATAGTTAAAATATTACCAAGTCAGAAGTTCCAAGTTACTCACAAACTTTTATGCGTATCTCTATTTATGGATGTTTTCCAGATACTTCCTTAAGCACAAACTTGCATTTCCTAAATAATCATCATTAGTCACAGAAACATAAGAATTTATCTATTCATGAATTATTCATCATCTTAGGAGTCTATCAGATTACCTAATTAAGTCTATTGGCATATTACCCATCTATTAGGTTTCAACTTAGGTTATTGAATTCCCTAATTAAGCTTAGTAGCTTTCAGAATTATAATCTAAGTCATTTTGACTTCATTCGTTATCAATTAATCACTTATTTAACCTTAGGGGCAAAATGATAATTTATCATTCTTGCCTCGGACCCTATCTTGGTCCTCAGAATATTCCACATGTTCTTTATATAAATTTTTGAATCTTTTGGATCTTATTAGGTATCTGTTTTAGATTATTGGGACACATCGGTCACATCCCATTTTATACTTTGATTATACCGGAGTCTTATTTAGACCCTCAATTCACATTATTATGCTTATGACAGTCAATTATATCATATGGGCCATTTTTTTGGATTTATTCGGTCCTTACTTTGTATTTCCTACGCTTAGGGGTATTTTGATCATTTCACATTTTATGAAATTCCGACCCCGAATCATTATTTAATCATTTATACAATTTTACAATTATTTGGACCTCCATTGGTATCAATTTTGTCAAATTTGGACTTTATTTGGGCTTCGTATTGTATTAGGGATATTTTGGTAATTTTACATGTTATGGTGGGACCACCCTAGAATCTCCGGATGTCCAATCTGACATTTCCATTGTGTCCAGAATGTCCGAAAACGTTAAGATAGCCTTTTCTGGATCTCAATTTGGACTTTAGTTGCCTTATTTAAGGTCCAAGGATAAAATGATCATTTTATCCTAATTATACAATAATTCAATTAATTATTAATTTATTTCTTAGGGATTTATTTGAATAGAATTCCCAAATATTGGGCTATAACAGAATTACTTAAAAATCTAGGCCAAAAGAGAATTTATAAAAGTCTTGGTTTTATTTTCAAGCCATTGAACCATTGGGTTCAATGGCCACTATGCTAGATTAGCCCAAAACAACCTTTAAACCAGTCGATTCAATTCCTTTTGAACCAAACCAACATGTATCTTTTTTGAACCAACTGGTTCAATTCAATTTCACTGAACCGAGATAACATATCCCTATTATTCAATTTGGCCCCTTATCCGTGTTTGGTTCATTCCTATTCCAGGATTTCTGATTTATTATTCTTGTAACCAAACAGTCCAATTTAGATTTAAATTTAAATTTCTCAGCCCAAAAACAACATAGCTTCATTAAACCATATTTGCGTTCAGTTGGGTCTTGACTTGACCCGACCCAAAGTCTAACCCGACAGGCCTAAATGATTCGTCTTCTCCAAGACTTTTAGCCATCTTCTTCAGCCACCTTTCGACATCTTCTCCGGCGTCGTTGACTCATCGCTGATGGAATTTCAAGCTAATTCCAATGGGGTTCCATTCCATAGTTCTCAATGATTCCTTCTATAGTTTCCATATTGAGTTTTGACGTTTGGAAATACGTGAGATAGGGCTTCACAGTTGGGCTCTAGCGAGAGCCTAACTTTCTGGTGACACCTATTTCTCCTATTTCGTAGTGTTTTAGACAATATTTTTCCCTTCAAATTCACCAAAATCCACTTCACCCGAAATATTCCTCTCACTTGCAACTCCTATTTTCTTCCTCATGTCTCCACCAAATTACTCCCTATTTTTTCCTAAATTCATCATTTTTAATATACTTTTGGACTTTATAATCTTTTAGAAGTTTTGCTTAAGTTTTTTACAAACCTAATTTATTAACAATTAAACTCTAAATTCAAAAATATAAAACTTAGCAAAGCTTATGTACCTGTTTAAGCTTCTTATTTTTCCCCTCTTCTTTTCTTTTTCTTCTTCTTCTTCTTCTTCTCATTCTCCTTCTTCATCAATTGTGGAAATTCCCTTTTTTGTATCCCTCTGGTACAATAGCTTTTCTCGGTATATATGTCTCACACCCGGCCCTTAGAATTGGTTGCTACAGCTTACATATATCTATTTAAAGTTTGGTTGCATATATATATATATATATATATATATATATAGGAACAATCCAGAACAATCCAGAATGCCTTAAGTTTCCCACGTTTTCTATTTCAGCTACCCACTGTTTTTGGCTAGAAGCTTCCTAATTTGTGCATATATATATATATATATATATATATATATATATATATATAGCCCCTTCTAGAATATATATGTAGCCCAAGCTGCCTTCCAGCTATTTCCCTTCTAACTCATATATACATTACATATGATGTAATGTATACCTAATGTATTTTTTAGCCGTATACACATTTATACATGTATATATATATATATGTATATTAATTTGCATGTATATATTACCCACATATATATAAATACCGTATACATATTCATATATATATATATATATAAGCGTATGTTCTGGTAGCCATTACCGTATTGGTTTTCACACGTACATTGGTCAAATTAGATACATCGACAATTTAGGAAAACACTTCATTTAAATTTTTAATTTTTTGTTGTGCCATTTTGGGTCATCGTACATCATGTATATTGAATTAGATAAGTCGTAAAATTGGGGCGTTTTATTTATTTTAGATTTTTAGGGTATTACACAATTGATTTGTGGTTGTTTCCTCGTTAAGAAAAATTGATGTGTTCGTTCTTATTTTTATTATTATTACTTTAATTGATAATTCACACTAATTTTTTGTTGCATTCACTTGAACATAAGATTCACTAAATTAAAAGTGAGAATCTTAATCATTGTTGGGTTAGGAAAATTTCAATTTGTAAGTTGACCTATTCACCCCCTCTCTAGGTCAAGGTTCTTTTATCTAGATACACATGGGACCTATCAAAGTGGTATCATAGCGAAAATCTTAGGCATTAGATTGATCCTAATTTTTGTTTAGATGGATAATTGTGAAGAAGGATCCATATCTCGTCCTTCATTATTTGATGGTACTAATTATGCATATTAGAAAGTTAGGATGAAAACATTTCTTAGGCCTATTGATGAACGTGTCTTGTTAACTATTGTATGTGGTTGGACACCTCCTGTCATAACAACTGCTGAAAAATGGTCTGAACTTAAAAATTCAAGTGCATGGAATGAACTTGAATTGAGAATGAGCAGATATAATACTAAAGGACTGAATGCGATTTTCAATGCCATTAGTGTCACATCCCGAACCCCACCCTACGCGGATGTCGAGAACGTGACTGCCAGTCGGTCGCGACGCGACCAACCAAAGGCAAGTTCTGAACTTTTCGACGAATTGCACTCCAACTGTAGGGTCAGATGCAGCGGAATTTAAAACTTTTTCTTTGTGTCATGGGAATGCAACTCACTTATCCATCATAAGAATATGTATCACAGAGCAAGACTAATTCCAGTCAGTCAACAATTCTAATCTCAGAGCATATCTAAAATCAAGCATATAACAACAGAGCAGATCTAATATCTCTAGAGTACCATTAGTTCCATGAGCCATGTCTATTTAGTATATATCAGTCAAGTCAGTCATAACATACCACTCACCGGAATAACCAGGTTCAATCCACAATAAACCAGTCTCTACAATTCAGTGCCGTCAGATCCTTACTTGCGATGCCACTTGGCCTATTCACGTCATGTCATAGTACCTTCTAATCCAATGGAGGTAATTCTTGAAAAATGTCAGAATAATGGGGTGAGCTTAAATAAGCCCAGTGAGTAACACAGGTTCCCTATCATGGGTTTCAAAACCAGTTTTGTGCTTCCAAGGCACAGGGATAATTTTGTCATTTCAAAAATAACTATTTTTATAAATCCATTTCATAAGCAGTCTAGTACAATAAAACAGAATCGAACAAACAATACAAACGGATCGGAACATGACATAACCAATCGGTCAAAACAATAACTATTACTAATATATCGGTCAAGACACAGACTTTTCATTAACGGAACGAATCACAATCGGGACTGAGTGGGAACAATAAGTCAGTCAAGACAGGGGCATATTATCAATGGCTAGAACATAACGGAGTTGAACAAGATCAATCAAGACAAGGCATACCAATAATAGAACGGAAACATAACGGAACTAGACCATCTATCAATCAGGCCAGACATATCATCAACGGACAGAATATAACGGAATCAAACGGAAACAATACATCAGTCAAACAAAGGCATATCGCGAACGGATAAAATTATAACGGAACTAAACGGAAACAATACACTAATCAAGACACAGGCAAATCATGAACAGGACACAACATAACGGAACTGGGTAGAAACAATATAACAATCAAGTCAGGGACACATCACTGTCGGGACTAATCATAACTGGACTGAACAATGTTTCAATCAAGACAGACGTATCATCAACGGACAGTACACAACGGAACTGGACCATATATCAATCAAGGCGGACTTAACATCATTAACGGACGGAACATGTCAGAACCGGACGGAACATATCAATCGAGTCAGACATATCATTAACGGACAGCACATAACCGAACTGAATGGAATTCCTAATTCGAAGGACACAAGCACATCACGTGGAATGTGGTACAAAGGGCGTACATTAAGTGCATACATTTAAACAATATAGCATTCAGACAGTATACTATACAAAGCGGTACGATACAACAAAATGTTGTTCTTTGCCTATATCACATGGTTTATTTAATCGTTTCAGAAATAATGGTTCAATATATCCATTTTATCTCAACAGTTCAAAACGGGCAAAACAGTACGGGATGCTAGCACAGGGATCAGGAATATAGTCAATTATTTAAAAGGACTAAAACCATGTTATAAGTGATATAGTACGAAAAGCATGCATTTAAATAATTGCATTTAAACCGTATGGCATTCAAAACAAATCAGTAGATCAAGGGACAGTATCAAAACAGTGTCAGAAGTTACTCACAAACTTTACGCTTATTTCCTTGCATAAATAATCCGATAACCTCCAGGTACGTCAGGCATCTCCATGTATATCCTGAATAATAATCATCAATCACAGACAGATCAGAACTCATCCATTCAGGTCTCATTCGTCATCTTAGGTATCTATCGGATTACCTAAGATAGCCTAGTAGCCTATCGCCCTTCCATTGGGTCTCACCCGAGGCTATTTCATTCTTTAATTAGGCTTAGCAGTTATTAGGATTATATCCTAAGTCATTTAGACTTCAATTGTTATCAGTCAGGCACTCATTCAACCTTAGGGGCAAAATGGTAATTTTACCATTCTTGTCCCGGACCCTGTCGTGGTCTTCGAAAAAGTCTTTATATCTTAAGTACAAAGTTCTACGTCCTTTGGACTCCAATCGGTATCAGTTAGGTTCTCATTTTAACCATAGGGGTTGCCATTCTTATCCCGGACCCTGTTATGGTCCTCAGAATATCCCATATATCTCATGTATAAATTTGTAAGTCCCTTGGACTTCATTTGGTATCTACTTTAGATCGTCGGGACACATCGATCATTTCTCGTTTTACGCGTTGACTGTCTCGGAGTCTTATTTAGCCCTTCAGTGTTCATAATTATCCCTATGATAATTTATCAGATCAGTTTGACCTTTATTCGACCTCTACTTTGCACTTACAGTGCTCAGGGGTATTTTGGTCATTTTACATTTTGTGCAATTCTGACCCCGATTCGTCATCTAATCAAGTATACAGTCTCACCAGTGTCTGGGCTCCTACCAGTATCAGTTTCGTCCCAATCGGACTTTGTTTAGGTCTCGTATAGTATCAGGGGTAATTTGGTAATTTCATGTGTCGTATTTTTCGGCACGTCAGTTCATAAAATGGACCTCACCATTGGGTCCAGAGTGTCCAACATAGTGAAATTGGACTGTCTGTTATGTTTAATCGGCCCTGGGTATCATTAAGGGCAATTCGGTCATTTACACTTTATGTGTCTGTATTTTTCGGGACCTCAGTTCATTAAACGGACCTCACCATTGAGTTCAGAATGCTCGAGGTAGTCAAAATAGGCTATCTGATATTTTTATTTGGGTTTGGGTACCATCAGGGGCAGTTCGGTCATTTATTACTTACGGGTCTATATTTTTCGGGACTGTATTTCCAAAATCGGACTGTACCATTGAGTCCAGAATGCTTGAAATAGTGAAAATACACTATTTACTTAATTTATTTGGACTCCGTTTGACATATTTAATGTCTAGGGGTAAAATTGTAATTTTACCTATTTAATAAAATAATTAAATAATTATTTTATTATTTAATTAATTTGGCAGGGCTTAAATGTATAATTTTCCCAAAATCTGGGCCACTGTATAATATCCCAAAACTGTTGGGGGTCAATATGTAATTTTAGAAAGCTGTGGGGCCAAAACAGAATTTAATAAAATATAGTTTCAGAACCGTTTGGTTCTAGGGTTCACCAAGTGAACCGGTCCAAATTTCCCTAAACCATCCGGTTTAGTTACCTTCAAAGAACCGGGATATGATATCCCTCTTATCCCCAATTGGCCCCTATCCGTATTTAGGTTATGCCCCCAAATCAATTTCAATTTGTTAAGCCCGTAACCAAACAAGCCTGATTTCAATTTAATCACCACAATACGCTGTCGTTTGGGGTTATTCAGATTTGCGGGTGGGTCGGATTTGACCCGAACCCGATCCAGGTCCAAGACCCGTGCCCGTCACTGTTCATCGTCTTCCCCACGAGCGATGAACAGTAACCGTAAAGCTGCAGGTTTTTTAAACTCAATTTCGTGAGTTTTTGGGCATGGATCTTCACTGTTTTCCATTCCAAAACTCTTTTGAATGCCAAGCCAATAATTTGACATTCACTTGGTGGCTCGAAACCGCGCATGGTGCTCGGTTCATCACCATTATCACGCGACCTGCAACTCCACCGTATGCCCTCATTTCTCAACCAAATCCGGTGATATTTGGCTTGTTGTGACCCACGTCTTATGGGTTTCAAGTCCCCGTTTATAAATTTCAATCTAGAAGCCGATTACAGGATTTGGGTTCCATGGCCGAAAGCAGTAGCTTCGGTTTTGAGGGCCTTCCCATGCGATTTTGGGTCGCGGGTGATGATATTTGAAACCCTCTCAGTGTCTAGATCAGTTATAGACCATCAAAACTCAGCTTTTGTGAGGTCGAATCAGACCCAATTTCCATGGTCCATTAATGGAGGTTGATACACGATTTTGTGTTTTCTACCCTATTCGACCCTCCCAATTAGTTCATGACAGTTCTAAGGTCTCACAGGAGCTTATGTATACAGTTTATATGGTCTAAAAATTTACGGAACAACACCAACAAATCAAAACAGAAATTTGGCAAACTTTGGTGTTTACCTTTAAGACAGTGGCTGCTTTCCTCCATGGCTCGGTTCCTGATTTTTGGCACTCCAGGTGTGCCTTAGTCAGTCGTGCATCTTCAGTTCCTTTCCTTCCCTTGTGCATTTCATTCCATGGATACCGTAGGCAAGCACAAACTTGCATACCCCCAACCCATGGACACACATGCAGCCCTCTCCCTCTAACCAATCAGTCTCACTCGCACGTAAGGCCTCACTTCCTCTATTCTGGTTTATACACAGAACCTATTTGTGACCAAAATGAATCACAATATTATGTATAATATATATACACTTATACATATATATCTCTATATGTATGTGCAGGGTTGAGGTGATTGAAAATTAGAGAGTCATGTGAGCTGAGGTGGGCTGATGTAGGGGTGATTCAGTCAATCATGTGGGGTTTGCATGGGTTGCCATTGGTCAGTTTGGGTGGCAGCTTGGGGCAATTCAGTGTTATATACCATTAAGTTGTGTATATGGGCACAAAGGTGCTGGTGGCCACTTGGTTTAATTTTTGGATGGAATTCATTCTCTCCATAGGTCAAGGGTTCAATTCCCCTTGACCACTAATTTGGCCATTTTTCACCATTTTGGGCTAAGGTCACGTTTGGCTGCGCAGTAATTCAGTTTCAGTGTTTGCCTCATAACTTTCATTCCATAACTCCTTTTTCGATGCGGTTTGTTCCGAGAGTTTCATATTTCAGTTATCTACAGTGTCAGAGGTTCTGTGTCATTTATTAGTCATTCAGGATTTCCGTGGTTAATTAATTCGAATTCCGTTAGTGTTAAATTGACATTATTTCACCTAATTAATTGGTAATTAGGTTCGGGTATTGTACCCTATTCTCGAACATGTTTTAATTGTTTTATCGGTCTATCTTGACCGTCGGGAGATTAGGGTTAATTCCCTTGATTATTCTCTGAGCCAGTATTAATTAATAATTAATATTTAATTATTAATTATACAGGATTGGGGTGTTACAATTAGTGCTGATGAGTTTAGGCATATTATGACATGTGAGACTTTTAAGGATGCCTGGGATATTCTTCAAACTACCCATGAGGGCACGACTGCTATCAAGAGGTCCAAACTTCAAATGTTTTCCTTTAAGTTTGTAACACTTAGGATAGAAGAGTCTGAGTCATTTGATGATTTTTATGTCAAACTAAGTGTTGTTATCAATTCTTCCTTTAATCTTGGGAAAAAAATTAAGGAGCACAAAATTGTGAGCAAAATTTTGAGATCTCTACGTGGGAGGTTTCAACCAAAAGTCACTGCAATAGAGGAAAGCAAAGATGTTGCCTCTATGAAATTAGATGAGTTGGTAGGTTCACTCCAAATTTATGAGTTAAATAGGAAACAGAAAAATATAGCCTTAAAATCTGTTTAAGAAAATTTTGAAGAGGATCAAGACACCGAGTCTGCACCTCTAAATGATGATGAGCTAGCGTTATTTGTCAAAAGGTTCAATAAATTCCTAAAGGGTAGAAGAAATAATACATCCAATCAAGGAAGCTTATCAAGGAAGTTTACTTTAAACTCAAACAACTCAAGAGCCAAATCCACCTCTAGCAATGATAGGAGAAAATCCTCAAATCAATCATCTGGTCAATCTCTAATAGAATGTTATGATTTCCATAAGTATGGCCATATTGTTGGAGACTGCCCCAACAAAAGGAAAGACAAGGGGAATAGTAATTCTAGGGTAATAACATCAACCCCAACTGATGATGATAATGAAGAGGAAAAGGAATGTGAAGGTAATGATGAAGAAGAAGAAGAACAACAATAACAGTTTTTAGCCTTCACAATCACCACAAATATTTCTGAAAATTCACACACCCATGATATGAGTGAACAAAGTTTTGATGGTGAAAATTTCTCAAAAAGTGAGAGTGATTATGAAATTAATTGAGACATGCATGTAGCCTATGATCAATTGTATGAAGAATCACTTAAACTTAAGAAGACAAATCTCAAACTTGTAACCAAATTGAAACTGGCTAAAAAATAGAAGAGTGCTAATTTAGAAAGTGATACACTTATTAGTCAACTCAAGGCTCATTGAGCTACTATTCTTGAAAGACTCAAAAAAGTTAACTTGGGAGAAACTACTTAGTTTTGGAGATTGAAAATTTGAAACAGGAGCTTGTCTCTACCAAGTCTGAAAAGACAATTCACAATCTCGAACTCAAACTTAAAAAATCTAAGGAAGTAAAAATTACTTTTGAAGACATGTCTAATAAATTAGGAAAAATGTTGAGTATTGTCACCTTCAAGAATAACAAGGTTGGTCTAGGCTATGATTCATTTCATGATCCCAAAAAGCCCACTGTGACCAATCAACCTCAAAAGGCTCCACTTCTGCTAGTTAAATTTGTCATTCTTGCTCAAAAGCCTCTAGTGGCACCATAACCAAAAACTTGTTTTTGCACTTATTGTGA
This sequence comes from Nyssa sinensis, assembly GCA_008638375.1. Lineage (NCBI taxonomy): Eukaryota > Viridiplantae > Streptophyta > Magnoliopsida > Cornales > Nyssaceae > Nyssa > Nyssa sinensis. The sequence continues at coordinate 36,964,425 of CM018035.1, forward strand.
GGTTGATGATCATACAATTCAATATTGTAAAGAGGCTAGGAAAGGCAAAAAACACCAAAGTTCAAATGTGTCAAAATCAGAATTATCTATCAAGAAGCAACAATTGAACACCTTAGTTTAGAAATCTCAAAGTTTAGCTCAAAAAGTCTATAAAATGGTTAATGATTCTAATTATCAATATAACTCTAAGATTAGAGCTAATGGTAACAAGAATCAACCTAAGAAATTCAAGCAAATTTGGATTAGAAAGGATACGTTGAATTGTCTTATTATTCACACTGCATTGAGTGTACAAAATACCACACAATGGTACTTTGATAGTGGGTGTTCTAGGCACATAATGGGTGAGAAGTCCCTATTTTCTCACCTACAGAATTATAATAGTGGGGCTGTTACCTTTGGTGATGGTAGTAGTTCTAGTGTGGTAGGAAAGGCTCAATTTGTAATATCTTGACCTGGGATATGGCATATAAACTGAGGTAGACCCGGTCGAGTACACGTAAACCGAGATAGGTCGGGTCGAGTAGTGAAATACCAATTGTAACCGAACATGAATTTCGAATGAAATAGAATAATTCAAATTAAGTCCAAAGAGTCAAATAATAATACCGAGCTTTGACCAAGTCAAAAGCATAGTTCCAAAAATAAATCGAGACCAAAAATAGACCAAGAATAATATATCCCAAAATATACCCAAAGCATCACAATGAGTAATATACAGTAATGGGCACGTAGTTCAAGATGAACAGTGAGAGTCCCAATAAAGAAGCTATAATATTTAAAAATACGAGAAGTGGTTACAAGCAATCCCGAGTACCTAGGAGCAGCGTACAATAAAACTCGAACAGTACAGAGAATCGTGTACGTAGGCCAGTACATGCCTCGATATACATGCACAATGCATTTTAATGAATACGAGAATATATATATATATGTGATAATATATATATATATATGTATATATAAATATAATCATAAAAGTATATATATACGGTTAAGTATAAATATGTATTATAAAAATATATGTATTTAGTATAAATGTATATATATACATATATAATGCAATTTTATTATATATATATATATATACACACATAAGCATGCAAATGCATGCAAAGAAAAAGAATAGAAAAATAAGAAGAAAGCAGCAAAGAAATCAAGAAAAGAAAGAATAAAAAAGAAAACAAGGAAGGAAAAAGTGAACAAGTGGGTGTGTGCTGGCATGAGTGTCGGTAGCATTAGGTTGTGAGTGTGTGTAGTGTGTGTTATATATCTTATATTATATATCAAGTGAAACAAGAAACAGGATAAGAATTGAAAAATAAAAGGGATGAAAAGTCAAGAAAGGGGGCTGTTCAAGAGTGGCGTATAGTAGGAGAAAAAGGGAGAAAAGAGAAGGAGAAAAGGCGGTGCAGCAGAGAAATTTTATATAAATATATGTGTGTTTGTGTAGTAGGGGAACAGAGGGGCGGTGCAACAGGTGTAGGGGTGAAGGCATATTAGTATGTATATATATATATATATATATATATATGCATGTCTGTAGCGTTACAACAAGGGAAATTGGAAAGAAAAGAAGAGAGAAAAGCAGCCGAAGCTGCTGGAAATAACAGAGAGAAGGGGCAGTGCAGTAGGTGTAGGGTGCAGGTAGTGTACAACAGGAAAATAGTGTGTGTGTATATATATATATATATATATAGGTGTGTGTAGCAGTGCAGGTTTAGAGTGCAGCAAGTGGTAAAAGATATATATTACATATGTGTGTGTTGTGGCGGTGGAGTAGTGAAATGGTGCAGCAAAAGAAAAGGAGAAAAGGGGAGGAGGAGTGAGCAGCTGAGAGTGAAGATCAGTGCTACAGTAGCTGCTGTTGGGAGAGCTGAATTGGTTCCTGAGATAGATTAAAAAAGAAATGGGGAAGGAGATGGCAGTGCAGCAGGCGGTAGATGTATGTGTGAGTTGGTGTAGCGGCAGTAGAACTGCTGTCCAGAAATGGAGATTAGGGGCTATGGGTTTGGAACCTACAACAATTGGAGCTGCTGTAGCAAAACTTGATGTAGCAGTTGCAGACAGCCTTGATATTGAGAAAGGAAATTGCAGACAACAGCTGTAACGACAGTTCAGTTGGTGATGCTGATTTAAGGAGCACGAAGCAGCATGTAGGTACAGCCGTTGGGTAGCAGTAGTTGTACCCGTGGCTGCAGTTGTTATAGGGAGTAGGGGATCTAGCTGCTAGTGGGATGTCATGTAACGGTTTTGAAAAATACTTGGTTTTCTACTCCCAGGTTAAAGTAGTTGATGGTAGTATGGTGGTGGCTTATACCAAGAATGGGGACAGACTTGTTGGGCAAATTTCAAAGCAACAGAGCAGTTGTCCAATTTAGGGATTGGGGTTTGGTGCTGATATGGAAAAATTTTCTGGACATGGGCTGCGTTGTATTACCCAATATTTTGGCCTTTTTATTTGTTCACATTCTCCATTCTTCTTAATCCAAAAGCTGTTGTTACATTTTCCAAGCAGCAGTACACTTGTAGGAAATTCAATAGCAGTAGAGGCTTTTTAAATGGTATAGCATGGGTTTCAACAGAACTGTGTGGAGTTCCTTTGGATAGTTGGTAGGCTGAGTTACCTGTTCTACCTTATATTATGCCCTTAGCTATTTGGGGAAGTTTTCATTTATGGTGAAAAAGGAAGCTGTCAAGTGAGGGATTTAGAAGAGGAAAGACACCTTTTAGATTTAAAAATGTGTGGCTCCGAGAGGAGGATTTGCAGGAGATAGTTGAAGGTCGGAGCAAGACATTTGATTGGGGGCTTATAACACTCGATTGCAACCAAATAAGGTTAGACTTAATTATTATTAGTTATTTCAGATTAGAATAGAACTTTGTGGAATTATAATTATGCCCAAAATTTATGGTTAATTGTGAATTGACCCAAGTAATAAAATAATATTTAATTTAAATAAATTAAAGGAGAAATTACCAAAATGCCCCCAAGTCGAAAAGTAGTCAAACGGACTCCGATTAAAATAAAAGAATAGTGAATTTTTATTATTTAGAGCATCCCAGACTCAAACGTGGAGTCCGATTTGCAAAAAGAGGTCTCAAGAAGTAAGAAATTGTAAAAGTGCAAAATGACCGTTTTGCCCTTTTTAGTACCGAAGTCAGAATTGAATTCTGCGAAAGCCCAAACCGACTTTGTTCGACATTATGGATTCAATAGTAGAGTCTATTTAAGTAAAAGAGATATCAATAGTAAAGAGACATAAGATTTGATGAATAACATTAGTTATATAAACATATAGACTAAGATTGAGTTTCCTGAATCATAGGAACACTAAGAGGAAAGGAGAAGGCGGTTTGACCTTCTAGACAGATACAGTAAGAGGTAAGTAATCTCTGATCTCTGCATGTGTTACATTCCAAGCCATGTCAACAGTTTTTCATATATCGCTTGTTGTATTCCATACATACTAGAATTGTTAAGCCACATTGATATTGCCCTATCATGTGGGAAGCATTTCTTGATTTCTATTTATATCTCGATCATGATTTTGTACACTTGTGCACAGATTCATTGTACACTTGTATCCAGGGCCAAAAAGGGCCAACCAGTTATATTCTTAACAGCCCAGATTACTATAGTTCCAAAGGGAGCAATAGTTATATTCTCGCTGCTAAGAACAGTTATGTTCCACATTTATACTCTTCGCGGAGGTAGCATGATCCTGATATATTATTAGTGCCGGATTTGTGCTCAGTCACAAGCTCCATCTGATGCTTAGTACGACCTTCGGGTCAAGGTTCCATGGGAACACCAGTTACGTTGTCATGCGAGATATGACGCACATCTACATGTGGTTATGAGAGGCATGGCGCACAATAAATTACAGAAATAGTTCACATTGTATACAGAGCAATATTATTCAGCGAGTCCTATGGAACTGAATACGAGCTTAAGGGGAATTCTGGGCCCCAGCTGAGTGCATCAACCAATTTTGATATCACTATCATTTATTGATTATCATAGCTTGATCATATTATTTCATTATGAATGATCATGAGATTTCACAGCTTTTTATTGAGTGCATATGATTTTGCTTGAGACAGCTCATGACTGTAGCAGTATGATTATATTTTCTGACAAATTTTCCTTGATTTATCATTTGAGCTTCCTACCATTGATATTCATTGATGAGTTCTATATTTCTTAACTGGCTAGCACATTTGCATTTATCCTAGTTCTTTTATGGATAATGCTTTCTATATTCTTGTACACATGGTAGAGCAAAGAAGAATTACTTACTGAGCTTAAGTTAGCTCAATCCAAACTTACCAAAACATTTTAGGAAAGGAAGCTGTAAAAGAGCAGTAGCAGTCAGCTAGATAACAATGGACATTTCTTTTGAAGTTACAGTGTAATACTTAGTACAGACAGTCTTGTAGCTCTCCCATGTCATCCACGTCTTGGGGATGAACAATTATATTAAGAAATTTTGTATTTTGCATTTTGAGAACATTTTATATATCACATGCGGCTTTTATTTATTTATTTGTTTAAGTCTTCCGCTATTTAGTTGTTGCATGTTAGTAGCACTAATTGTGTAGCAAGTTAAGACCCTTGGTTCAACAAACAACGTTGGATCGGGTGCGCGACACGAGATCCACATAGGGTGGGGTCTCGGGTCATGACACAATTCTTTTAGAAAAGGGTTTCCTAAACTAAACAATGTTCTTTATGTTGATGGTGTTAAAGCTAATTTGATTAGTATAAGCCAACTTTGTGATTATAGTCTAGCAATTTACTTCTCAGAAAGAGAGTGTACAGTTTTTGACATTAATGGGAAGTGTATCTTGCAAGGGATTACAGTTGACAATTGCTATGGTATAACTCAAATCCTCTAATGGTTGTCATTTAAGATCCTAGGAAGAACATTTTGTCCTAACTCATCACTCATTAATGAGTTATGAATGATGGAATATTGAATGAATCTCATTCCTTTCTAGAAATCCTTCCTCGAAGTCAGCCCATACCTTCTACTCGAAATCGTTCTACCTTAGGTTTCATTGACAATCGTACTTACTACTCGCCGAACCTCCCCGCTAGAAACACCACCTTCCTAGCTTCACTCTGTATTGTAAAAGAAATAGTTGGCAACCTCACTCATCTACAGACACTATTGGAATAATTTTCATAGCTTTATGTTGTTAATTTAGTTCTAAGTTCTCTCTACAAAAACTCTCACTCTCCCAAGGCTGAAGCCCTGTTAAAGTGACGTTCTCATTTTAAGAAGCAAGCTAAAGCGACAATTTTTGAACCAAAGAAGCAAGCCAGAGATCTGCCTAATTGAAACCATCGAATCAAACTTTCCTAGCCAAAGTGCTGCCCAACTACCACTGTCACGACCCGAAACCCACTCTATGCGGATCTCGTATCGCGACTGCCACCCTTCAGCCCGGGGGTCTTAGGGCGAGGCTCACATAAGCGACAATATCGGACGGCGGTGCGGCCTGTGTTTGCGGAAGCGTGAAAAACTTTTTTTTTCTTATTTTAATTTCCTGCACATTCACCTGGTACTACCGCTCTTCAGAACAGTACACATGATATTACATTCAGAGCATAATAAAACTTAAAGACTTTATAAATAATATATGTTCAGCTGCCCCGTGGGGCTTAATACATAACAGTCTTACTATCTTCTAACACAAGAGTGACTACTAGAATTCCATAATACTTCCCAAAACTACCAGTCCTGTAAGTAGCTGCTTATGCCCTTCCTCAAAATAGGCAAAGCTCTAATCATCATCATTATCATCAAAAATCAGGACTACCATCAGTCACCTGAGGGGGTCGAATAAAAATCTGGGTAGACTAATCTAAGCTTGTGAGTAATTCCAGCATTTGTCATGGGTTTTCAATTGGCAGTGGTTAGTATAAGAGATTTTATAAAACAATCACTACCAATTGCTCATATACTTTGAACACAGAATATATGCATTCTTTAAAACATATAGCTTGAAACATTTAAAGAAATCAAGCTTAACATGTACTTCTTCAAATAGAGTATATGAACTTCAAAACATGTAGATATGCATAGTAAAATGAGGGTAAAACATGCTTCCATTTTCACACATATCATTTTATCACTTTCATTAGTAGAATCCATTTTGAACTAGATTCTCGTTTTTCTTTTCGTGGAGATATCTCATGCCTGGGGGATTAAATCCTGCTACCTGGCATTTATTCGTGTCATAGTTGAGTTCTGAAGAAACCTAACGCCGTATGTGGTGCTTATGCACAGTTTATCTTGCATTACCGGTGGCAATAGAAGGTATGAAATGCTTACAATAAATGTTATTTAAAAACATCAAAACATGGCCTCCCTGTAGTTGCATTTAAATACATTTAACATATGACTTCTTCAAATAGATGCTTTTATGAGCATTTAACAAAATGTTCATGACTTCATAATAAATCATCAAATACTTGGAATATGCAAATTCAAAATACTTAAAGAGATTTTGAACTTAAAACTTCTTCAAATTCATGGAGTTAAATCTCTATTTCAAATACAGGGTTACTCACCTTCACCTCAGGGTTGGCGCTATTGTTGTGCCTTCCCTTTGCCCTTTTTCAACCTAAAATAATTTATGAAAATTTCATAAATTTCACATGTATTTAAATCAACTTGTGATCTTAATCTATTCTTAGACTACGTAAGCCTAGTTCTATGATAGGTTTATTATTCAGAATTAAACTAACTCATAATGATTTATAGCTGTATTACATATCTATTTACTTGATGTGCTTTAATGATAAATAGATATTACCTTTGAATCATGCCCTTAAGCGTTTCAGTATTTTCCCTTTCTTCCTCCTCTCTCAATGCTTCTTCAACAAGTTTCCTTACTGCTGCTTCTTTCATCAATCGTCCCATTGGGACAATTGGGGTTTTGTACATAAATGGCCTAACAGAGAGGACCTGATAATTCTTGGCGATATTTATCTTTCTTCTTATTACTTTACTCTCCCATATCAGCTCATCTATGAAGGCTTCTTGGGTCTTATCCATGATGATTATTCGAGCCTTAACCTAAGACACAATTTAACGTGTTAGGAATTAAACTTCATTTCAATTTTTGCTCTTCTGGTAGCTCCATTAATTTTAAGTTTGATTTTATTATTTCACATGTTCACGTGTCATGTCTTTTTGTAATTTATTTCAAAATACGGACCCCATTATTTAGCCCAGAACATTGAATAACGTTCTAGTTTACAGTTACATGAATTTATGCTATTCATCAAATTTTATATCTCTTTATTATAAGTACCTCTTTTGGTCAAATAGTTTCTACCATTGAGTCCGGAACATCGAAGAAAGTCAACTTAGACCCTCTTGCATGGGCTGCAAGGTTTTTAGGGTCTGTACATTGAGATGGACCAAACCTATAACACTTGCATGGGCTGCAAGGTTTTTAGAGGTCTGTACATTGAAATGGACCAGACCTGTAACACTTGCATGGGCTGCAAGGTTTTTAGGGGTCTGCACATTGAGATAGACCAGACCTATAACACTTGCATGGGCTGCAAGGTTTTTAACGGTCTGCACATTAAGATGGACCAGACCTGTAACACTTGCATGAGCTGCAAGGTTTTTAGGGGTTTGTATATTAAGATGGACTAGACCTGTAACACTTGCATGGGCTGCAAGATTTTTAGGGGTCTGAATATTAAGATGGACCAGACTTATAACACTTGCATAGGCTGCAAGGTTTTTAGGGGTCTGAATATTAAGATGGACCAAACCTATAACACTTGCATGGGCTGCAAGGTTTTTAGGGGTCTGTACATTGAGATGGACCAGACCTGTAACATTTGCATAGGTTGTAAGGTTTTTAGGGGTCTGTATATTAAGATGGACCAGATCTGTAACACTTGCATAGGCTACAAGGTTTTTAGGGGTTTGAATATTAAGATGGACTAGACCTGTAACACTTGCATGGGCTGCAAGGTTTTTAAGGGTCTGTACATTGAGATGGAAATACCCGGTGGAGACGAAGAAAAGAAAAGATCTTTATTGATAATACTTCTGTAAGTGTTTTACATTCCAGGGCTTAGGCACAAGTTTCCCAGATATGTCTTCCAAACAGTATGCGGTAGGTCTGACAATTTTCGTTACTCGGTATAGGCCTTCCTAGTTGGGTGATAGCTTTCCTATGGTAGGATCCTTGGTGTTCGGGAACATTCTTCTTAAGATGAAGTCTCCAACCTGAAAGTTGAAGGGTTTCAACCCTTGTTTCAAACGGTTGGCTATCCTGTGCTGATTGCCTCCATTCTGATTCTGGTCTGGTCTCGCTTCTCTTTAAGAAGGTCCAGGTTTTCTGCAAGTTTCTTATTATTAGTTTCTAGGTCGAATGCTTTCGTCCTCAAGGTAGGCATTCTGATCTCAACAGGGATTATTACTTCTGAGCCACAGGCAAGTGAAAATGGAGTTTCAAAAGTCGGTGTTCTTCTCGTGGTCTTATAGGCCCAGAGCACACCAGGGAATTCTTTAATCCATCTTCCCTTAGCTTCCTCCAACCTTTTCTTAAGACCATCAAGGATCGTTCAGTTGGTGACTTCCGCTTGACTGTTGGCTTGAGGATGCCCAGGTAAAGCAAAGTGATGACTTATGTGCAGGTTTTTACAAAATTTCTGAAGACTTTCCCTGCAAACTGTGTTTCATTATCTGTAATAATAACACGCGGTATGCCGAACCTATAGACAATGTTCTTCCAGGTGAAGTTTTTGACTTCTGTCTCTATGATATGTGTTAGAGGCTCAGCCTTTGCCCATTTGGAGAAGTAGTCAATGGCAACCAAAAAATATCTCCTATTTGGGGTGGCCTTTGGCAGTGGCCCTACGATGTCCATTCCCCATTGAGCAAAGGGCCATGGGCTGGCTATAGGGATGAGCTCATGGTGAGGTTGGTACTGATACGGAGCAAATCTTTGATATTTGTCACACTTCCGAACGTACTCCTTGGCTTGTTTCAGCATGCTAGGACAATAGTAGCCTTGTGTTAGAGCTCGGTGGGCCAGGGTTCTGCCACCATTTTGGTTGCCATAGATTTCTTCGTGTATTTCGGCCAAGACATATTGTGACTCTTCTAGGGCCAAGCACTGCTACAATGGGCGAGAGTAAGATCTGCAGTAGAGCTTTCCATTTACAATCAGCTACCGAGCTGCCCTGATTCGGATTCTTCTCGCCTTGTTCCTATCTTCTGGGAGAAGCCCCCCTTTAATGTATTGAAGGATAGGAGTCATCCAATTTTGGGTCTGCTCAGTAATTTGGGTTACTTGAACCTCTTCTATGCTTGGCCTCGGCTAGTGAGAGATCTTCAAAGTGGAATCTCCTTCTGTTTTGAGGTGAGAGGCCATGTTTGCCAATGCATCGACCCTTGAGTTATGACCTTTTTTGATTTTTTGTATAGTGAATCATAGAAGGAGCGCTTTAGTGAATTAACCAGCTTTGCGTACCGAAGCATTTAGTCTTCTTTGATGGAAAATTCTCCTTGAACTTGGCTTACTACTAGTTGAGAATCAAAGAAGACCTCAAGGTTTTGGGCTTTGCATTCAACAACCAACTTCATTCTAAGAATAAGGGCTTCGTATTCAACTTCATTGTTGGAGGCTCTGAATCCCAAACTCACGGCCTTTTCAGCTATAAGTCCCTCAGGGGATCGTAATACCATGCCTACACTAGAACCTCAGTCTATAGATGATCCAACAGTGTAGAGCTACCATGTAGCCGAGCTCTTATAGATCTATGCCTTATTATTCAGTGCTAGGGTGAACTCAGCGACAAAATCGGCCAAGGCTTGTCCTTTAATGGAGGTCTGTGGAATATAGGATATATCAAATTCCCCTAATTCCACAGACCATTTGACTAATCGCCCTGAGACTTCAGGCTTCCTTAGGACTGATTTTAGTGGATATGCCATTGGAATTTCTATAGGATGTGCTTGGAAGTAAGGTCAGAGTTTTCGTACAGAAATGATTAGGGCAAAAGCCAGCTTTTCGATCTCGGGGTACATTTTTTTTGCATCTACCAGTGCTTTGCTCACATAGAATATGGGCTTCTGGACTCCCCTATCTTGTCTAATCAGAGCAGAACTGACTGCATTCTCTGAAGCTGCAAGATAGAAGAGCAGTTTCTCCCCTTGGATTGGTTTTGATAGGAGCTCGAGGGAAGCCAGGTATTCCTTTAACCCCTGAAAGGCCTTTTCACATTCTTCGGACCATTTTAAGGCTCGGTTACCCTTTAGAGCTTTGAAAAAGGGTAGGCAACAATCTGTAGATTTGGAGATGAATTTGTTCAAAGCCGCAACTCTCCCATTCAGAGCTTGAATGTCTTTCTTGGTCTTTGGGGATTCTAGATCGATCAAGGCTTTTATTTGAGCAGGGTCTGCTTCAATACCTCTTTGAGAGACAATGTATCCTAAGAACTTCCCCTTTTGGAAGCACATCGTTAACAGTCCAAAAAAATTAACCTTACTTCTTAACACAATAAAAGAAAACAAACATAATAGCTAGATGAGTAAGGGTCGAACCCACAGAGAGTGTTCACAATTTATTTTTTATTTATTCTGACCAATTCTAAACTGGAATTCAATTAATAACAAAACAATAAATAGGGGGGGTTGGAGTTCTGATCAAACTAAGGGGTTGGAATTCTGATCAAACTAATTATGATTAAAAACTAAATTAATAACAAAAATCAATGAATTAAAACTTCAGTTCTTCGGTTCAATCTTACCCTCGCAGTTAATGGAACAATCAATCAACTATAACATTATTCCACCCTTCAATGAATCTAATAATCCTAGGTAACATCAAGCTCTACTACTCGAAATTTCCCTTAATTCCTCACTAATGAAACAAGCTCTTCATTAGATTCTAACCATTAGAGAATTTAAAACAAGTTCTCTAAATTTAATATAATGGCAGCGTTCAATATCAAGGAAATTAGATTATTCTAAGAAATAATCATACAAGTTCGGACTGTTTTACTTAAATCATGATAATCATAGCAATAAACAAAAGCTTGTCCACAATCATCTATCACTATTTGCCACAATTGATTAGGAACCATATCAATTATGTAATATCCTTCCTAGATCTAGCAATTGGTAATAATCTGATCAATTTAATAGGCCTTGATTAAATCAATCAAACCAAATAATAATAAAACAATTAAAATAGATTATCATGAATAGATTTCATAAGAAAATGGAGAAATAATGTTACTGATTTGATTCAACTATCAAACTGCAATGAAGGTTCCAAATCCCCTTGAACTGAATTGGAAAATCTAGCCTAACATACTTGAATAAGAAAACCCTAATAATTTATTTGTGTTTCTCTTCCTCTTCTTCGTCCGTCCTTTCATTGCAGCGCCGCACATACTGCCATTTTTTTTCTCCCTCTAGAAACAGCGCCTCACATCTTTTATACCTGCCTCAAATTTTGACTTCCTTTCCTTTTTTTTCCTTCAGCCATGCGCCCTAGCTTTCCAACCCGGACATCCCTTTAAAGCCCAACATGAAGCCCAGCCCAGATTTTAGCCAAGCCTCCAAGCTGCTGCTTCTATTCCTCTTTCTTTTTCTTTGGTCAGCCGCCCACTCCTTTTTCTTATATTGTTTCATGCGCCAGGTCCTGGACCCACTTTTTTTTTTTGCTTTTCTCTTTCTTTTTTACTTTTTCCTTGCGCAGTCCACTTTCAAAACATATTGACAGAAATCACTAAAATCGTGCTAGAACTTGTGAGCTATTCTTCTATCTAATAACGACTGAATCTTGATTTAGGCTCTTGATGAAAGGTGAGCCCTGGATGAGTAGATAAATTTAGGCTTTTGAATCACCTGATTTAGACTTTGAAAACTCAAGTTACGACCCACTGAGTTTTACTGGTTCGGATAAGAATCCAACTCTAATCAAGATTCAGATCAGCTTTCCAGGCCTGACTTTAAACCAATGTTTGGAGGCCCAAAGCTTAAGACGTCCTCTAAAAACTTCATGAAGACCACTTTCTCATTCTGAAACTCTAACGCCATCCAAACCTCAATTGAAGCTCCATAGATCGAATCTGCCTAAAGCTAAAAATTGCACAATATACTTCATATCTATTCTTTTACCTTCAATGCTTCCCTAATTCAAGAAACATATTAATCAGCTCACTTTAAACAGAAAATATGTCATAAAACTAAATATAAAGGAATTAAAAATATTAAATATTATGCTCTTATCACTTTTGTTACCTTAAAGGTGCACTTCAAGGGATTTAGCTTCATCTTGTGTTGCTTCAAGATGTCAAATGTTTGACCTAAGTGCTGAAGGTGGCTGCTCTTTCGTAGGCTTTTGAACAGCATGTCATCAATGTAAACCTCCATTGTACTGCCGATCAGAGGACTAAACATCTTGTTGACTAGACACTAATATATTGCCCCAGTGTTTTTCAGTCCAAACGGCATCACTCTATAGCAGTAGAGACCTCGTTCGGTAATGAAGGTTGTCTTTTCTTAGTCTGGTGAGTACATCTGGATCTGGTTGTATCTAGAGTAAGCATCCATGAAGCTCATAAGTTCATGCCCTGTCCGTTGCGTTGACTAGTTAGTCAATCCTTGGGAGAGGAAAGCTGTCTTTAGGACAAGCCTTGTTGAGGTCTGTATAATCAACACAGACTCTTCACTTGCCATTTTTCTTTTTTACCAGAATAGAATTGGCAAGTCATTCTGGATAGAATACCTCTCGTATCATCTTAGCTTCCAGCAACCTCCGGACTTCCTCGTTAATGATCTGATGGCATTCTGGAACAAGCGTCCACCTCTTCTATCTAACCGGAGGGAAGCATTAAAGGTAATCCCGGAGTAACACAAACTCTTTTATCCAATAAAGCTGCCATGTCAGCAGGAGGACTCTTTTTTAGGGAATCCCGGAAGCCCCCCTGATCAAGACCAGAGGTCAGAGCAGCAACTAAGAAGCTTGGACTGCAATCTGTGATCTTGGTGAGCTCGGCATTAAACCGTGCGATGTACCCCCTGAGAGATTCCCCTTTTGTCTGCTTTATGTTCAGCAAGAACTCTGGGCCCTTCCTCAACCTTCTACTTGTCATGAACCGGTCAAGGAATCGTCTGCCGAGCTCAAAGAAGCTGGAGACTGAGCTTGGGGGAAGGTGGTGAAACCACTTCAGGGCAGTCCCTTTAAGGCTGGTGACAAATGTTCGGCACATGAAGACGTCAGTGGCCCCGTGTAATGCCATGGTGTGCTGATAATAAGAGAAATGGTCCCTTGGGTCACTAGTCCCGTCATAGAGAGTGAACTTTGTTGGGACAACAAATTTCTTTGGTCGCTCCTCGGCCATGATAGCGGGGGCGAACGGCGTGGAGAGCCTTCTGAGCAGCCTGGCTAGCTCATCCTGTTGGGAGGGATGCGAACTCCTCTCGCAACGGCAATGTGGTCTATAGAGTCTGCGACCTCTTCAACCCTCCGTAGGTCCCTAGGCGGTATTGGTTGTTGCGAGTCTTGCCTCACAACCTCAGCACCCGTGTGGACAGGACAGCCTTGACTCATGATAGGAAGATGATTTCGGTCTTTATGTGCTGGGGGAATTGGTGTTGCTTGAGGTTAGAACTCTTACGGCACCAGATTTGCCCCTAAAGCCACTGGAGTTTGAACCCTTATTGTACTCCGGTAGTGGGCGTCCAGAACAAAGGCTAGTATCCCCCTACCTACAACCGTTGATGGCTGGGGGTCTCCACTAGCGTGGGTGGTACCTTGGGGATACACCGGTTGTTCCCTGGGAGCCTCTCCATGGGATGCTCTGCCCATGGTTACAGTAGGAGGCTGTGTTCTCTGTTCAGCTGCATTGAGGGGTGGGTTTGAAGGAATGGTTCCGTGGTTCTGGGTAAGCATCGCCAGAGTTTTGGAAATGGCAAGAAGTTGTTCCTGCATTAGCCCATTCTGTCGCTTAACTTGGTCGAGCTACTGCTACATGGGATCAGATGATTGTCCCCTCCCTCTTCTGACGAGAGGTCGGTTTGGAAGATTTTGAGCGTTCTTCCTTGGACGGAGATTAGGAGCCATGATATTCTGGTAAGAAGGACTATGAGTTCGCTTTCAAAGAAAGGAACTTTACGGTGAGGAAAGATTGTCGTTCCCATAGACAGTGCCAAACTAATGCTGCACTTTTTTGATCAGTGGGCTCCACTCTCCTACGCCTACCCAACAGTCAAAGAAAGAGATCAGAAGGCCACCAGGTTGGCTTCGGTGGCAGCTGCTCCGATGATAAAGTCAGTAAACTGAATTGAAAGACTGTAATTAAAAGTGATTGAATGAGCATAAATGTAACAACGTACCTTAGGGTTTTATTTATAGGCTGTGGATTTCTTAAGTTGATTAGGATTTGGAGTCATGAAAGTAAGAATTTGATTGTCAGAGAATAGCAGTTACCAATTGGAACACTATGCTCCATGAATAGCAGTTTCCTTGTTGAACGCTGTTTTCTTATCCTTAGCTCGGCAGGGTGCTTAAGGTGGTGATGAGCTCGGAACCTTCTTCTGAATAGGTTCAGTGCCTCCCGAGCTGAGAGTGGTCTGAGGGCTGCTCGGTCTTCCGATCTATGAGCTCTGAAGGCCTTGTGCTTAAACCTGCTCTCGATGACATTTGGTTACTCTATAGTCACACGTGTCATATAGAGACTGGTTTGTCATATTGTGGTATACGAGACTCTTATTTTAAATGTGAAGGGATGTTTACTCTGTTGATCGGGTATTTTTTACCATGAGGATTCAAATGTTATTTGATATATCTATTCTGTTTACAAAAGGCATGATTTATTGCAAGCAGTGATTCAAATGCATTAAAAATATTTTATTTAATGCCATTACTCAAAAAATGAAAACCATTATTTTAATATGAGATCTCTTCACTCTACTAAGTTAATGTATCATAATGTCACGTGGTTGTGTATCATTGATGCTTGATTTTAGCATATTACCCACGCTACCTAGTGTTCCGTATTGCACAAAAATCATGTCGACCAATTCTCTATCGTTATGATGATAATAGTCGTATCATACCAATTTCGTATCGTTATGACAATAATAGTCGTATCATTGTGGCAATAGTAATGTGCATCTAAACCTCGTGTTTTACTAAAAAATATTTATTTTGTATTCTATTTCCAATTTGAGCAATATCATTGAAATAATTGTTGATCAAGAAACTATTTCATAGTTGATGCTGCAAAAAACAGCACCGGTCGATTCGACGATTTAGTAAGAGGGACCTGCAAAAAAGAAAAGGAGGACCCTCTGACGATCAAGTCAGTAAATAGGAAATAACAAATAAATATAAAGAATATGTGTAAAAGAATGTGATTGTGTATGTGATTGATTGTCTTTGAGCATGCCTGGCCCCTTTATTTATAGGGTTGAGAGTCATTGATTTTAGCAGTTTCCTATATTGAATAGAATTCCCTCCTTGCTTGATAAGGTTAAAAGATATGTGATAATCTTCCTAATTGAGATAGGATTTCTTTCCTATTTAAAAGACTTACGCTCCAAGATATATTCCTTGTTCTGAGGTCGGAAGTCTATGGAAGACGGTGACCAATTCGGAACTCCTTCTGCTCTAGAGGCAGTGTTTTGGAGGCAGCTCTGAAGGCAGCTGCTCTGGAGGCGGTGTTCTGGAGGCAGCTGCTCTGGAGGCAGCTACTCTGCTAAGTCTGTTAGCTCTGGCGGCGCATTTTATGGCTCATCAGTTACTCCCCCCCTCCCCTCCGAGCCTCAGTTCTGTGAGATTCGTGCAGAGTTGAGGTTAGGATTTTTGAAGGGTCACGCGTACTTGATGATTTATAATATACTATCCTGCAACACTTGGAAATAAAACAAGGTTTTTATAAAGGTCGGTAGGGTGAGAAAAATGGACCAAACCTGAGGGTCAGTACATTTAGATGAACCTAAGCCTACAACACTTGTAATGGATACAAGGCTTTAGGGGTTAATAAGATGGACCAGAATTAGGGGTCTGTGCATTAAAATGGACCAGACCTGAGGGTCTGTGCATTAAGATGGACCAGACCTAGGTGTTTGTGCATTAAGATGGACCAGACCTGGGGGTCTGTGCATTAAGATGGACCAGACCTGAGGGTCTATGTATTAAGATGGACCAGACCTAAGTCTGTGCATTAAGATGGACCAGACCTGAGTGTTTAGTGCATTAAGATGGACCAAACCTGAGTCGGTGCATTAAGATGGAACAGACCTGAGTCTATGCATTAAGATGGACCAGACCTGAGTTAGTGCATTAAGATGGACCAGACTTGAGTCTGTACATTACGATGGACCAGACTTGAGGGTCTGTGCATTAAGATGGACCAGACCTAGGGATCTGTGCATTAAGATGGACCAAACCTGAGGGTCTGTGCATTAATGACTAGACTGATAAAAGTACTACCAATGATGCCTATACCTTTTTTGTCAATTGGCTTGAGAGGTTCCCTTTTGACGAGGTTCGCATTTGAAGAAGGTGTTTTTGTGCAAACTGCAGCAATAACCTCGCATACCTCCTCAAGATTCAAATGCCAAGGCTGTTGCTCACTGCAGTGATGATACTGGAAGAGTGGTTGAGCACGTGGACAGAGGGTGCTCAAAAGAGAATCTTCCCAATTTTGTTGAGGGCCTGGCTTAGTGCGTTTAGATGCTGTTATTGCTCATATGTTGTCCATAGTTGAAAGTCATTGGAGATGCATAAGATGGATACGTGCTTGAGAAATCACTCCAACGGAGAAGAATATCCTCATAACTGCAGCTTCTAGTACCAACCCATCGCTTGGTTGTACTGCAAAAGGGGCCTTAAGCTACTGAGGTGTAGGTCGCGGCTGAACTATTCTACCAGCCCCACCATATCCATAATGTAGCTATCTTCCTTGAATCTTTCTGGTACAGGGGAAAGGGCTCTGGGTCTCAGGAAACCTCCATTCTCCTCATTCGTTTTCCTCAAATCTGGCACGACACCCAAGCCGGATTGGGCAAGGGTCTCTGCCATGACACAAAGGAGATGAGGCATCCCACCTTCGTCTTCATCACCAATGCTCCAGGCCTCGGTTGAATCAAGGAGGGTCCACCTCCAATCGGTGAAATCTCGATCAGATGCTAAGATGGACAAGAAGATCTTCACCTCCTCTAATCCTTCCTTGGAGACTGAATCAAAGGGAAGGATAAAATTCGGCCACAGTTTGATCATTCCAAACTCGGACTGAAAATCGTCAATCATCTTCAAACAAACAGCATCTTCTAAGGACATTTGATTCCCTCCAACGAGAAAACAATTTGGAAGCAACAAGCAAAGGAATTAGGGCGCAACAGCATGCCCCTCTCTATATATATAGACCCTTGAAGTCCAAAAGCCATCCAACTGGACCGTCGCAATGGTTAAAGGAAAGGTTGGCCTCGAAAACCTAAAAGACAGCTGTATAAATGAATGATGTGATATCCCGACCCGGGATATGACACGTGTACCTGAGGTAAGTCGGTCAAATAGTGTAACTCAAACTATTAAATGTGTATATCATGGTATTTCATGGAAATGAATGACTGAAAACTGTAAATGATTGAAATGTATAACCAGTGCCTGGGCAACACTTGAGCACCCCAAGATATCGCATCGTAATGCGTGCACGCACTGTATTTCCATGCACGACCATATTTCGCTATACATGTAGTACATTCAAAATCAGTGTATGCATGCGCTATTATAAATGAATTTATATGCAAGACTATGGATATATTTAATGTATAAAAATATGTATTTTATTTGTGTATAAAATACATATAGTATAAATATATGTATGAATATTGTGTAGTATATATTTATGTATATTACATAAAAATAAAATGAAAAGGAAAAAGGGAAAAGGGAATGCATGTGGGCTGGTGACCAGTGAGTATGTCACTGTGTGTGTGTGTGTGCTGTGCGGCTGAGAGGAAAGCACCAAGGCCACCGACCTTGGTGCAAGTGGATTGTATACATACATATATATATATATATAGCAAGCATGGTACGTGGATGGTAAGGGTTTAAGGGGCGGTTCTCTACAGTCAAGACTGACTGCAAAAGAGAGAGAGAGAGAGAGAGAGAGAGAGAGGAGAGAGAGGAGAAGAGAGAAGAGGAGGATGCTGATATAGAGATAACAACGGGTTTGTGAGTTGAGAGGAAATAGAACAACTGAAGGAAACTAAGAGGTTTAGAGTAAGAAGAGTATCATCAGGGATTGAGAAACAGAAGTAAAAGAGGTCCGAGGGCATAACAACCGAAACAGAAACAGAAACCCAAGTGAGTAGTGTAAATTCTATTTTTATGTTTTGGAGCATGAAACCTAATTTATCTATAAGGTCTTGTAGAGAATAGAATTGAATAACTCGATGCAAAAAGAATCAGGTTAAATGGTGTTGAAACGAGACAGAAATGTTGAGTTGCAGGTTTTATGAATAATCTCGGGTTTCATGAAAATCTAGACTTAAAACTTGTTTTAAGTTTCTAAAAACGACTTACTCAGGTGCAGAAACATACTAGAAGAATTATAGGACCAAAACAGTGATCAAAACGTCACGAACATGAAAAATAAAACTTGGCCGAAGAATCGGCCGGAGTTGATAAACTTACTATTCGTAAAGGTGGGGAGAGTTTTGATGGAAACTAGGGTTGGGAATGGAATCCTTGAGAAGAAGGAAAGAAAATGGAAATGAAAACGAGGTAGAATAAGGTCAGATTTAGGTTGCTGTCACCGGAGAAGATGACAGAACCCTAATACGTGCTCACCGGAATATCGAGGAAGACGACCGTGAAGTCGTGAGGCTATCGGGTTAAAATGTAACCGGATCTGGGTTCGGATCGGGTCGGGACCCGACCGGAAATGAAAGGGGCAAGCTATACTGTGTCATTTTGTATTGGTTTTTAATTGGAATAGGTTTGTTTGGTTGCAGGGATAGGAAATGTGAAATTTGGGTTTGGGGTTATCCAAACCATGGATAGGATAACGGAAGGGTTATTGAGCTCTGGTTTTCTGAATTTAACTGAATCCGTTTGGTTCAGTAAAGGGTCAGACTGGTTTAGGGTTTTTAACTGTGAACCAACTGGTTCAGATTGTAGCTTTGGGAATTGAGAACCGACCCCAGAAAGTTTAAAAAATGTCACTGTGGCCCAAATAGAAAAATGAATAAAATTTTAAGTTTTACAAAAATACCCCTAATTCAAATAAGGGTCAAACGAAGTCCAAACGATGCAAATGAATAGTCGATTTTTATTATCTCGGACATTCTAAGATCAATAGTGAGGTCCGTTTCATGAGACGGGGTCCCAAAAAAATAAAAATAACCGTAAAAGTGCAAAATGACCATTTTGCCCTTTTTAGTACAAAAGTCCAAATGGGATTCCGCGAAAGCCTAAACCTGACTTTCTTCGGCGTTCCGAACTCAATGGTAAGGTCTAAATTAGTATTAGAAATACTTATGATAGCAAGGCATAAAATTTATTGAATAGCATTTATTCTGAAACGTATTACTGATATATAGGAGACTCAACCGGGAAAGGCAACCTCACGGGATACTGATTTAAGAACGCATAATTAGAGGTAAGTAAATTCACTTTCTCTTCCATGTGGTGTTTCTAAAGCCAAGTTTATTCTTTACTGCCAAACTTGTACTCTTGAAAGTACCTCACATTATTGCTATCCACACTGTGATATTGTTCTACCTTGTGGACATTGATTGACTGCTATATCATTGTTATCATGTTGAACCATGCCTTGAAAGGCCTACAGTTATGTCTTTATTTTATACTTCTATGGAATCACGAAATGATCATGACGTATTATGAATACCAGGATTTGTGCTCAGTCACAATATCCATCCGATGCTTTCTGATTGATTGGAGACTTAAGGGTCAAGTACATGAATGGACAGGTGGCAGGAATGAATTCCTCGAAGGCTTTCCACCGGCAATTGACTGGCATGATCATTGACATTCATTGGCATTTCATTTGCACTTTGACTGGAAGGTTATAGAATAAAAGCATCTTGACTGGATCACTCTCGTTACATTATTCAATGATTATCCTTTCTTATGACTTGTTTTACGTTGACGGAATCCTTTTGATTGATTGATTGTGATTGGTTTATTGTGACAGTACCTTCATGTTGATATGCTCTGATTGAAAGTTTCATGTTGATGTTATATCTATTACTTCTGATTGTACATTGTGATCTATTATTCATTGGCCGTTATGGCAATTGTTCTCATTGGCTATCACAGCATCTCTTTTCTTATGATTGGCTATCATAATCTTATTCATGGATTCATTTTTCACCGATACTAGTGTCGGAGATCTATTTTTACTTGCTGAGCTCTCGTAGCTCATTCCACCCTATTTACCCCCATTTCAGGTAATGACGCTGCAAGACCCCAGTAGGAGTCTGAAGAGCTTAGGAGGACATTTTGAGGAACTGTACCAGTCTATGTTTAGTTCTCCCATGTATTCACCATCCACGGATGCTGGTTATGTCTGGTTCTTATTTTGTTATTGTAGAACCATATCATGTACTGAAAGACTTCCGTTGAATTACTGTTATTGAAAAGACTTCCGCTGATCACTGTCATTGCTAAGACTTCCGCTATTATTGTTTTAAGATTTTAGTACTTTGCATATTAGTACTATGATACAAGAATGGAAAAAGTAGGGACGACCTTAGGGTCGGCCCCGCAACACGAGATCCGCATAGGGTGGGTTTCGAGTCATGACAAATGACGCATAAAACCGTCATTTCGGGATACCCAAAAGACGAGATGCAAGATTTCCCCAAACGTACAGCCTTAGTCAAGCAAGCAGAGTTTGGCCCATCTTAATACGAAGGCCCTCTATCCAGTATACAGACCTTTCAGTCTTGGTCATTCCGTTGACCCTTGACAGGCCATGTGTATGACAAAAGACCATCAGATCTGATGTATCTTAGTCCTGGTCTTAGTAACTTAGAGGCAGAAGTTTCAATCATCAGAAGTGATAGTCACAAGACACCAAGTTACTACTACAAGTCTTTGGTTCAGAACAATCTGCCTCAGAATTCTTCAGAATTTACTTCTAAAATATGTGATACAAGATCAATATCAAACCCCTACTCGTCTGATTAAAATTGTCTTCCTATCTTATTCTAAGATGATGAGGCAATCAGAATTAGTCTTCAATCACTATTCTATTGCAAGTAAGGCAATTCGGAAGACAACTACCGACGGTAAAAGAGCTGGTCTGAAGAGATCCAGAACAGCCTTACTTGCAATAATTTTCACATCAACCAATAAATCGGAAGGACTGATATACTATAGAGCAGTACAACTCAAGGCTACATGGGTCAACCAGGAATCCACATGAAAGAAAATGATGAAAACATTTTAAAAAAAAACTGTTTCATTCAACAATTATAGTCTATTACATTGGAGGTTCAAAAAATAGCAAAATATACAAATTCTAAGCCTGATTGGTAGGAACAGGCTCAACAACTAGGGAAGGATCGGCAGGAGCGACATCAACCACACCGCTCGGAACGGCAGCCTCGGAAGGATCTGCAGGAGGAGCATCAATCACCTCACTCGGAACGGCAGCTTTGGGAGGGTTAACCCTAGGAAGTACAATCGAAGATATATCGAAATCAGGAAATTTAGCAAGGAACCGAGATCGGAAGTTGTTGAAGCCAAACATGATCAAGTTATTGGCCATCCCTTCAAGTTCCATCTTCATTTCAGTCTCTTTCTCTAGCTTGGCCTGCTCCACTACGTCCTCAAGCTTTTGGTGATAGAGGTACCAGCATGCCGTCCATCTCCCCCGGAGTCTCGCCGCCTCCTGAACATGAAGATTCTTCTCTGACTCCATGACGACCAGAGAATTCTGGGACTCCTTCAGCCTCTCCATAGCTTCGTGAGCCTCAAACTTGGCAGTACCGAGTTGAAGCCTCACCTCGTCCAGCTCAGCCTGGAGTCTGTCAACTTCCTCTGAAGCTGGAGAGACTTCCGTCAGAGCAGAGAGGGTATGCAAGGTCTGCAGTATACAGAGCAAGCAGTTCAGTATCCAGTTAAAAACACTTAGAAAAAGGGAAGAGAAATGGAGACCCGAAGAACTTACTTTAACTTGAAGAGAAGCCAGGTCAGCTAGAAGCTTCTCTGGCTTCTGTGGCTTAAGTTTGAGGGAGCCTTTGGCCCAAAAATCCCTCAGAACCTTCTTGGCCGCCTGGTTAACAGCACCAGGGGCCACTGAAGCTGACGCCCCCTTGCCCGTTTGTTTGGATGGGGCTGGGGGGACCACGGAGATAAGGGAAAGTTCCCCCTTCTCCCTTGAGGCTGGTCCAAGGGAGTTCGAGAGTAACCTCTTCCTTTTTGTTTGAAGGGGAGGGTCTACTGGGGAAGGAGCCTCCCCCACTGTTGCAGATGAAGATGGCTCGGTCTACTGGGGAAGATGACAGGTCAACCAAAGTCTCCCCTGACCCTATTTGGGGATTCCTCAAAAGCGTCAACTATCCTAACCTCCGGACTGGAAGGGGGTTCTACCAACCTATCTTTAGCATTATCAGTAGAAGGAATAGTCGTAAGTTGAAATTGAGAAATTGTCCTAGAAGAGCTGCTTGAACCAAAAGGTGACCCAGGGCCAGACATGGCAGACAAAAGAAAAATAACGAAGCAAAGGAGAGGGAACATTAAAAAGGGTTGAACATCGAACCTAAAATCAAGTAAGGAAAGGAAAGCTACGAGCACCGGATATGTTTCGACCTTCAAAATGGGTCAATTAGCGATGGCAGAGTTTCTGATACTGTAGAGGCAAGTGCAGAAGAAAGGTGTAAAAAGTCTTTTCCCCCTCTTTATATACATATTCGAAATATGAGCCCCCCAAGCCGAGTCGGCGTGACGATTGAGGGTAATGATGGCTTCTCAAGTAGCGGCTGCGCAATAAATGACCCTATCAAACCGACGTCTTAGAAAGTGGAGAGACAAAACGTGTGACTCTTCATAAAGCCCATAGCCCTAGTTACGCCCTAGGCCCTAACTAAGGCTCGGGGGGGAGTAGTTGATGTCACATCCCCCTTACCCACCCTGTGCGGATTAGGGGCATGCAACCGGCCAGTTAGGCACCCATCGGTTTTTTTTTTTTTTTTTGAAATCAAAATGCCGACGGTAATCCTAACCACAGGCCATTCATCAGTAACATCCAAGTACAATGCATTCAATTAATATAAGTTGCAGCGGAACTAAGGGAATGCATAACACCTTGGTAGAGCCATTAATACATCCATGGTTAACTATTACATCATTGTCCTACAAAAGATACGAGTCTTAGGTTTCAGTACATCATATTCAAAAATGGAGTTAGGTACAAAAATGGTTAATTCATGAGTTCTTCAAAATAGTGCTCCGGGTCTCCAACCCGCTAATCCTGATTGTTGGGTCCCTCACCTGAAAAATGTTAGGGAAGGGGTGAGCTTTAAAAAGCCCAGTGAGTAACACGGGTCCCCTATCATGGGTTTCAAACGATTGTTGTTTATAAAACAGGTGGTTGAATCAGGCATTTCAGAGGATATAGTTAAATCCGTATATTTGAACAATATTTAAAAACAGGAATATAGTCAAAACATCATAGCAACAGAATAGTTCAATAATGAGCGGAGCAGAACAATATAACAGGATAACAGTACAGTATGCACAATTTAAACAGTGCAATATGCTCATATAGTGTTCAAGTCTGAATTTGGTACCATGAGTCAGTTGTTCTTTTAGTAAAAACAAGGATAATTTCATTTTAATACGGAACAGTGAAATCGGACAGGGTAAAATATAGTCATGCATTGAGTAGAAGCATGAAAGACAATATATCAGTAGGAACAGTACAGTACAGTATTTAAAAAAATACAATAACTAGACGGTGTACTTATACACCAATTCAGGAGTCTAGGTTACTCACCTTGTGCGGTAACGGGACTTAACTGGGAAGCCTTTCTCTTCTTCTTATCCTTCTTTATCCTAGAAAATTTATGAACATTTCGTAAATCTCACATGAATCTTAACTTGGTTTATTTTAATTCAAATTCAACCTGAGTTAGACTATCTCGCTGTCTATGTGTTTTTATGATAATTGAAAATCACCTTTGCATCCACTCTTTCAGGGTTTCCGTGTCTTCCTGTTTCTTTAATGTAGCCTCTGCGACCATTGCCTTGGTAGGCATTTTGTATATAAACGGTCGAACGGAGACTACCTCGGTTGTTTTGGCTATCCTTATGTGCCGTTCAATAATCTTTTGTTGCCACAATAGTTGTCGCATGAACTCCTGTTGTTTCTTGTCAGCTAATCTTTCGGCTTTAGACATAATGGTAAATTTCTTGTTTTTTCCTTCCATGACTGGCTTGAGTTTTTATCCTATAGCAAAATCCCAAGATGTCAGGATGTGCACTACCTCTAGGCAGTCCGGTCATGACATTATTTAAGCTTTCATTGGATTAGTTCTTAGTTCATTCGGATGTTATCTAACTTGATACAGGGCTAGGGGTATTTTGGTCATTTCACAGTTGTGAAGTTTGATTCTGATTCGTCATCCGATCACGTGTATAGTCCCATACGTGTCAGGGTTTCTACTGTTTTCAGTTTCGTCTCAATCGGACTTTGTTTGAGTTCTAAACAGTGTCAGGGGCAATTTGGTAATTTCATGTGTTGTATTTTTCGGTACTTCATCTGCTAATACGGACCTTACCGTTGAGTCCAGAGCGTCCGACATAGTCAAAATAGACTGTCGTTTAGTGTAATTCGGTCCTAAGTGTCACTAGGGGTAATACAGTCATTTTCCCCTTTCGGGTCCGTATTTCTCGGGGCCTAGTTTCGCAAATCGGACCTCACCATTGAGTTCGGAATGTCCGACATAGTCAAAATAGACTATCTTTTAGTTGTATTTGGGTTCGGGTATCATCAGGGGTAGTATGGTCATTTACTCTTACGTGTCTGTATTTTTTGGGACTTAATTTCCCAAATTGGACTCCGCCATTGAGTCTGGAATGTTTGAAATAGTGGAAATACACTATTCATTTAACTTATTTGGACTTCGTTTGACCTATTTATGACCTAGGGGTAATTTGGTCATTTTTATTTAATTAATAAATTAATTAAATAATTTAATTTATTATTTATTTAATTATCAGGGGTATAAATGAATTAAAATTTCAGAATCTGGGCCAGAGTCAAATTTCCCAAAACTGTTGGGGTCTTTATGAAATTTTCAAAAGATTTAAACTAAACCAAAGGGTTCAGTCCTTATGCAATTGAACCGGACCTGTCCAATCCGGTTCTAACCGGTTCAGGGTAATGTGCTGACGTCAAGATGACGTCAGCCCTACAATTTAAATTTAAATTTAACAGTAACAAAACGACGCAGTTTTAAGTTCGGTTTATACCCGTTTTTTATTCGGGTCGGGATCCGACCTGAAGACCCGATCCAAGACCCGTTACTGTTCATCGTCCCTACCCGTATAGGGCTACTGTTGCCCTAGAAATTTCAGAAATTTCTCCTTCGATTTCGTGGGGTTTTGTGCATCCATTTTCACGGGTTCTCATCCTAATCGACTACTGGCAGTCCCATTAATCGTTTAACATCGATTTAGAGCTTCAAATCGAGCTCAATGGCTCTGTTTCAAGGTGGTACCCGAAACCTGCAACTGGTTTGTAAGGGTTCGTTTTTGGCTCAAATCACTTGGGGCTTCTTGTGTTGTGGCCTACGGGTGATGGGGTTTCGATCCCCATTTTCATAACTTAGTTTGGTTGCGGTTTCGGTGGGGTTGGGTTTGGAGCCCGTGACCTACAACTCACGGTTTGGGGGTCAAGGTTGAGGTTTTAAGGTCGCGGCCTAGGGTTTTTGTGATCCTAGGGAGGTCTATTTCAGGTCCAAAGCAACCAAAATAGATTTGGTGCAAGTCGAACCAGACCCACCTCAGTTCAGGTCATCCATGGCAGTTTGCTTACGGGTTGGTGGTTTGGGCAGTTCTGATGGTCCAAAAGTTCCAAATCGATCCAGATTTTATGGTCTAGACGTGTTACATGCAATAACAATTCCCAAACAGCAAAACAGAAACCGAAATTTCCCCAAGAGAAATTCAAAGTTTTGGATGGCTTACCTTCAAACAGTGGTCTCCTCACTGGTTTGTGCTTCAAGCAGGACCTTCAACAGTTGGTCTTGATCCCTCCGTGCACTCCCAGTCCTTAGCTCCCTTCTATTGCTTCTTCAATGGCCAAGCCCCACATTCAAGCTATCTCTCTCTAACTTCCTCTCTCTAACCCACTTTCTCTCTCTAAAAATCAGTATACAGGATATCTCTCAATATCAGTTTACAGGGTCATTTTTGCAGATCTGTTTTTCCCCTCCAATGCATATATGGAGATCATGTAAATCAGATTTTTACTTGATGTTTCATCTCCCTAAGTGCATGATGGATTTGCATGCATTTTGGTTGGGAGGAGATGTAATCATGGTGGGATAGGCATGATGGGCTATAGCATAGGGTGATGCATGCTGATATGTTGCATGCTTGGTTATTGGTTACTTTGGGGAGAGGCCAAATCTGATTGCTATTTATATATATATCTTTGCATATATATGCACAAATGTGCTCTTAGCTTAGTTGGTAAATTTTTGGTAACCCAAATTCTGCCTAGGTTGGTCAAGGGATCAAATCCTCTTGGCCACAATTTTTTTGGTCCTTTCCTATTTCGGGCTTAGGCCCTGTTTGGCTGCGCATTAATGCAGTTTCACTGTTTTCTTCCTAACTTTCATTCTGTAGCTTATTTTTCGACGCGGTTTCTTTCAGTCAACTCCTAGTTAGGTTAGCTTCAGTGTCTAAGGGTTCAGTGACAGTAATCAGTTTCTCAGAATTTTTAACATTTGCTAACATGGGTTTTGTCAGTGTTAAACAGTTGATTCTAAACAGTTAAATGCCAGATCAGATTTCAGAAAGAGTTTTTCATTACATAATTTAATAATTAAGTCTGGGGTGTTACAGTTGATATACTACAAATCGACACACCAATCATCTTGCGATACGTGTGCTTACGGAACTGATAAACTTGGTCATACAGAGCAGGCACGGCCTCCAGGGCACTCTCATACACATATCCTCCAGAGCTGATGCTCTGGACGACATTCATTCAGTATTCCGTATGGTTCTGATCTTGTTGTTTCCTTAACATCCGCCGAGCAAAAAATAAGGAAACAGTCTTTTACAAGGAAACTGTCATACATGGTTATCTCTATTTTGATACAATGTTCAATAAGATAACTGCAATCTCCGATGATCAAATCCCTATTTTCATGGCTCCGAATCCTAATCAACTTAGGAAGGCCACAGTTTATAAATTAAACCCTACAAGTTCGCTTTATTTTCATGTTTATTCTTTGGCTTTCATTATAGTCTTTTGCAATTCAGTTTACTTAACCATCGAAACGGCTACCGCCGGAGCCAATCCGGTGACCTTCTGATCCCCTTTTGAGTGTTCTACAGGTCGCGGAATCCAGATTTCTTGCGAGCCAAAAAGTGCAGCATCAATAATTATTTTTAAAATAATTACTTTACAATAAATATTGTTGAAATGCCCGTGGAAAAATTTAACATGATAATTCTTTATTGAAAACTCGATTATTTACTTACCTTCGTTTAACTCACCCCGCTCCCCATACATTTCACAAGTAAAGAATAATAAAGAAGCACTATGGATATGGCTTAGAAGAAGGTAGATAAATGGAGATGAAAAACTTTTGATTAGAGTAAGCTTTGATGATGTACTTGATAAATCAAATAAGTCGCATAAGGTGTGCTTCTGCTTCAGATTCTAAAACAAGATGGTTTGATCAGAGGATACAAGAGTTTGATACTCATGCTATATATTTTTAATATTATCTTATACAAATCTACATTCCACCTAAAGAGTATAAGGTGGAGGTATAAGATGCAATACTATATTTTATTTTATTCTATTAAATCTATATTTTAACATTACTAAAATACAAAAATGCTTGATTTTAATAAATTTGTTCTAATATTAAAATGTAATTTTTTTTTTACAAAAACAATTATTTTTTCTTAAAAAAAGTAAAATAGACCCCTACCTTCTTTGTGGCTTATGATAACTGTATTTCATAATATGACATAAATTAGTATTAATCATTTTTTATGTCAAATATGATATTACTATTTTTGACAAGTCAAATAATACTCTATTAAAATAGTAATTTTTACATCAATACTAAATTTTTAAATTTTAAACTTGACAAAGATCAATAACAGATTAAGAAAGGCAATTTAATCACATGACAACATTGGTACCATTAGACTTAGACTCAAAACAATTTAATTTAAAAAATCATAAACTTTACAAGATTACAATATTATACCAAACCTTCTTATAATTAACTCATTTTTATTAATATTTTCACATTTCCTTTCCCCTTTAATTCATTTATTATTATTTTTATAAAAAAAAAAGTACATTAGAGACCAATATTTGATTGAAGAAGAGACACATCAGACCTTTTTATTAAAGCAAATCAAATTTGAGTTAAAATCTAAAAAAAAAAAAAATTTCTCTTTCACAACAATAAATTCAAATCTATATCAAATTTATTTTTACTCAAACTAACTGTAAAACATTATTCATGAATTTAAATTTATAATAATTATAAACTATTCTTAAACGGTTAAAAAACATTAAACCCTAAATAAAACTTAACTTAAATTTGAATATAAATTTTGAATCACTAAAAACTGGCATGAGGCCCCATTTGAATATATGATTTGCAATTGTTAGTTTATCTTATAATCTGAATTTCATTGAGATACAATATTGATGTAAATTTCTATTTCGAGTGATGTATTTTATCTTTGAAAATCATGTAGATTTTGCTTATTTCTCTCCCGAAGTTACTATAATCTGTGGGGCCAAGTATAAATTGTGATTTGTCACAAAACAATTTTTGGAAGAAAGAAAAAGCAGTCGAAGATAGAATCCATGTCATTTAAATTGCATCCAGTTTCACATCCGACAACCAGACACCCCTGATGAGCAAATGATTCAAGCAAAGCTGGTGGTACTCTTGGGATGCAAACGGGGAGAATTTTTCTATCAACTGCTGCTACCACCCTTTACCTCGTTTCATTTTTTCCTAAACAAATAAAAAATAAACTCATAATTTCTTTTGAAGTAATTAAATTATTCAGAAAATAAAAATAAAAACGAAGACTCAAAAAAAACCAAAGGACTAAGGCCTCAGAGATCTTGGTGGATAAGAATCATCAGATGGGATTGAAGAGAACCCATCAAGAGTAGCAAATATTGAGTATTACATCACCGGCCCAAACTACATAAATCAAAATTGAATAAAACAAATATAAAACTTTGAAAAACAAAATTAAAAATTATGTGTGTCATGATGAGTCAGAAGTTCCTTTGTTTTATCTCATATTTTGAAATATCAATGGGAATCCGTCTGATTTATTTCATCATCCAACATCATGACGCACCAAAAAGAGAGAAAAAAAAAAAACAAGGAAGGAAGGAGATGTATCTACCTTGTCACCGAAATATCCTATTTTTCATTGTTAACTTAGGAATAGTCGGAGCTAAAGGAAGAGCAGTATACATACATATCTATATATGTATACATGTATAAAATTAGTGTTGCCTAACGATAGATCCCTTGATCCACTCAAATCTCTTTGGCATATAATCAAGGAATTGCAATATTAGGCGGAATGATTTCTTCATCCGATCCAAAGTGGCAAAACACAGACGTCACGTCAATATAAATAAGCAAATAGAATTCAAAGAACAAACGAAGTTTTTTGGATAGATTGAGACTCACTCAGAATAGAGAGATTTCATTAACCAGATCGATTGAGCAAACCCTAGTAATCGCTCTGTTGATCTCCTGCCTCACCACCTCTCTCTCCCATTTACAGATACACATTCGCGCAGCCCGCATACAAATATATAGAGACAGGTATCCGAAACCCTAGAGTAATGTGATAGTTTTAAATATGTAGGCTAATGCGGCGGCATAGGGCTAACAGTAGTCCGTCAACCTAGCCATGGACAGCTGTGCAATGCAAGAGCTGCTGGACCCACCTATTTCACAAAGTCATATATATTGAAAAATTAATGGACAAAAATCAATCACAAAAATGCACACAAATATTTACGTGATTCGATTTCAAATTTACGTTCATGAATAAGAGGGAGAAAAGTTTCACTAATAAGTTTTAAAAAATTACAATATGAGATCTCACTATACTCACGGTAGATTACTCTAGTAATGAAATTAATTGTACTATTAATCTCGGTAGTTCACTATTAAAAAGTCTCTACCATACTCTATATATATAGATTAATCTTCACTACCTTAGGGATTTAGTCACTTGTCGTCTTAATGTTTTGTCACGAAGACATTTTGTCTTTATACATTTCATAACAATGAAATGTAGATAAAAAATGGTTATGTTGTCATGTGGGGGTGATGACACCCGTCCATCCAATCATCCATTTACAACACCTCCTTGGTGTCAATCACAGGGATATTAATATCATCTCATACTTCTCCTTGTTATAATTTGAACATGAATTGTTCAAATCTTTGAGTTTGCGTATTCCACATTTATATAGTAGCTTCTTGAAAGTCGACATTGGCAATGTCTTAATGAACAAATCTGTCAAATTGTTATCGGAGTATATCTGTTGTAGATTAATATCATTACTCTTCTAGAACTCATGAGTGTAAAAGAACTTTGGTAAGATTAATACCATCTTTAATGCAAGATAACCCATATGATTCCCAGATATGTTGGATCATAGATCTCAACCATATGCATTCTCGACTTTTCTCATGAAGTACAATAATTTCAGAGTGATTTGAGGAAGTAGCAGTCATTGTTTGCTTTGTAGATCTCCATAATATAGCAACGTAGCCATCAGTGAACACATATCCGGTTGTGACCTGACTTTATGTGGATTAGAAAGATAACCAGCATCTGCATATCCAACTAATGGTGATTTGGATCCTCTTGAATAAAATAAGCTTATATCAATTGTCCCACATAGATAACGAAATATATACTTGATGTCATTCCAATGCCTTTAAGTTGGAGTAGAACTATATCTGGCTAGCAAATTGACAACAAATGTAATGTCTGGTCATGTACAAGATACATGAGGGCACCAATTGCACTAAGATATAGTATTTTAGGACCAATGAGCTTTTCATCACTTTTTTTTAGGGCAAAAATAATCTTTATTTACATCAAGTGAGTACACAACCGATCGCGCCCCTTGACTTGCAAGGCCGAACTAAGGGGTCATTAGACCCCGATAAAGTAGGTAATAGGACTAACTATCCTAGTTAAGTACATAAAATACAGGCCATTTTTTTTTTTTTTTGAAAATGATTTCCTTTAATTGGTTGCGGTTCGGTTCCTTGATTAGACTTGTTCAAGTCCTGTAATGGGATTAAATGAATTAGATTACATTAACAATGTAACTATGTCAATTATCCATCAACTGTATCAAATAAGGTATGTCCAGAGTTGACTCTACCGTTTAATATATACATATACAACAACAGTTTGAGGGGTACAGACACCTTAATAAACATAAAGAATAAATACAAGGATGTAATTAAATACTATATTGACTTCAATCCGTCCTATACTACTCCTGCAGCTTTCTACCATCAAGTTAATACATTCCATTCCCATGAACAGCAAGGGTGAACCATAACACTCAGTAGAGTTTCCCAAAACACTCAAGCAAGCAGTATACCAAAAACTAATGCAAGTCCGAAGAGGACACAACCTATAGTCCAGTATGCATCACAAGTCTACCACATCATCACATCTCAAACACAGGCATAAACATAAGTATAAAAAGGGGCATCGCACCACTACATATGGTTTGACAATAATAGTCAAGGTAGTCAATATATGGAGGATCAGACACATGACATAATTATAAACATACTAATCTCACGAAGCATCTCTATTTCCCGTTCAAAGCCACAAGAACAATGTATACATTCACAGCTAAGCAACCATCCACAAATACCACAGTATCATAAACTGGCAGTATACAATCCATCAATAATCATAATGAAATATCACAGATGACTCAAGAAAAATAATCTCAAGTAATTCCACCTACAACAAAAGGGGATAAAACATTATTTATCTTATTCCATTCTCTCAATAATCTCAATCCCATAAGTTTTCATCTAATTTGACTCCTAGTAAACCTAGGTGCTTTACGAGCTACTAACTCGATAGAAACAAACGACTACTCGTGCGGGTTTACGACTCACAAGTCGAGGGAAGACATCATCCCTATCATAAATAGAACCCTAGGTAAAGCGCAATGTCACCACGCTCAAATAGCACACAAAAGACGTGACTAATTCCCATCCCAAGTCTTTTTCTCATAAATGTTCTTTTCCACAATTCCAATATCTCAATCCACACTACAAATGGTGCTCATCAACATTAATATCCTCTCAAATCTCATACCGCTCAGGTATAGTCAATAGTATACATATCAACATCATTCTACAATAATACTAACAACTATAAGAGAGGATAATAATTATCAAATAGATACAAAAGTAACAACAGTCATATATATATATATATATATATATCCATGACAGAAACAGAAATCATGATAAATATCAATATAGAAATCACATGTATCCAATACTACAATGCAAATATCCAACATCATAACATTCAATATAACAATCACATCATACTAATAATGTAATGACAATGTATCAAATGATACAGATAAACATATCATGTGAATAACATAGCAAGTATACACATCATTATATTGTCCTAGTCCCAATCCTCACTCTACTACAAGGAGACACTACATGTGTCTTTCATAATGTTTGTCAATTGTCTTATGTATTTCTTGTTTAATTCCCGGGACCACCCTGGTCCATAGTACTAAGGTATCGTATCAAGTATTACGGTTCTCTATAGCCATTACTGTAACACCCCGACCCAATTAAGCAAAGCAATTAATGATAATGATAATTATCATAAGTTAATTTGCTTAATAACTACGGGTGATGCTAGATATGACTAATGACTTAGAATACGGAAACAAATGTATAAATGATGAAACTAATCAATGATTAATTAGAGACGACCAATGTGAGAATACAGTGTAATGTTGAACGTCATGATTTGATAGAGGTATGGCAAGTGTTAATCGAGGAGTAACACACAAGTGAATATGAGAAGTTGGTGCACGAAGTGCACTTAAGCAAGTTTAGCATAACGCACAAAGGGAACGCGTTTAATCGGAATTATTCCGATAATTATGATGGACTTTTAAAATAATTAAAATACATTTAAATACATCAAAATAAGACAATGAAGGCCATGAAAGTCGAATAAGACCTTGATTTACGGAATTGATACACGGAGATAATAAAATGAAAATAAAGCAAAAGGGAGAAATGGGATAATGCCAAACAAGGCATAAGCAGAAAAAATATTTGAAAAAGAGCCAAAAGTGTTGGCCAAGGGATTTGATCCCAAGACCAAACAAGTGGGAAAGACTTATGTCTAAAAATTTAACCAGTTGGGCTGCAAGCACATTTGTGCAATATATCTCACAAGATATATATATATATATATATGCTACATAAAGTGTTAAGTGTAATATCCCGACCCAAGATACCGGGTCATATGACACGTATTACTAGATTAACAAAATAATTAATTAATTTAATAATTAATTAATTAAAGTATAAGAAATGTTTATATTAATTATAAATTAAATATTATATGTATGTATATGAAGTAAAATATGTATGCATGTATATGAAGGCATGTATGTATACATGTAGGTATATGAATAAAGTAAAGAATAAATATATATATATATATATATATATATGGTTAAAGAGTGTGAACAGTGTGTGTATGGTGTGTGTTTGTGTCGGCTGGTGTGTGTGTGTGTTGTCAAGTATATATGTGTGTATATATATATGTATATATTATATGTAAAAATATCATCAAAATTTAATGTAAAGCAAAAATTAGGAAGAACAAAATTGATGAGATGTGAGGGCTAGTGTAGGGCTATGAAATCAGAAAGAAAGAGAGAGAACAGTAGAGAGAGAGAGAGGTCGGTTTCTCTCTTTAAAAGCAAAGCATGCAAAGCATGCTTGCTTCATATGAAAGAAATCAAAATAGGGAGAAACTGAGAAGTTGAGGAAGGGATTCAAAGCAAGAAGAAAGGAAGGAAACCGAAGGAAAAAGGTGAGAGAACACAAAATCTGTATTTTCTCTCTCTAGAATTTAAGCATGAAGATAGGTTGTTTTTAACTTGTTTATGTATATATGATGTTTAGAACATATTCTAATCATAACAAGCATGAGATTTAAGCTTCAAAAACAACTCAAAAATACCAAACCCAGAAGAAACAACCATTAAAGACCTTGCTATAGCAGGTCTGGTTTCACCATCACCAAACTTTGTTTGGTGTATAGAAACCTCAAGTAGACCCTATAAGCATGCTAAAAACACTTATACGCGATCACAAAACTCAAAGAAAGCCCTCCAAAAATTCAATTGCAGGTACGGGTTTCAAAACCCAACCCTACAAATCTGCCTTTAAAACCATTTTTTTGAATGGAAAATAAAACCCCATGAAGAGGGGATCACAATGAAACAAATCCCACTGGATTTGGCTCAGAATCGAGCATTTACGACTGACTTGCAGGTTTGAATTATCAAACCCAAAACTGAGCACATGAACCAGTTTTAATTCTTCAAACGAATGCCAAATGAATTGTTTATATACTAGAAACATTTTTGATTAAAAACAGTCAAGAATTCTCGAGCCAAACTCCACGAAAATGGAGGTTTTTAACTTCGGGATTAGGGCAACAGTGATAGAGGTGATGGGGAAGACGACGAGTCAACTCGTCACTCGGTTAAAATGGCTGAGTTGACTCGGACATGTGGCAGTCTCTGGACTTGCCACCGAATAAATAGAACGATGACGTTTCATACCTGTTTAAAATTTTAATACGCTAGGGCTGACGTCATTGTGACTGTCAGCAACACGCACAAAACCGGATAAACCGGTTGGCTTATGAATGGACCGGACCTGTTCACTTTTAATTGGACTGAACCCTTTGGTTTTCTAAATTATTTAAAACTAAATAAACCAAAACTTCTTATATTTGCGGATTGACCCCTGAACTTCAGGAAAATCTTACTGTGGCCCAACTGGGGGAAAATTTATTCAATTTGACCCCTGGAAAATAATTAAATAATTAATTTAATAAATAAAGTAAAATGACTATTATGCCCCTAATTCAAAACTTGATCAAATAAAGTCCAAATTAAACATATGAATAGTGTATCCTTACTATTTTGGATATTCTAAAGCCAATGGTAGGGTCCGTTTTACGAGATAGGAGCCCCGAAAAAATAAAGACATGTAAAGGGGTAAAATGACCAAAATACCCCTTGTTCAAAATAAACAAATTATTAGTGTATTCTTACTATCTCAGACCTTCTGAGTCCAATGGTGAGGTCCAAATTACAAAAAGAAGTACGGAAAAAATACGACACGTAAATAGGTAAATAACCATTTTGCCCTTTTACATACAAAAATCCGAATTAAATGTTAGGAAAGCCTAAACCGACTTTCTTCGACACTCCGGACTCAATGGTAGAGTCTAATTGACCAAAAGAGATGTCTAAAATAAAAAGACATAAAATTTGTGGAATAGCATCTGTCAGATGACTATAAATTATAGTAATGCCAAAGTACTAATCTAAGGCGTATACGAGGGAAATGAATTACGAAGAGACACGACACGTAAACATATGGAATAAATAACTTTAATTTAAAGTTAATGGAGCTACCAGAAGAGTATAATTGTAGAAAACTATTTTCCTGACACGTTAAATTGTGTTTTAGGCAGAGATTTAAGTAGACACGAAAATGGACAAGAAACGAGAAATCCTTCCGATGATGACAAAGGCTCAAAGAGCGAATGACCCGAAACAACAAGTTTTTAGGGAGGAGCTGCAATGGCAACTCCAGGTAATTCAGAGGCATATTCGAATTGCCGAAACGAATGAAGTGGTCTCCGTCAGCCCCTTCATTTACAAAACCATAACCAAAGAACAACTGGCTGAGAGAAAAATTAAGAAACAAGAAGACACAGAAACACTGAATGAGTGGCTCCACAGGTAACACTATTATCCTTAAGTACATGAATGGCTAGTCTATGGTATAGCTATGAGTTAGACTGATTAAGAATCTGATCTTGCACAGTCTGGATATGGGTAAGATTTTAAGTTGAGTAAGTATATATGAGATTTATGCAATCTTTCATAAATTATGATAGGTTGAAGAAAGCCAAAGGAAAGGTATCCTAAATAGAGCTAAACCAGGAGTACAAGGTGAGTAACCTTGTGTTTGAATTGGAGATTTAACTCCATGGATTTGAAAAGGTTTTGAGTTCAAAGATATGAAGTATTTGAAGTTTCAAATTCAGTATTTACATGATTCAGTTTTGAATTGTTCTTTCTTTATAAACCCTATTGTGACGTGCTTAATAAATATTTTCTTTACAGTTTTCTTAAAATGTGTTTTCAGCATGTCTAAGTTAAAATACAAATCTTGTTAAATATTTTGAATTTGATTGTTACAAGTATTTGAAGTTCTATTGTAGAAATTATACATTTCATGTTTTAAATACTCATGAAAGTATCTATTGAAGAAACCATATGATAAATGTTTTACAAGATAAGTGGTGTTTAAAGCACCCCCTATGATGGTTGAAATCCTTCGGGATTCAACAATAAATGCCAGGTAGCAAGATCTGATCCCCTTGGTACGGGATATCTCTATTGTAGCATTGCAGTGGAGTTTGGTTTGAAACAGATTCCACCTAATTAAAGAGAAAAGATGACAAAGTGATTTTGAAAATGAAAGCAGGTTTTACCCTCATTTTCACAATACATATTTATGTGTTTTAAGGTTTATATACCTTATCTGATGAAGTACGAGTTTAGCTTGAATACTTTAAAGGTTTCAAAGCTATTTGTTTTATGAAATGTATATGTTTCGAGTTACATACTCCATTTGACGAAGTACGAGTTTAGCTTGAATACTTTTAATGTTTCAAAGCTATCTATTTTATGAAATGCATATGTTTTGAGTTTTATATACTCTATTTAAGAAATACATGTTATGTTATATGTTTTGAAGTTCATAAGTATAAGTATAGCTTGAATACTTTAAATGTTTCAAAGCTATCTGTTTTAAGAATGCATACACTCTGTATTCTAAAATGTATGAGCAATTGGCAGTGAATGTTTTACAAACTCTTATGTACTAAAAACCACTGCTAATTGAAAACCCCATAACGAATACTGGAATTGCTCACAAGCTTAGATTAGCTTACCCAGACTTTGTTCGGATCCCCCTTTCAGGTAATTAGCAGCAGTGTTGACTTGAAGACGATGATGATGAACCTGCTGATTCTGGAGGTTATGTTCAAGTAGTTTTTGTGTCTAGTACTACGAACATTAAATATGGAATTTGTTTTAGTAAAATAGTACCTTGTTATGTATAAGCCCCACGGGGCAATTAAACCATTATTGTTTATGAAGTTTTAAGTTTTAGTTATACTCTGAATGTTAAATCATGTATGATATGTAAAGAGTGGCAGTACCAGACGGATGTGCATAATTTAAAAATAAGAAAAGAAAAGAAAAAGTTTTTCACGCTTCCACAATCATGTGTTGCACATCTATTCGATACCGCTGCTTATGTGAGCCTTCACCCAAGGGTCCTTGGGCCTAAGAGTGGCTGTCGCGATGTGAGATCCGTACAGGGTGGGTTTCTGGTTGTGACATTAAGTTTGCATGCTTAGGGCTGAGGTGTCAACCCCTCAGTGGGCCACTCTCCCCACCAATCAAATTATATGCAAGAATTTAATATACATATATATATATAAATATATGTATATATATGCTGTATATATATATATTATATGTATATTATACGAAGGAAAAACAAACAAAACTAGAAAACAGTGTGTGAAAGTGTGTATAGGGTGTGCGGAGAGAGAGAGAGAGAGAGAGAGAGAGAGAGAGAGAGAGAGAGAGAGAGAGAGAGAGAGAGAAAGAGACTTGCTATGAGTGAGAAAGTGAAGAAGAAGAAAAAGAAGAGGAAGAAAGCAGAAGCAAGAGGAAGATAGAGAAACAACAAAGAAAGGAGGAAACCGAAGAGAGAGAGGTAAAATTTTCTCTCTCTAGAAAAACATGATTTACAAGCTTGCTTATGGCCTAAATTATGCATGCATGTATAGTACAATGTAGGGGGAAGAAAATGGAAGAGAATTTGTAAATTTTGAAGCATGAAAACCCTAGGAACTAAAAGACCCGAATATGTGAAAATTGAGTTTTTGTGTAAACTTGATTAAAGCTTCAAAACAATTACATAGCCCAAACAAGCATTAAAAATGGGACATGCAGCAACTTGAACCACTAAAAATGGTTAAAAAACCATTGAGAAAACAATGGGAATAGTTGGGGAAAGAAAAATTAAAACAAGCAATTTGAGCTCGTTTTGTTGTGATTTGGGGATGGGGATAAGTTCCATATGATTTCAAAAGCTTGTAGGAACAATTTGGGGCAAAAAAAAGTGACAGAACTCCATGAAATAGGAGATTTGTAAGTCGCTAAAAAATTAGGGGGGTCATCGGAGCCCGACTGTGATGCTTTATTTTGAGCATGGGTAAGGTTCAAATCGAAAAATGGAAACCATAGGTGGAATCCTCATGAAAATTAGCTTAGAACCAAGTTGAGCTTACATTAGAATTCCATCGGTGATGGAGAAGGCCACTCGAAGCCTCGCCAGAGTAATAGGGAAGAAGACAGTGACCGGTCGGGTCTCGGGTCGGACCCCGACCGAATTAAAAGGGTTTTAAAATGGTTTATCAAAACTATGTCGTTTTGGTTAAATGAATTTTAAAATAAAATATTAGGTCTGACGTTAGCATGACACATTGAACCGGATGAACCGATTGGTTTT
Source organism: Nyssa sinensis (assembly GCA_008638375.1). Classification (NCBI taxonomy): domain Eukaryota; kingdom Viridiplantae; phylum Streptophyta; class Magnoliopsida; order Cornales; family Nyssaceae; genus Nyssa; species Nyssa sinensis. Next base: position 37,003,649 of record CM018035.1, read on the forward strand.
TCACTGTTTGGGGCTGGTTCACTTAAAATCCAATTGAACCAATTAGTTTTAATTTAAATAGTTTTCAGAAATTTCATTTTAGCCCCCACTAGTTTCTGAAACTATAAGTTGGACCCCCAGGACCTTTGGTTAATTATAAAATGACCCCCAATAGTTTTGTTTCATTATGAAATGGCCCAAAAATTAATTAAAAATTAATTTCAATTTCCTTTAATTATATGAGAAATTACCAAAATGCCCTTAGGCCAAATGAAGGCCGATTAAAATAAAAGAATAGTGTAACCTAATATTTTTAGGCATTCCAGACTCAATGACGGAGTTCGATTTGTGAAATTAAACCCCAAAAAATACTGAATGGACTGACTAGAGTAATTTCAAATACGTCCTAATGTTCAGTTAAGTGATCAATTGGACTCCGATGACTGCTAAAAATACATACCTTAATATTTTGGAGACATTTTGGACGAAATGGCGGGATCCATTTTGTAAAACGAAGTCCAAAAAATATAGACACATGAGATGTCAAATTACCAATATACCCTTAGTAATTCAAAAGCCAGTTAAATGTCAAAGCTGACATATTCTAACTTTATTAGGCATTCTGGACCCAATGGTAGAATCCATTTTAGCAAACAAAGTACCAAAAAATGTGACACATAAAAGTATAAATTATAAAAATGCACTTAGGCTTCATGTAAGTCACAAATTAGCAAATTAAGATCCGAAAAAGCCTAAATTAATTATATTCAATATTCCAGACTTGACGATAATATTCCTTTGAAGAGAATAAGACCCGATAACAATTAAAAAATGACGAATATGTTCTTAAGACTTAATGAAGTTATCACAAGTATAAAAAGAAAACTAATAAGTCCACATAAATGATATAAGAACCAAATAGACTTAAAATAGAGTTTGAATACGTAAATCGTGTATGGAGAAATATGGAATATTAAAAAGGGTAAATTACCATAATGCCCTTAAAGGGCCAGATAAGTTATAAGGTATTAGGAAACCCTAAATGGGAAATTGAATACCCTTGGTTGAATAGACTAAGTTCAAAAGAACTTAAAACACTGAATAACAAAGTTTGATAGTAGAATGAATACTGATTCATTATGCCATGTATTTTTGATCCATGATTATAGGATCACCCAAACGATGGAAAATGGAAAGAGAGCTATGGGATAGCTATTATGGTAACCTGCATGGGAATGCAATGCTAAGAACCCTAATATAAGTAAACTCGAACTCTAGCATGTGTTATTCCTAGCCATGTCACAGTTTATTTCCTTGATGCTGCCAATTTGTAATCCATGCATACCTGATATGTTGATTTCCATAATTTGATGCTCGTTCTATTTTGTGGATTTGTTGAGAAACTGATTGCCAATATCCCATATGATTAATTTTCCATTTCTATACTTGCTAGATACTCTTCGTGGGAACGATCCTTACTCCATTACTACATATATTTTTAGGAGTTTAGGTTTTATTTTTTTTGGTTGCCTGCGACAGCACACCAAATTTTGGCACCGTTGCCGGGGAGTGATTCTAGTTGATTTTTGTGCTTCTTGTGATCCATATTTCGTTCTTAAAAAAAAAAAAAAAAAAAAGAAAGAAGGTGTTTTGTGTTTTAGCGTAGAATTTTTTTTTTTATTTATTTTTAACCCCAATGTTTTGATATCTAAAGTGTGCTGTTAAGAATATGAACGTACCATTTTTTTTTTTTTTTTGTAACGTCTCCATTCTCCATGTTAAATTGGTGCGCCATCGCCAAAATATACCCTAATGTTATTTGGGGTCAATATTTTTGTCTTGGAATTGAGCAAAAGTGGTACGTGCAAAAAAAAAAAAAAAAACTGAGCGGTTCAAATTGGTTTGATCTTGCCCTATCATTCTAGCCGGAACTTGTGCGCAACACTTGTACGGAGGTGCATGCATAAAGGTTTGGAACTCTTTTCTTACAGTCTTTCTTTTCGTTCTTGAAATTTAAAAAAAAAAAAGATGATTTGTATTTTAGCGTAGAATTTTTTTTATTTTATTTTATTTTTTACTTATTTTTTATTTCTTATTTTATTTTCATTACTCTAGATTTTTCATGACTTATTAGAGTTTCCTTGATTGTTTATGACTATAACTCGATCTTCTAATCAAGGTGATTTGCAGTGCGATCTAGAAATAGAGAGAACTTTGTACAGGTTAAGGAGGGAAGCTCGGAGAAATTCTGAAGAGAACGATCTAGCTCTTGATTCCCTATTTGCTAACGATTCTAATTTAGAAGAGGAGGAAGTCATGGCTGGAAATCAAACTTTGAAAGAGCTTGTCACCCCTGATTTGAATCAACAACCTTTATGCAAAACATTCCTTACTTTAGATGCTACTACGACTTTTGAATTAAAATATGGACTAATACATCTCTTGCCCACTTTTCATGGCCTTGTAGGTGAAGATCCTCACATGCATCTAAAGGAGTTTCATGTAGTATGCACGAGTATGAAACCCACGGGGGTGACTGAAGAGCAAATCAAATTAAGAGCCTTTCCATTTTCTTTGAAGGATTTGGCTAAGGATTGGCTCTATTATCTACCCTTCGGAAGTATTACTACATGGAACGAGATGAAAATGTTGTTTTTGGAGAAATATTTCCCAGCTTCAAGGGCGGCTAACATTCGAAAAGAAATTTGTGGTGTAAGGCAGCACAATGGAAAGTCCCTACACGAATACTAAGAACGTTTCAAGAAAATATGTGCAAGTTGCCGCCATTATCAAATTAGTGAGCAACTACTTATCCAGTATTTCTATGAGGGCCGTCTACCCATTGATAGGAGCATGATTGACGCTACTAGTGGAGGAGCTTTGGTGGATAATGTAATACACCGACCTGGAATATGCCTGAACAATCATGTAAACCCTGAGTTATTATGACTCTATATTAAGATATTAAATGGAATGAATGATTTTAGAATGTGAATAGATTCAAATATACAGACAATGCTGAACAACCCAGGGCCAAACATGTAATACGTGTACGTGCACAAATACGTACCGGTAAACATATACATGTACATGTATGTGTATTGATATATATAAGTATAAATAGAATATTACATGTACAGAGATATATGTATATGTATATATAAATGTTATTAAATATAAATGCATGTATATACAGGATTAAATATATATATATATATATATATATATATATATACAAGTATATATGTAAGTATATATAAACAAGCATCATATGTGAACAAGTGTATATATATATATATATATATATATATATAGGCTGCCATGCATGCAGCAGGTGTTGTGTGTGTACTTGACGTGTGTTGTGGTGTATTGAGTGGGAAGGTTCCATGAAATTATAAGATATATTATAGTATGTATATATATGTATCAAAGTCTTCAAGGAGTTAATGTATTGAACCAAATGAAGAAAAATAAGGGGAGACAGCCGAAATGTAGGAAAAACAGGCAGTCAAGGAAGGCGACAGACATGGGAGAAGAGAAAGAAAAGAAAAAAAAAAGGCGTGCAAGATGGTTTGATGCCTATATATAGATGTGTTGGGTGATTTGCGGAAAAACAGAACCAAGAAAGGAAGCTGAGATCAAGGGAGGAGTTCTGAAAATCTAGAGGGAGAAGCTAGGGTGAAGAAACTACGAGCAAGAACTGAGAAATAAGGTGAGTTTTGTCAATTCTGTTTTTACAATTTAAAGCATGAAGCTAAGTTATATTTCTAGGGTCTGATTGAGCATGAAACATGGAGTAATTAGGAAAAAGAAGCAGTTTAAAAGGGTAGGAAACAATAGAGAAAAAGTCAGTTGCAAGTCTTGAGAATAATTCGGGTTTTTGAGATGTTATGTATTAAACTTAGTTTAAATATCGTATAATTAATCCTATAAACTGCATAAACAATTTAGAAACGATTTAGAACTAAAACTATAGAGAAATCATCACAATTCGAGCTCACCGAAAAAACACAATTTCCACCGGAGCTATTGTTTTTAGTGTATTCGTGATGTTTAAATGGTCCAAATTAAAACAAAGGTCAGAAATATAATCCTCATAGAATTTAGAAGTGGACTACATTGAATTTGGGGGAAAAAAAATAGGTCGGCAAAACTGACCGTTGCCGGAGAAGGTGATGGGGACTGATCGAGGAAGATGATGAACAGTCCCCGAACGACGTCGTATGGTGATGTTTTAAATCAAAGTTGTGTCATTTTAAAGGTTCTGATTTTAATTATATATATGTATGGGACCGTTTGGTCATAGAGTTATGAAATTAAATTAGGGGACGGGGTACCCTATCCCTGTTCTAAACCAGTTCGCCGTTTGGTTTAAGAAATCAAAGAAAAAAAATACGGGGGCTGCTGCCCCCAGAACTCGAAGCCCAGACCTTGGGGCTAATAGGTGAAACATGGACCACTGAGCCATGGGCTCACGTGTGGTCTTTTAACCCCTCAATATATATATATATATATATATATATTATAAACTTAACTAAATCAAGAAAAATAAAAGGGGTTGCGCCCCTAGAGACTCGAACGCCCAACCTCTCAAACGAAACCCTTATTCTACCCACTTGGATAGGCAAGCCCGTGATGTTCAATGTGAATAAATATGTACATATTATGTAAAAACTATATTAAATTAATTTAATTAAATTAATAATAATGAAATAATGCGAAGTCCAAATAAAATAAATCAATAGTGTATTTTGACTATCTCGGGCATTCTGAATCCATTGGTAAGGTCCGTTTTACAAGACGGGACTCTAAAAAATAAAGACCTGTAGAAATACTAAATGACCAAAATGCCCCTATTGCTACCCAAACCCAAATAGAATTTTGTGAAAGCCTAAACCGACTTTCTTCAATGTTCTAAACTCAACGGTAGAGTCTAAATTAGTAAACGAGATACTTATAATAATGATGCATAAAATTTGATGAATAGCATTAAAACTGAAACATGTTTACTGATATATAGGGGACTCGAAAGGAAAAGGGAAAGTCACAAAATACTAAGGCACTGATAAGGTAAGTAAATTCCTATCTCTTAGACGTGGTTTTCCAAGCCAAAATCTTTCTATTACTGCCAAAACTTTGTACTCATGTATGTATCCACTGTTATTGTTCCCACCATTGATATTGTCCTATCTGGTGGAGGCCTATTGATTGATATCTCACGATTTGACTTATCGTACCGATACTTATCATTGAATGCTTATGTCTTGATGTTTCATATCTTATGTACTTCTTATGGAATTGTGATATGCTCCTGATTCATGTTAAATGCCGGGTTTTGTGCTCAGTCACATTACCCATCCGATGCTATCTGATTGACTGGACCTACGGGTAAATTTGTGAGACCTACGGGTTGAGTCCGTGAACGGACACATGGTAATGATGGCATTTTTATGCAGTGAGTTAAAAAGGGCATTTTATATGCATTCATGTTAAGGGGGGTATGCCAGACCCCCAAAAGACCGAGGGTCTGCCAAACCCTGAACAGAGTAAATGCATCATTCATATTTAACTGTTATATTGACGTTTATTGGATTCATAAGATGTTTTCATTTCTCTATGAATAGTTCTATGATTGATAGTTCCTCGTTTATTGGATTTGACTATAACCGATTTATTGTAGCAATATACGTATGTTGATTGTAATCATTGAGCTTTTCCCATGTACTCACCACCTAAAAGTGGTTTATGTTTAGTTTCATTTTCAGTCATAGAAAAATGAATTGTATTAAGACTTTCGCTTTTTAATATCATTTACTGTTATCATTGTTGATGGAAAGAATGGAAAAAGTAGGGACGACCATTGGGCTAGCCCCGTGACACGAGATCCGCATAGGGTGGGTTTCGGGTCATGACAGATAAAACTCCTGAAGCCACGAGAAACTTGATTGCAAATATGGAAGCCAATTCTCAACAATTTGGCACTAGGCTTGACCCTCCATCTAAGCATGTTAATGAGGTAAATATTTTCTCCCTTGAACAAAAAATTGCGAGTCTAACTTCTTTTGTTCATCAAATGGCTGTAGATAATATGTAAACGACGAAGGCTTATGGGATTTGTTTGGTAATAGGGCATCCAATCGATATGTGCCAAACTCTTTAAGAGGAGCCCATTGAGCAAGTGAATGCGGCGGGTGGTTTTCCTAGACAACCGCAAAGGAAGTATAATCCCTATTCGAGCACGTATAACTTGGGATAGAGGGATCACCCTAATCTTAGCTATGAGAATCCACAAGTAAATCAGCCCACGACTCAAAACCGCTCAAGTTGCCCTCAATAAAAGTAGCCATACCCCCTAGATAACAACTGGGCCAAACTTCTAATTCTGGTTTTTCGTTAGAAGATATTGTTAAGTCTCTTTCCACTAATACTTTGCAATTTCAATAGGAGACGAAACAATTTCAACAAGAGGCGAGGGCCAGTATTCAAAGTTTGGATAATTAGATGGGCCAGATGGCAATCGTAATTAATCGGCTAGAGGCGCAAAGTTTGAGAAAATTACCCTCTCAAATGGTAGTAAATCCAAGAGAAAATGCAAGTGCAATCATTTTGAGAAGTGGTAAAGAGGTTGAGATTCCAATAAAGGCAGCCCCTGCATTGTCGAAGCAAGAAAAGGAGAAAAATGTCATTGCAGACAGGAACGTTCCCAATGACGATGATGTACCGAAGCATAAGTTTCTGCCTCTTTCTAATAATAAATCAGTACACCATTTTCCTCAGGCTTTAACAAAATCTAGAAAAGATGAGCAAAATAAAGATTTATATGAGACTTTTCGTAGACGCGAGGTAAATATTCCACTTTTAGATGCTATTAAACAAGTACCTCGTTATACTAAATTCCTGAAAGAACTGTGTAGAATTAAGAGGAAACATAAACTTAAAGGATGTGAGAAGGTGAGAGTAAGGGAGAATGTTTCTACAGTTATTCAAAGAAAATTCTCTGTGAAGTGCAAAGATCCTGGTATGTTTACTATCCCTTATACGATAGGTAACACTAGATTTTAGAAGGCCATGATAGATTTAGGAGCTTCTATCAATGTCATGCCATATTCTATATATGCTTCTTTGAAACTTGGGCCTTTGAATAAAATTAGTGTTGTGATTCAATTGGCTGATAGATCTAATATCTATCCTAAGGGCGTAGTTGAGGATGTTCTTGTGCAAGTTAATGATTTGGTTTTCCCTACTGATTTCTATGTGCTTGATATGGAAAATGGTGATCAAACTGCTCCTATTTTGTTAGGAAGACCATTCTTAAAGACATCCAAGACTAAGATCGATGTTCATAGTGGCATAGTTACCATGGAATTTGATGGTGAAATTGTTAAGTTTAATATTTATGATGCCATGAAATATCCTGATGATGATAATCCTGTTTATTCAATTGATATGATTGATTCTTTAGCACAGAAAGTTTTTAAACATGGAAAAGATGGATTGGAAGTTGCCATTAGTAAGCATATTGAGAAACAGAATGAGGAGTTAGCCTTAAGTACTGATTTGCAGGAAACTGTTGCATTGATGAATGATTTTCCGAAGTTACAACAGTCAGGTAACGTTCCTTATATTGCGTTACCAATTTCTAACGAGAGGCCTTTACCTTCTATTTTGCATGCCCTTATTCCAAAGTGTTCAAGGTGAATGGCCATAGACTTTAGCCTTTCTATGAAGGTTTCCAAGTAGAGAATGTGGAAAACCTGGACCTTGAGGATCTGATTTATACTGATTGAAGAAGGAAGCATTGAGTCGAGCCAACGACAATAACCGAAGGTGCTGCTTGGGAGGCAACCCAAGGGGAGTTCATTCTTTTTCTTCTTATTTTTGCATTTATATTTTAGTTATTTTTGCCTTTTCTTTGCATTTCACTTTACATTAGGGACAATGTAAGTTTTAAGTGTGGGGGAAGGGGTTTAGGTGTGTTTTAATTTTGCGTGATTTTTTTCAAAATTGTTTCGAGAAAAAAAAAAGTTTTGCTTTTTATTTTCGTGGTTTTCAATGATTTTTGGTTGTGTATGTCATGAGCAAGATTCAATTAAGCTTGAAAAATTCATAACATGATTGAATAAGTAATCTTCCAACTTAGAATTAATTAGTCTAGTTATTTTCCTTGAGAATGGTAGTGACTAAATTTGGTAGACAAAAGCCGATGAGATTTTGAGCCTTTAGACTGACACATCTATATCAGTGTCACTATTTTCTTTCATGTGAGATATTCTTCCATGGATTTGTTTCTCTAGAACTTGCCTTGATTCTCTTCGAGGTCATATTGACACATGCATGCATGAACATGATTAAGGCCCTCTTTGTTATAAGTTACATAAGCCAAATAGCCTATCTTGTAATTAATTTTTTCCTTTGTTGAACCCTTTTGAGCTTTTTTGGTTTTTTTTTTTTTTTTCGTTTATTGTGAACCTACGTTACAAGCTTTAAACCCGAAAACCAATGCCTTTACCCAAGCTGTAGAGCTAGTGGAGCATTATTCATCATTATGATATGTATGGGTGTAATACCCTGAACCGGGTTAGCACATATACCGAGGTAGATCAGGTCGGGTAGTGTACTATCAGTTGTAACCCGAGCTGTTTAGGCTCTATATTATGATATCACATGTACTGTACGATTTCAGAATAAGAATAGTGTCAGTTATACAGTCAATGCCGGGCAATGCCCGAGTAACCTAGAACTATGTCTCGTAATGCATGGACGTACGCATTTCCATGCATGCATACGTACGTGTATACGTATAGACCATGAAATATTAGTGTATGTATACGGTCCCAGAATTTAGTATATATGTATATGTATATATATGTATAAGATATGTATAAATCATGTATTTATACTTGTGTATATATATAATATAGTATAGTGTATATATATATACGTATTAGTATACAGGTGTCAGGAAAGGAACAAAGGAAAAGAAAAAAAGCAGCATACAAGCATGCAGTCTGTGTGTAGGCTTGTGTGTGTGTGTCGGTTGGTGTATTGTGTGTGTGTAATATAATATACATATATATAACACAAAATACAAGAAAACATTAAATGGGAAACAACAAGGAAGTCAGAAAAAGGGTGGGAAGAGAGAGGAAAGGGGGAGAACCGAGAGAAGAAGTGAGAAATGACTAGGGCGGTTGATTGGATGTGTATTTATATATATATATATATATACCTGTGTGCGTTAGAAAGAAAGAAGAAAAGAAATGAGCAAGTTTGGAGAAGCTATGAAGGTTGGAGAGATTCAGGAGTTGAAACCAAGGAAGGAAAATCAAGAGGAGGAAGGAATACTTCGAGCAGAAACTGGGAAAATAAGGTGAGTGACTGAGTTTCTATTTTTCAGTTTTAAAGCATGAAAGCTTGGTTTGATAATAGGGTCTTGTAGAGTATGAAATTAGAAAATGAATGCAAAAGGAATCAAGTAAAATGGTTGAAAAATCAGTGAGAAAAAGTGAGTTGCAGGTCTTGTTGTGATAATCGATTTTTAGGATCTTATGCATGAAGCTTGATTTTTATAATGGGGAATTAATCCCCTTGAGTGCAAGAAGAAATTTGAAAAATAAAGAAAGCAAAATAGTTAGAGAATTATAGCGAAAAGTGGGTCACTGAAAAATCGCAACTCGGTTGTAACTCACTATTTCGACACCCAACAGTAGATGAAACCTAATTTTGATAGGATATATGAAATCACAATACGATTAGGTATCAAACCATGTCAAATTTGTGCAAAAATCTAATTGGAAATAGTCGCCATCGCCAGAAAGGATGCTGGAACCCTACCAGACACCCACCGGAGACGAAGGAGCTGTTCAGGGCTTTGGGTCTGGACCAGTTTGGGTCGGGTTAGACCCGACCCACTCGCGTATGTTGGATACCCTAAGGGTGTGACATTTTGAAGTTATGTTTAAATAAATGGAGTTGTTTGGTTGTAAGCTTAAGAAATTAAATTGGAAACTGATTTGGGGATGGGGGATAACATATTCCAGTTTTATAGTTAACTATTGTTTGGCCCAAGAAAATTTAGAAAAAAATGGTGTAGAGGTGCAGCCCCTGCGTATTGAACACTAGACCTCATGGAAGATCAACCCAAGCCCAAACCAGTTTGACAGGCACGATCGTGTGTCTTTATATGCCGAAATATATATATATATATATATTATAATTATAATATAAATTAATTTAAAAATGGTAAAATGACCCGACATCCAAATTTAATAAGTTATTAGTGTATTTTTACTATCTCGGACCTTCTAAAATCAATGTGAGGTCCGTGTTACGAGACGGGGTCCTCAAAAATAAAAGACACGTAAAAGTGTAAAATAACCATTTTGCCCTTTTTAGCATAGATGTTTGAATTGATTTCCGCGAAAGCCTAAACTGACTTTTTTTGACATTCTAAACTCAATGGTAGAGTTTATTTTAGTAACAGAGAAACCAATAGTAAAGAGGCATAAAATTTGATGAATAATATAAATTATGAAAAGGTAAACTGAGATATACTATCTATTGATGAATAGGGATTTCAAAGAGGAAGGAACAATGACTTGATTTTATTGGAAAGAAAGGAAACAGCTTAAGAAGTAAGTAAATGTCTGATCTCTGCATGTGTTACATTCCCAGCCATGTCAGCTTTTCTTATATTATCTATTGTATTCCTTACATGTTAGAACGTTATTGAGTCCATATCGATATTGCTCTATCTTGTGAAAAATGTTTATTGACTTTTATATATCTTGATCATGATTTCTGTACACTATGTACATATGCCTCAAGGGGCAAGACTTATGATCTTAGCAGCCCAGCTTACATTGGCCTATTAAAGCGACAGTTTCATTCTCGCTGTTGAGAACAGTGTTATTACATTTACTTTTCATGGGATTTAGCATGATCTCGATATATTATATTGTAGCCGGATTTGTGCTCTGTCACAAACTCCATCTGATGCTTACTAGACCTACGTGTCGAGAAAATGGAATCAAAAGTGGCAATTAAAGTGGGATCTGCGAAGCGAGTACTGAATCGAGGGGTTAATGCTTGGTTGAGAGATCGAGGAAAAAGGGAACAAAAAGAGATTAAGGGGTATGTCGGGCCCCAAGTTAAAGTGCATCCACATTTGTTGTTATCAGTATCTATTATTGACTTTCATAGCTTGATCATATTATTTTATTATGAATGATCATGAGATTTCATAGCTTTTTATTGAGAGTATAGAATTTATACTTAAGACAGCTCATAACTGTAGCAGTATGTTATTGTTAACAAAACAAATTTCATTGCTTTATCATTTGAGTTCCTATCATCTGATATTGAGTTCTATATTTCTTGACTGGCTAGCATATTGCATTATCCTAGTTCTTTATGGATTATGCTTTTCTATATTGACCTGTACACTTGGTAGAGTAAAGGAGTATTACTTACTAAGTTTTCATAGCTTAGAACAGATACTACTTTTTGATTATTTTAGGCACAGAGATCGAGAATAGAAAGCAGAGCCTGATAGTTAGAGGTGGACATTTCTTTTGAAGTTGCAGTGTAATACTTAGTACAAAAAGTCTTGTAGCTCTCCCATGTTATCCACTTCTTGGGGATGAACAGTTGTATTAAGAAATTTTGTATTCCATATTTTGAGAACATTATATATATATATATATATATCACATGTAACTTTTATTTATTTATTTGTATAAGTCTTCCGCTATTTAGTTGTTGCATGTTAGTAGCACTCATTGTGTAGCAAGTTGAGACAGACCCTTGGTTCGACAGTAGCGTCGGATTGGGTGCGCGACATGAGATCCGTATAGGGTGGGTCTCGGGTCGTGATAATGGGTGTGTAAGAAATAAGTGTAAGGGTGTTTGGATTTGTGGTATGGCTATGACTGGTGAAATGGAACATGTTTTCATTCTCAATTCATGAGTTCCATTGTTGATGTAATTTTGGTGAAAGAAAAGAATAAAGGAAGTGATGGAGGAAATTACTTTTAATGTTACAAACTGTCCATGCTCATAATTCCTTCTAAAATTCCAAAAAGGGGTCTGTTTATACGTGATATATACAAAGGTGGAAGCTATTGCGAAGGATCGTTCCCTACTGCAAACGAAAAGTGTTCCTTTTGAACGATTTCTTTTCCAATGCAGGAGTTTTACATGGTTTAAATGCTTTAAAGCCAAATTGAAGAAGCTGCTGAATTGAGTGATTGGTTTTACATGTCTTATATATTCTAGCTTGAGTTGATTCATTTTTGTTCTACTAGTTTTGATGGTTTTTGAGCTACATTCCCAAATATTTCCCACCTTGATCCTAAACCCCGTTACAACCCTTGAAAAGTCTTATGATTCGTGTTGTTTGTAACACCCCGACCTTGATTAATTAATAATTAATTACTAATTATTATTTATAACCGCATAAAGAATAATTAAGACAGTAAATCGGGAACCTCTCGACGGTCACGAAAGACCAATAAAATAATTAAACACGTCAAGAAAGGAGGGTGTAATACCCAAACCTAATTACCAATTAATTAGGTGAAATGATGTCATTTTTTTTACACTGTGAAAACTCGAATTAGCGAACTTTTGTAATATCCCGACCCGGGATACCGGGTCACATGGCACATATTACGAGGAAAAGAAATTATATATATATAATTAATTAATTATTAAATTAATTAATTAATTATAAGAAAATGTATATATATATATGTATTAATTAAATGTGTATATATGTATATATATATATATATTAAATGAATGAAATATGAAAAAAGTTAAAAAGTAAAAAGTGAACAAGTGTGAATGTGTGTGTGTGTCGGCTGGTGTGTGTGTGTGTCTTGTATATATGTGTGTATGTATATATATGTATATATTATATGTATAAATATCTATGGAAAATTAAATGCAAAGTTGAAAAAGAAAAAAAGTAGAATTTATGAGATGGGAAGTCTAGTGTAGGGCTAGAAATCAGAGAGAGAGAGAGAGAGAGAGAGAGTGGATGAGAGAGAAGGGTCGGTCACCTTCTCTTTAAATGGCCAAGCATGCAAACCATGCTTTCTTCTTGTAAAAGAAACCAAAGGAAGAAGAAGTAAGGAGAATAGAGAGAGAATTGGATGTAGAACAAAGGAGAAAGGAAGAGTAACAGGTAAAGTTCCAAATCTTTACATTTTTCTCTCTCTAAATTTCAAGCATGAAAGTAGGTTAGTTTTAAGTTGTTTATGTACATATGATGTTTAAAACTTATTTAAAACCTGTTTAAACGTAAGATATGGGCTTGAAACAGTGAGAAAACATGAAACCCATAAGCAGTCGCCATTGATGACCTTGCATGAAGCAGGTCTGATCCGAGGGAAACCAAACTTTGTTTGGTGTATAGGGACCTCTAGTAGACCCTACAAGCATGCTAAAAACCATCAACCGCGACCTTGAAGCTCGAAAATCGACCCTCAAATAATCAGTTGCAGGTTACGGGTGTAAGACTCAACCCTTTAAACTTTGTGTTAACTCGATATTTAAGAACAAGGTATAGATCCTCATGAAGAGGGGATCACAACAAGCCAAACCTCATCAAAAATGGTTAAGAAATAAGCATGAACCATAGGTTTTACAGTTCGGATTATCCACTTCAAAACCGAACATATGAAGGAGTTTTAAACTCCAAAACGAATGCCAATCAAATCATTTATCCCTTAGGAACATTTTGGGACAAAAACAGTGAGGATCCATGGATCCAAACTGCACGAAATAGGAGAAAAAGGAATTCGGGAATTAGGGTTTCAGAGGGGGTCTCGTGGGGAAGATGAAGACGAGTCAACTCGTTTTAAAAATGGGGTTGAGTCGACTCGGACAGGTGGCAGCCTCTAGGCTTGCCACCGATTAATTGGAACGGCGTCGTTTTGGAATGTCGGTTAATTTAAATGAGATCTAGGGCTGACGTCATGATGACGTCAGCCACATGTAAGCAGACCGGCTAAACCGGTTGGTTTGCGACTGAACCGGACTGGTTCATTTAAAATTGGACCGAACCCTTTGGTTTATTTAATTAATTAAAAATAAAATAAACCAACACTTTACCTATTTACGGATTGACCCCTAGAAGTTTTTAGAAATGCTACTGTGGCCCAACTGAGGGAAAATTTATGCATTAAGGCCCCTGAAAAATAATTAAATAATTAAATTATTTAATAAATAAGGTTAAATTACTATTTTACCCTTGGCTCATAAATAGGGCAAATGAAGTCCAAATTAAACATATGAATAGTGTATCTTTACTATTTCGGATATTCTGAGACTAATGGTAGGGTCCGTTTTACGAGACGGGGCCCGAGAAAATAAAAACACGTAAGGGGTAAATGACCAAAATGCCTCTTGACCAAAATTAACAAGTTATTAGTGTATTCTTACTGTCTTGGACCTTCTGAGTCCAATGGTGAGGTCCACAACACGAAATGGGGTCCCGAAAAATAAAGACACGTAAAGGGGTAAAAAGACCAAAATACCCCTGGTACCCCTAAAGCCAAAATGAAATCAGAGAAGGCCTAAATTGACTTTCTTTGACATTCTGGACTCAATAATAGAGTCCGAATTACGAAACGAAGTATAGAAAAATATGACACGTAAAACGGTAAATGACCATTTTGCCCTTTTACATATAAAAGTCCAAATTGAATTCTTGGAAAGCCTAAACCGACTTTCTTGGACACTCCGGACTCAATGGTAGAGTCTATTCGACCTAAAGAAATGTCTAAAATAAAAAGACATAAAATTTGATGAATAGCATCTATGAACTGAAATATTGCCAAAGAACTAAACTGAGGCAAGTACGAGAAATGAAAAAACTGAAAAGACACGACACGTAAACATGTCAAATAAATAACTTTAAATTAAAGTTAATGGAACTCCCAGAAGAGTATAAATTGAAATAAATTCAATTACTAACACATTAAATTGTGTCATAGGTTAAGAATACGAGATTACGTTAAGTACACATGAGTTTATGAAATCGTTTTAGGATCTAATACGATTTAAGCATAAGTTAAGGAATATCGAGATGATATTACAATGAATGTGAAATTGATGAGGTGTTTATGAATTGTTCTTAGGAACTACAAGGAAAGTGGGAAAGCGCATTATTAGCACTAACCCTAAAGAACCAAGGTGAGTAACCCTGTGTTTGAATTGGAGATTTAACTCCATGAATTTGACAAGGTTTTAAGTTTAAAGATATGAAGCATTTGAAATTTCAAATTCAGTATTTACATGATTCAGTTTTTAATTGTTCTATTTTATAACCCCATTGTGACATGCTTAGTGATTGGTTTCTGCCACAGTTTTTCCTTCAAATACTTTCCAGCATGTCTAGTTAAAATGCAATTATTGTTAAATATTCTGAATTTTCTTATTTCAAGTATACGAATGTCTATTACGAATTTATGAAAAGTATCTATGAGACAAGTCACATGATAAATGTTTTATAAGATGAATGGTGCATAAGCACTTAGACAGGATTCTGAGTTTTCAGTTGCCCTGTAAAATAGGCAGGATTTTGGGTTTTACGGAACTCAATTGCCCTGTAAAATGCCCGGTAGCAGGATCTAATCCCCCAGGCAGATGAGATATCTCCATTTATAAGTAAAAAGGGTGTCCGGTTCGAAATGGATTCCACTAATAGAAGTGATAAGATGACAAATGATTTGAAAATGGAAGCAGGTTTTACCCTCATTTTCAATGTACTTATGTTTTGAGTTTTATATACTCTATTTAAGAGATACATGTTATGTTATATGTTTTGAAGTTCATGAGTATAAGTTTAGCTTGAATACTTTAAATGTTTCAAAGCTATTGTTTTACGAAATGCATATGTTTTGAGTTATATACTCTATTTGACGAAGTATAAGTATAGCTTGAATACTTTAAATGTTTCAAAGCTATTGTTTTGCGAAATGCAATATGTTTTGAGTTACATACTCTATTTGACAAAGTATGAGTTTAGCTTGAATACTTTAAATGTTTCAAAGCTACATGATTTAAGGAATGCATATATTCTGTATTCAAAGTATACGAACAATTGGCGGTGATTATTTTACAAACTTTTATGTACTAAACCACTGCTAATTGAAAACCCCATGACGAATGCTGGAATTGCTCACAAGCTTAGATTAGCTTACCCGAACTTTGTTCGGACCCGCCTTTCAGGTGATTCAGCAGACAAGGTCTTAAGTATGATGGCGATGAGTCTAGCTGTTTTGGAAGGATATGTTTAAGTGGTTCTTCTGAAGAACCGATGAACTCTAGTAGTACCTTTGTATTAGTAGACAATGTAAGAATATGTATTAAGCCCTCAGGGCAACTGAACATGTATTGTATTAATGTTATAAGTCTTTAAGTTTTAGTTATACTCTGAATGTGTAACCATGTATACTATGAAAAGAGCGGCAGTATCAGGACGGATGTGCGTAAATTTAAATAAGAAAAGAAAAGAAAAAGTTTTTCACGCTTCCACAAAACGTATGTTGCACATCTATTCGATACCGCTGCATATGCGAGCCTTGTCTCGGGGCCCTCGGGTCTCGGGGCGGCGATCGCGATCCGGTAATCCGCAGAGGGTGGGTTTCGGGTCGTGACAACTTTGATGGCCACAAATGAATAATAACTGACACGAGGCCTTTGACATTGAAGCTAACTGAGATAGGAAGTGACCGGAAGAAACCGCTTCGTAAAAAGAGCAATAGAAAAGAAATTATGAAAGAAAAAATCAAAACGGAATTCTACGCCAACCAAACAAGGCATAAGCCCAAATGAGGGAAAAATGCCCAAAAGTGAGGTCAAGGGGATTTGAACCCTTGATCAAGTGAGGCAAGATTTTAGGCACCCAAAAATAAACCAAGTGGGCCACCAACAATTTTATGCCTAAATATACAACAGAATTGTATATAAGCTTAAGTCAACCAAGGCCACCTCCCAAATTAGCCAATGGCCATACATGCAAACCCCTCATCATCTACTGAGCCTCTTCACATCAGCCCATATCACCCTCTGCCCTAGCCTATGTCATCACACCTTAACCCTATAAGTGTATACACATGGGTATATCTATAGGTGCATTTATTATACATGTAATTTAAGTAAGCCAAGTGGGTGTGTTCTGCATATGGAGTGTGTGTGTGTTGTGACAGACTAGGCCGTGTGCATGTGAGTGCATGCAGTAGAGTGAGAAAGTGGAGAGAGTCTAGAGAGAGAAAGTGAGAGCTTGTGTGTGAGATTGTGTGTGCATGGTGTTTCCATTGGAGGTGCACAAAAGAGAAGGGACTGAGAGGCACCTGACTGGAACTGAGGCAACTGAAGGCCCCAATTGTGAGCCATGGAAGAGCAGTGGTCTACTAGAAGGTATAAAATACCAAACTCATAAATTTTTCCTTTTCTTCTTTTGCTTACTGTTTTAGTCTTTTGAGCCCTATTAACTTGCATGCATGACATTCAGAATGTGTGATCTTGATCAAGGCATGAAATGAGACCCCGAAACAGCGCTAGAACACGAAGCTGTGCCCAAACCGCCATTAACAGACCTTGACAAAGTAGGTCTGATTCGACTAGGGTTAAACCTCGATTGAGGGATAAGGACTTCAACTAGATGCCATAGGGTTTGCACTGCAATGAAAACTAGACCAAATGGCTAAAAAATGAGCCCTAAAACTAGAGTTGCAGGTCACGGGTCTGATTTGGGGTATCTCAAACCGAACCTCAATCTCAGTTTTATGAATGGAATATTAATCCCTATGATTGTACGGTTACAACAAGCCAAAAATTATCACATTTGGTTAAGAAATGGAGGTGTATGGCCTGACTATCTATTCAGGCCATTGAAGCTTGAATCAAGCTTTTGAGATTGTTTCGAGCCATGAAAAGGATGCCAAATTACCTAGAAACCTCCTAGTAGTGGATTAGAAAGAAAAATAGTAAGAAATCATGGTTAGAAAGGCACGAAATTAAATTGGGAAATTTTCAGTTTTAGGGTTACTGTTCATCGTCATGAGGAAGACGATGAATAGTACCAGATATGGGTCGAATCTGGATCGGGTCGGGTCGAGACTCGACAGTATATAAAAGGGTTATTGCACCGACGTTGTTTAAAGGATTGTAATTAAATTAAAATCAGTCTGTTTGGTTACAACTGAAAGAAGTTGGGAATCAGGTTGGAGGATAGCCCAAACTGCGGATAAGGGGATTAAGGGGGATATCGTATTTCGGTTCTCTGGCTTAGCCTGTCACGACCTGAGACCCCACCTTATGCGGATCTCGTGTCGCGCACCCGATCAGACGCTGCTTGTCGAACCAAGGGTCTCAACTTGCAACACATCAGTGCTACTAACATGCAACAACTAAATACGGAAGAAAATAAATAAAAGCTGCATGTGATATATATGTATATGTTTACAAAATGCGGAATACAAAATTTCTTAATACAACTGTTCATCCTCAAGACGTGGATAACATGGTAGAGCTACAAGACTGTCTGTACTAAGTATTACACTTACAACTTCAAAAGAAATGTCCACTTGCAATCTAGCTGACTGCTACTGCTACTGTTACTGCCCTTCTACAGCTTCATTTCCTGAAAGGGGCGGTAAGTTTGGGGTGAGCTAATGAAAGCTCAATAAGTAATTCTCTTTTGCTCTACCTTGTGTACAAGAATATATAAAGCATTATCCATAAAAGAACTAGGATAAATGCAAATGTGCTAGCCAGTCAATGAATATAGAACTCAATATCAAATGATAGAAACTCAAATGATAAAGCAACTGAAATCTGTCTGATAATATAATCATACAAGCTACAGTCATGAGCTGTTTCAAGTATAATCATATGCACTCAAAAAGCTGCGAAATCTCATGATCATTCATAATGGTATAACATGATCAAGCTATGAAAATCAATAAGAGATACTGATAACAACAATGTGGATGCACTTTAACTTGGGGCCCGGCATACCCCTTAATTCATTTTATTCTCTTTTCCTCGATCTCTCAGCCAAGCACTAACTCGTCGATTCAGTACTCGCCTCGCAGATCCCAGTTTAGCTGCCATTTTAAATACCACTTTTTATTCCGTTTTCTCGACCCGTAGGTCTAGTAAGCATCAGATGGAGTTTGTGACTGAGCACAAATCCGGCTACAATACAATATATCAAGATCATGCTAAATCCAATAAATAGTAAATGCAATAACACTATCTCAGCAGCGAAAGAAACTGTTGCCTTAACAGGCCAATATAAACTGGGCTGCTGAGATCTTGCCCCTTGAGGCCTATGTACAGAGCGTACAGAATTCATGATCAAGATATACAACAGTCAATAAATACTTTTCACAAGATAAAGCAATATCAATGTGGACTTGATAAACGTTCTGATATGTATGGAGTACAATAGATGATATAAGAAAAACTGTTGACATGGCTAGGAATGTAACATGTACAGAGATCAGAGATTACTTACCTCTTAAACCGTTTCTATTCTTTACATAATAAACTCAAGTCACTGTTTCTTCCTCTTTGAAATCCCTATTCATCAATAGACAATATATCTCAGTTTACCTTTTCATGAGTTATGCTATTCATCAAATTTTATGCCTCTTTACTATTGGTTTCTCTTTTACTTAAACAGACTCTACTATAGAATCCGGAATGTCGAACAAAGTCAATTTAGGCTTTCACGGAATTCAATTCAGACTTCTGTACTAGAAAGGGCAAAATGGTCATTTTGCACTTTTACGGGTATTTTATTTTTTTGGGACCTCGTCTTTCTAAATGGACTTCACCATTGGTCTTAGAATGTCTGAGATAGTTAAAATACACTATTCATATGTTTAATTTGGACATCGTTACTATAAAGGTTAAAATGGTGATTTTATACTTTTACATGTTCTCACTTTTTGAGACCTCTTTTCACAAATTAGACTCCGCAATTGAGTTCGGAATGGTCGAAATAATAAAAATTCACTATTCTTTTATTTTAATCGGAGTTCGTTTGACTGCTTTTTGACTCAAGGGCATTTTCGTAATTTTTTATTTATTTTAAATTAATTAAATAATTAATATTTTGTTCTGGGGGTCAATTTATAATAACTAAAAGTCAAGGGGGTCAATTTGTAATTTCAAACTTTTCTATTCTAAATCAGAATAAGCCAAACAGTGGCTAACCTTTAAACCGGAATAGGATATCCCTATTCCCCAAATCAATTTCAATTTTAATTTCTAAAACATGCAACCAAACACCCCCAATTTAATTTAAAAACCCTTTTTAAACTTAAACTAAACTGTGCCGTTTTGACTGCCCGTTTCTCATTCGGTTGGGTCCTGACCCGGATCCAGTTAATTTTAACCTGATATGCCCCTCGATAATCCGGTCATCTTCCCCATTACCCCAGTAGGGTTCCGGTGGTGAACAGTTTTCTTCTCCGGCGACTGGTGACCTGGAATCTTGTCAGTTTTCAATAGTTTTTAAATGCCATTTTGTCACATCCCGAACCCCACCCTACAAGGATGTCGAGGACGTGATGCCAGTCAGCCGCCTCGCCGGTTTGCCGACCGACAACACGACCAACCAAAGACAAATTCTGAACTTACCGATGAATTGCATTCCAACTGTAGGGTCAGATGCAGCGGAATTTAAAAACTTTTTATCACGGGAATGCAACTCGTTTATCCACCGTAAGGGTATGTACCCCTGACCAAGTCTAAAAATCGAACAGCTAATAATTCTAACCTCAGAGCATATCTATAATCAGACATATAACACAAAGCAGATCTAATATCTCTAGAGTACCACTTATTTCCATGAGCCATGTCTATATCTAGTGCATATCAATCAAGTCAGTCGTACCATATCACTCACCTGAATAACCAGATTCAGTCCACAATAACCCAGTCTTTACGATTCAGTGCCGTCAGATCCTTACTTGCAATGTCACTCGGCCTATCCACGTCATATCATAGTGCCTTCTAATCCAATGGAGATAATTCCTGAAAAATGTTAGGGAATGAGGTGAGCTTAAATAAGCCCAGTGAGTAACACAGGTTCCCTGTCATGGGTTTCAAACCTGTTCTTGTTTATAAATCACAAGGATAGTTCAATCACTTTAGAATAACAGTTTATAAATCTACTTTAAATACAATTTAAGTAGAATAAAACGAGACTGAACTAAACGGAACAACAAATTAGGATGGACGGAACAATACGTGATGCCAATATATCAACAAGAGTATAGGCAATTAAATCAAATAATAGAATAGATCAGTACTGAGCGGAACATAACAGAGCATAATAGACAAGATGTCAATTAGGCACATAATCAAGCCTACTTATGCCATATCGCTCATAACTGGAATGGTACCAAGAATAAGACTCGACATAGCAGAACAAAGCCAAGACAGACCAAACAAAACAGTAGAGTAAGGCGGGACAAAATCATGCCACGTGTAATGCAGTACAAAAGTAAGCATTTAAATATACTCATTTAGGCAGTATAACATACAAAACGGTACAGTGCATCAAAGTACAATGTCTAGACAGTGTAACTTATACACCAAGTTAAATCAACACAATAAACGATGTTTTCTCTATCAAGCGGAGAACATAGGCACACCATTTACGGAACGAAACTTGACGGAACTGAGTGGAAACCATATATCAATCAAAACTCAGGCACATCATCAACGGAACGAAACATAACAGAATCGAATGGAACAATACATCAATCAAAACAAAGACATGTCATCAGCGGACAGATCATAATGGAACTGGACCATATATCAATCAAGACAGACATATCATCAACGGACAGGAACATAACGGAATCGAACAGAACAATACATCAATCAAAACAAAAACATGTCATTCAGTGGACAAATCATAACGGAACTGGACCATATATCAATCAAGATAGACATATCATCAACGGACAGAACATAACGGAATCGAACGGAACAATATCAATCAAAGACACAGGCTTATGATCAAAGACAGAGGCATATCGCTAACGGGTAGAACATAACGGTACTGAACCATATATCAATCAAACAGACATATCATCAACGGACGGAACATAACGGAATCGAACGGAATAATATCAATCAAAGACACAAGCTTATGATCAAGGACAGAGGCATATCGCTAACGGGTAGATCATAACGGAACTGAGCGAAAACCCTATATCCATTAATTCAAGGACGAAATCATATCATGTATGATGTAGTACAAAAGGGACATATATTAAGTACGTGTATTTAAACAATGTAACATTTATAATGGTGCAGTGTAACAAAATACAGCATCCTATACAGTGTAACTTATATGTCAAATTAGGAGTTCCAATTACTCACAAAAAGACAGACAGTGAATCAAAATACAGTACAATGTTAGAAGTTACTCACTAACTGTTCGCTTATCTCCTTGCACAAATAATCTAAAAACCTCCAGGTACGTCAGACATCTCTATGTATATCCTAAATAATAATCATCAATCATAGACAAATCAGAATTCATCCATTCGGATCTTATTCGTCATCTTAGGCATCTATCGGATTACCTAAGATAGCCTAGTAGCCTATTGCCTTTTCATCGATTTTCATCCGGGGCTATTTCATTCTTTAACTAGGCTTAGTAGTTATCAGGATTATAACCTAAGTCATTTAGACTTCAATCGTTATCGGTTATGTACTTATTTAACCTTAGGGGCAAAATGGTAATTTTGCCATTCTTGTCCTGGACACTGTCATGGTCCTCAGGACAGCCTACATATATTATGTGTGAAGTTCTAAGTCTCTTAACTTAAATCGGTATTAGTTAGGTACGTATTTAATCCTAGGGGCAAAATGGTAATTTTGCCATTCTTGTCCCAGACCCTGTCGTGGTCTTCAGAATAGTCTTTATATCTTAAATATAAAGTTCTAGGTCCTTTGGACTCCAATTGTTATCAGTTAGGTTCTTTATTAACTCCAGGGGCAAAATGATAATTTTTCCATTCTTATTCCGGAACCCTATCGTGGTCCTCAGAATATCCTATATATCGTATATATAAGGTTTTAAGTCTTTTGGACTTCATTTGGTATCTGCTTTAACTCATCGGGACACATCAATCATTTTCTATTTTACATGTTGACAGTTTCGGGGTCTTATTCAGTCATTCAATGTTCATAATTATGCTTACGATAATTTATCAGATCAGATTGACCTTTATTCGACCTTTACTTTGCACTTAATGTGCTCAAGGGTATTTTGGTTATTTTATGTTTCGTAAGATTCTGACTCTGATTCGTCATTTAATCGGGTATACAGTCTCACCAGTATCTGGGCTCCTACCGGTATCAGTTTCGTCCCAATCGGACTTCATTTAGGATCTCGTATTGCATCAGGGGCATTTTGGTAATTTCACACTTTGCGAGATTCTGACCCTGATTCATCATTTAGTCAAGTATACAGTTTCACAAGTGTTCGGGTTTCTATTGGTATCAGTTTCATCTCAATCGGATGTCATTTAGGGCTTCGTACGGTATCAGGGGTAATTTGGTAATTTCATGCGTCATATTTTTTTGGCACTTCAGTTCATGAAATGGACCTTACCATTGGGTCCAGAGTGTCCGACATAGTTAAATTGGACTATCTGTTATGTTTAATTGGCCCTGGGTATCATCAAGGGCAATTTGGTCATTTATAATTTATGTGTCTGTATTTTTCGGGATTTCGGTTCATTAAACGGACCTCACGGTTGAGTCCAGATGGCCCGACATAGTCAAAATAGACTATCTTTTATTCTTATTTGAGTCTGGATACCATCAGGGGCAATATAGTAATTTACTATTCACTTATCTGTATTTTTCGGGGCTTAATTTCTCAATTTGGATTCCACCATTGAGTTCAGAATGTCCCGAAATAGTAAAAATGTACTGTTCATTTATTTAATTTGGACTTCGTTTGACCTATTTTGTGTCCAAGGGTAAAATAGTAATTTTACCCATTAAATAAAATAATTATTTTATTCATTAATTATTTTTTAGGGGCTTAAATGCATAGTTTTTCCCAAAAATTGGGCCAAAGTGTAAATACTCAGAACTGTTGGGGGTCAAATATAAATTCAAAAAGTTTAGGGGTTCAAAACTAATTTCTTAAAGTTAAGGGTCAGAACCGTCCAGTTTAGGTTCAATTGGGTTGAACCGATTCAAAACCCTTTAAACCATCCGGTTCACTTAATCCTTCAGAACCAGGAATACAATATCCCAGTTATCCCGATTTTGTCCCTTATCCGTGTTTAGGTTAGCCCAGGTCTGAATTTCTAATTTATTATCCGTGCCACCAAACAGGTCTATTTCAGATTTTAAATTAAACACTCAACATCAAAATGGTGCCGTCCTACTAAAGCCCGTTTGTGCGACGGGTCGGGTCTCGACCCGAACCCGAAACTGACCCGAATCGTGTTCGGTACTGTTCATCGTCTTCCTCACGACGATGAACAATAACCCTAGTTTCCAGTTTTCTTTTCCTCCATTTTCGTAGAGTTCCCAACACCGATTCTCTCTTGCCATCCATCCCAAAACATTTTTTGGGAATCAAGCCAACAATTTGGCATTTGTTTTGAGCTTCGAATCCACGCATGGAGCTCGGTTTAGTCCGATTATCAGTGGAGGACTGCAACTCAGTCGTGTGCCCTCATCTCTCAACCAAATCTCATGAGGTTTGGTTCTTTGTGACCCTTGCATTAGGGGCTTCAAGTCCCCATCAACAAAATCCAATTTAGGAGTCGATTTTAGGGTTTGGGTTTCAAACCCGAGACCTGCAACTTCAGTTTTGAGGGTCTTAACTTGAGCGTTGGGGTCGTGGTCTAGGGTTTTTAGAACCCTCTTGAGGTCTAGATCATGTCTTGACCAACCAAACTTGGTTTGGTCAAGGTTGTTTCAGAACTGTATCTGTTGAAATGTCCCACATCGCCCGTGTCAAGCTCATCTATGTCGTCTATAAGGCTTAAGTTCCCCTCTCCTTAACACCTGGGTTTTAAGGAGTTGAATGGGCTGGGCCTGTCAAGTGGTATCAGAGCCAGGTTGGGCGAGTCGTCCAGCATACCGAGTGTCAAGGCTGCTGTGGTCCAGGGGGTGTGTTGAAATGTCCCACATCGCCTGTGTCAAGCTCATCTATGTCGTCTA
This sequence comes from Nyssa sinensis, assembly GCA_008638375.1. Taxonomy (NCBI): domain Eukaryota; kingdom Viridiplantae; phylum Streptophyta; class Magnoliopsida; order Cornales; family Nyssaceae; genus Nyssa; species Nyssa sinensis. Next base: position 37,028,861 of record CM018035.1, read on the forward strand.
TAAGGCTTAAGTTTCCCTCTCCTTAACACCTGAGTTTTAAGGAGTTGAATAGGCTGGGCCTGTCAAGAGTATCTATGGAGGTCATCCATGGCGATCTGTGTGTGGCTCACGGTTTTGGGGCCTATCTAACCCTCCCAATTAACTTATATTAGTTCCTAGACCTCACAGTAGTTCGTACATACAGTTTATATGGCTTCAAATGACTGAAAACAGTAAGAAAAGAAAAGGAAATTTTTTGGGTTTTCATGGCATTTACCTTGGTCGACCACGGCTTCCTCATTCATGGCTCAGTATGGGGTCCTCGATGGTGCCTCAGTTCGGTCATGCATCTCAGTCCTTTCCTCCTTTCTCTTTGGTGTATCTCCCATGGCGACATACCATGCACACACTTGATTTCTTCACCCACCATGTTTTTCCCACATGTACTCTCTCTCCATCCGACCCTCTCAGCCAACTACTGAATACACAGTTTCCTGATTTCACACACAATCTGATCTTTTTAGATTTCCCCCCACCCACTTGTCTCACTCAACATGTACAACATATGCCCATCCACACATATACATATATGTATAGAGTAGTACGGCTTGGGTGTGGTGACATAGGCTAGGGCAGAGGGTGATGATGGGGTTAGGTGCATAGGGGTGATGTGTTGCATGCTTGGCCATTGGCCAATTGTGAGGTGGACCTGGTTAGATTGTATTCATATACAATTCTGTTGCCTATATAGGCACAAAGGTGTTGGCAGCCTACCTGGTAATTTTTTGAGTAAAATTCCTTTCTTTCCATAGGTCAAGGATTCAATTCCCGCCTCACTTTTGGCCATTTTCCATATTTTAGGCTTAGGTTCTGTTTGGCTGCGCAGTAATCCAGTTTCACTGTTTCCTACCTAACTTTCATTCCGTAGCTCCTTTTTCGATGCGGTTTGTTCTGAGAGTTTCGTATTTCAGTTATCTTCAGTGTCACAGGCTCCGTGTCATTTATTATTTATTTCGGATTTCTGTAGTTAGCTAATTCGAGTTCCATCAGTGCTACAACGACATTATTTCACCTAATTAATTGATAATTAGGTTCAGGGCATCACACCCTCTTCTCAAACATATTTAATTACTTTGTTGGTTTATCGCGACCGCCGAAAGATTATGATTAATTCCCTTAATCATTCTTTAAATCATAAAAAATTAATAATTAGTAAATTAATTATTAATTATATAGGGTCGGGGTGTTACACATTTTCTTCTAAATTTTGTGTAGATCTTATTTCCAATGTTAGTTTTCAATTTAAGGCACTAACCCCTCACGAAATTGGGCAAACCCGTAACCCCGGTGACCTGTAATTTTACATTTCATGCTCGGCTCGTTCACTGTTTTGACCCCTCTTTTTCTCTATTTAATTTATGCACTATAGGGGATCATTCCTAAGTCGTTTAAACATTGTTTCATGCATAAAATATAAAGAAATCCGAATTATTCTCAAACCTGCAACTCATGATTTCTAGCTTGTTTCTAAACCAAATCAGGTGATTCTTTTTGTAATATTTCCCATTTTCCATTCTTAATAAGATCCTACTGTTAAAACTACACGAATCATGCTAAAATTTTAAAACAGAAATGACCCACTTACCTTTCAAATTCTGATTTTCTGGTACAGGTTCCTTTTTCTGTTTCTATGCTTTTGGACCTTCTTGCTTCACTTCGGAGCCTCTCCAAACCCTTACAACCTCCCCAAATCACTGCTTTCTTTTTTGTCTTCCATTTTACGCAACCCATATATATATATATATATAAGATACAACCGACCTCTCTCTCTCTCTTCTCTCTCTCTCTCTCTTTCTCTCTCGGTTTCTCCCCATCCAAGCCTCTTTATTTGACTTATCTTTCTGATTTCTCTCTCCCAATTGCAGGTATCATTTATGGCTTGGAGACTTGTATATTATATATGTATATTATTTTCACACACACATAACACACACATATATACTTAAGCCAACCGACACACACAACACACAGTAACATACTGCCACCTTCCTCCCCCTTTCCTTTTCTTTCTTTCTTTTTCTTGTAGAATATCTTATATATATATATATGTACACATATATATATATATGTATAATACATCATGTTATACACATATATATATATACATATAAATACATATTTTATACGTGTATATATATCCATATGTAGGCATATAAATCTATTTTTAATCATATATACATACACTCATTTTGAACGGGCCACACACATACGTAAATGTATGCATGCATGGGTTTGCGTGCATGTATTACGAGGCATAATTCTGGGATGCTCGAGAATGGCCCAATACTAGCTATATAACTGATATTATTTACTTTCTATAACCGTACAGTACATTTGACATAATGATATAGAGTTTAAACGGTTCGGTTTACAACTATTAGTACACTACCCGACCCGGTCTATCTCGGTATATGTGCTAACCCGGGTCAGGGTATTACATAGCCTGAGCCGGCTGGTTCACCATGTATCTAGTCCGGTCTAAGGTTTAATTAAACAAACCCAACGGTTCAAGGGCTAAAATGAAAGAAAGTTAAACTAGAATTTTTCTAAATTGCACTGTGACCCTGACTGTTCTGAATAATGTTATTCTGGCCCAGATTTTTAAAGATAAATTCAAATAAGCCCCAGAAAAATAGATAATTAATAAAATAATTTATTTAATTATTTTATTAATTAGGTAAAATTACTATTCTGCCCTTGGACACTAAATAACTCAAACGAAGTCCAAATTAAATAAATAAATAGTGTACTTTTACTATTTCGGGCATTCTGAGCTCAACGGTGGAGTCCGATTTGGGAAATTAAGTCCCAAAAAATACAGACACACAAATGGTAAATGACTGAATTGCCTCTAATGATACCTAGGGCCAAATAAACACAAAAGATAGTCTATTTTAACTATGTCGGACATTTTGGACCTAATAGTGAGGTCCATTTTATGTACCGAGGTCCCGAAAAGTTTAGCCATACAACATGTGAAATTACCAAAATGCCCCTAATGCTATATGAAATCCAAATGGGACGAAATTGATACCGATAGAAGCCCAGATACTCGTGAAACTGTATACATGATTAAATAATGAATCAGGGTTAGAATTTCACGAAAGTGTGAAATTACCAAAATGCCCTTGATGCTATACGAAATCCAAATGAAGTCCAAATGGGACGAAATTGATACCGATAGAAGCCCAGATACTCGTGAAACTGTACACATGACTAAATGATGAATCGGGGATCAGAATCTCATGAAACATAAAATGACCAAAATGCCCTTGATCATGGTAAGTGCAAGTAGAGGCCGAATAAAGGCCGATCTTATCTAATAAATTGTCATAAGCCCAATTATGGAAATTGAAAGGCTAACTACTGACTCCAGAACAATCAACGTATAAAATAAGAAATGACCGATATGTCCCAATGACTAAAAGCAGACACCAAATGAAGTCCAAAAGACTTAAGAATTTATATATAAGATATATGGAACATTCTGAGGACCACGATAGGGTTCGGGACAAGAATGATCAAATTACCATTTTGCCCCTAAGGTTAAATAAGTACTTAACTGATAACGATTTGAGTCCTAAAGACTTAGAACCTTATATTTAAGATATGTGGACTATTCTGAGGACCACGACAGGGTCCGGGACAAGAATGATAAAATTACCATTTTGCCCCTAAGGATTAAATAAGTACTTAACTAATAACGATTAAAGTCTAAATGACTTAGGTTATAATCCTGATAACTACTAAGCCTGATTAAATAATGAAATAGCCTTGGATGAAATGCAATGAAAGGGCAATAGGCTATTAGGTTATCTTAGGTAATTCGATAGATGCCTAAGATGATGAATAAGTCATGAATGGTTAAATTCTGATCTGTCTGTGATTGATGATGATTATTCAAGATATGCATGGAGGTGCCTAACATATTTGGAGGTTATCAGATTATCTGTACAAGGAGATAAGCGAACAGTTTGTGAGTAACTTGGAACTTTTGACTTGGTGTATAAGTTGCACTATCTAGATATTGTATCTTCATACACTGCACCGTTTTATGTGCCATACTATTTAAATGCATATACTTAAATGCATACCCTTTTGTACTACATTACACGTGGCATGATTTTGTTCTGTCTTACCTAATTAGCATATTGTCTTGTTCTGTTCTGTTCTATTTTGCTCAATACTAACCTGTTCTATTATTTGATTTATTTGCCTATACTCCTTATTTATATACTGGCATCCTGTACCATTCTGTCTATTCTAATCTGTTGTTCCGTTGAGTTCAGTCCTGTTTTATTCTACTCAACTACATTAAGTGAATTTATAAAACAGTTATTTGAGAAATAACTAAACCCTCCATGTGCTTTGTAAGCAAGAATTGGTTTTTGAAACCCATGACAGGGAACCTGTGTTACTCACTGGGCTTATTTAAGCTCACCCCTATTATCCTAACATTTTTCAAGACTTATCTCCATTGGATTAGAAGGCACTATGATATGACATGGATAGGCCGAGTGGCATTCCAAGTAAAGGATCTGATGGCACTAATTTATGGAGACTTGGACTCTTGTGGATTGAATTTGGTTATTAAGGTGAGTGACATGATACGATTGACTTCATTGATATGTATTAGATGTATTGGGACATGGCTCATGGTAATGGTACTCTAGAGAGATTAGATATGCTCTGTGTTATATGTCTGATTATAGACGTGCTCTGTGGTTAGAGTTATTAGCCATCTGGTTTTAGACTTGCTCTGTGGTACATACCTCTATGGTATTTATAAATGAGTTGTATTCTCGAGATGAAAAAGGTTTTAAATTTCATTGCTCTGACCCTACAATTGGAATGCAATTCATCGGTAAGTTCAGAAGTTCGCCTTTGGTTGGTTGCATTGTCGGTTGGCAAATCGGTAAGGTAGCTAACTGGCATCACGTCCTCGACATCCGCGTAGGGTGGGGTTCGGGATGTGACATTGTTCATGTGATCCCAGTGGTGGAGAATGAGAAGATATGAAAGCCTATGGTAGATCATTTCCATTGGAATGAATTTGAGCGAAACACATACCTTTCAAACACATAAGAGTCAAGTGTTTATTTCCGTGAGGGTCTACATATTTAGTTTACTCCATCTTCGAGTGAAAATGCTTACTAAGTAATTGTAAGTTATTTAAGAATGTTTGTTTATGATATGTTATGAGTTTTGAAGAGCTTGGTTGTTCTTTTTTGATGGCATTGCAACCTTGGTATTTTTGGAAAAGTGAATTTGAGTTTTGCCCAAGGACGAGCAAAAGTTAAGTGTGGGGGAATTTGATGAGAATGAAAAATGTCATATTTTTCTCCCTTAATAATGTTTAGTATTTTATACTTATTTGGTGCCTAAATGTACTCATTATTCTTATATTTTGATTTAGGATGCAAATGGAGGCACTAAGTGCAAAACGAAGCTAATTGGGCGATTCTGGATAGTTTCGACATAGCTTTGTAATCTAGGCATAAATCTCTCATCCGAGCTCCGATTGAGATGATTCAAGATGCTACGGAAAACCAAGAAAGTGTTATACAACTTTATTGTTTTGAGTTTTGAGATATGCTGGCTTTATCAAGGTTAAAATTGGGCTTGAAGTTGCTGCACCTACACTGCTGACATTCCTTAGCTGCGCGAAATCCTAATGCACGGGTCCACGCGGTTTATTTTCAAAAATTCTAGATCTAGTGCACGAAAATTATAGCTAAAAGCACCACTTTCCTAGTTATATTAGGACTTTATTTTATTTTTAATATTTCCCTTAATTAATTAGATTTGGATATTTTTATTTTAGGATAGTATTTAGAATATCTTTAGGAGTTCTTGTAGGCTTCAAAGACTGAACTAATGTGTAAAAAGAGGAGAAGATCAGATTTGGGACACACACACATTTCTCTCTCTCTCTCTCCCCCTTCTTCTCTAACTTCTTCTTTGAGTTTTCATGGCTAAACTTTTATAATTGGTCGAAGGAAATGGAAGCCTCGGAATTAATAAAACTGTGAGATCTAATTTGGTTTTATTGTTCAATTTAGGCTTTGAGTATTGGATGTTCTTCTGTGCTTATTTTCATGATTGTCTCGTTTAATTACTAAGAGGCCTACTAGTTTATTATTTGTTGCAATCTACTGCTAGGTTAGATATTAAATCCATAATTGTTTGATCCCTCTAATTTGTGAAGCAACTAAGATTTAATGATTTGCTGTGTCAGAAATTACTAGATCTTAGGAAGAACGTATGACTAAATTAAATACAACTGCTTGTGCTTATGTTGTTTAACTTCATCGATCTTTCTAATTCTTAAGGCTACTACTAGATTAAATCTTTAGTGCTTGTCTTGGGTTGTTTAGTAGTTAGGGTTAATTAGATCGCTTGTTTTCTCATTAACTACAACTAAGGAGAGATAGGAAAATAGTTCCAACGATGAATTTTCAAAGTGTGAATTGATATATATTTGCATCGATGATCAGTTGTAAAATTTCGATGGTAGATGTTGACTTAGATCAATACTTGTTCTTTTGATTGATTTCTATACTTTAATTTGAATTTTTCCTTAGTTGTTTTTCTTAAAATTATTTTCATTATACTCAAACCCCCCTATGCTTGTTCACATAGCATAAAACTAGGCTGGATACTCTCCGTGAGAACGATCCTTACTCCACTACTACATATATTTTTAGGAGTTTAGGTTTTATTTTTTTTTTTGGTTGCCTGCTACAGCACACCAAAACTTGTGGATGATGTCTAGAAAAACTGGTGAGGACAACAACTATGATAAAATGATACACAATTCCTTGAGGTACTATGAGAACAATTGTGATTGAGGTAAAAGGTAAGAATAACTAAATCTGTGAAACTAAGGAAGTTGAGAACCTCCATGGCGGGAAAAACTTGACATAATCTTGATAAACCTTGAATGTCAAATATAACGATAAAATGATGGGATGGCTAATTGATGTAAATAATCTTGAAATATAATATGAAGTCTACAATAGACAAGATTATGAATAGCAGTACTTGCAAATGAATAAGTGCTAGTATGCTATTAAATCTTTAGTTACAGATTAGACTGATCACCTCACTAAGTGGCTCTGAAGTTGTAGAATGTACAAGGAACACCTTATATAGTTGAATAAGTTCTCTGAGAGAACAAATTTTAAAAAAAAAATCTGAATAACAACTGGGGAGGAAAAAAGTAACATATGATGGAAAACCAAATATGATGAGTATGAAAAATTAGACACTGAATAACCTTTTGAGCAAAGATAAGGGAAACCAAAATAATGGCTATAAATTAAAAGGTTATAAGACTTTGAGATCTGAATTAATCAAATATGATGTGGGAGGTTCAAGGTGAACCACATATAATATTGCAATTAAGAATACTTTCAAAAAGTAAACTGTCAGTATGAAGAATTGGTGACTAGGGTAAAAGACTACCCTAAAAATCCTTAATAAGTCTACTAAGGCTTAAAGAAAAAATGAACTAAGTATATTTACTATACTTTAATCCATAAAGGAATGAGAAATCAAAGTCTATGAAAGGCTCAATCGTGAGCAAAAGATAAAAGGTATTCATACCTGTTTGTAATTTGGAAGAAATGGAAGAACTAAATTCCTCAACTTATCTAATTCATAAAAAGATGAATGCATACGAATTCGAAAACAAAGGCAGGTGTGTCAATGAAATATATACAATGAAATAAAAAGAGAATTGATAAATTTTCAATTCAAGTAACCTTTAGAAATGGACACGTGATTGAGAATCAAAAATGAAAATTTTGAATAAATCTAATGTCATGACCCACAACCCACCCTTTGCAGATTAGCAGACTGCAACCATCCAACCCGGCCCTTTCATTGAACCGGACCTGATCATCCTGTTACACTATCATCAGTGCAACTAATATGTAACCACATACATTATCATATATAAACATAGCGGAAGAAAATAAAGGAAAAAGAATTACACGTACGTATCGTTCTGCTAATACAAAATACAGCCTGTAAAATTTCTAATACATCATCTTGTCCCCAGGATGTGAATACACGGGAGTGCTATAAGACTGTACTACTATTACCATGACTTGCCAAAAATGTCCAACCTATAGTCGCAGCCTCCTATGGTCTATCCTCCGCATCAGTCCCTGAAATCAAACATGTAAGTTCCTCTTTATTTTTTATACTCTTCAAGTAGTTTAATTAAGTTTTATAGACGTATTCATCATTTTACAATTTGTTTTAGAGTTCTATTTTTTCAAACATACATCACCATTGTGTCTGAAACGTCAAAGACATTAAACTTAGTCTTTTTCAAATCTTAAATAGTTTTCTTGTGGCTTAACTTAGGTCTAGGGGTATTTTCATAGTTTCACACTTTCATGTAGGACCATTGTTGGGTGCCTGGATGCTCAATTAGATGCCATCAGTAGGTTTAGAGCGCCCAACAATGTTGGGTATGCCCTTTTTTAATCTTTCCTAGACTATCTGGTAGCTAATACATCACTAAGAGTAGTTTGAGAATTACCTATTTTTACATATCTATATTTTTGGTACATCGTTTGATGAAACGGATCCCACTATTGAGTCTATAACATCAAAAACACATTAGGTTTGGTACCCTCATAGTCATTAGGGTTCATTTAGTAGCTTAATTAACACTTTAAGACTCATTTGGAAATAGTCCAATTTGTCCGTTCATATATTTCGGGGTCCAATTTCCCAAATCGAAAGTTTCCATTAAGTTTAGAATATCCAAAAAAGTTGGAAATCCCTTTTCTTGCAATTCAATTGGCCTTTATTACATCACTTTTAGGCTCAGTGGTAAAATAGTAATTTTTTCTAATTATTAAAGGGCATTTAAATAATTATTAATTAATTTTCTGGGGCTTTTCATAATTTTCCCAAAAATTTAGGGTCGAACTATAAATAAAGAAAGTTCTGGTTCAATCAATTTAGGGCTAAACCCACTAGTTCATTGGTTATGGTGCAATCAATTTAGGGCTAAACCCACTAGTTCATTGGTTATTGTTAAAAACCTCTTTGTTTACTTCAAATATCGACCGGTCTAGTGGTTCCTTAAGTGAACTGGTCATTTAATCCTTAAAATCAACCGGTTCAAACCAGTTCGACACATCAAAACTTAAACATCTCAAAACAACATCGTCCCACTTAAAACCATATCTATTTCACGTGCGGGCCAACTCAAACCCACTCAAGGATCCGACTCGCAACCTGAACTATTCATCGTCATTTTAAAGCTAGGGTTTACTATCCACAGTAAACCTAAGATACTCAAACCCTTGCGTGCAGTTTCAGACACTTTTTGAAGCCCAAGTCGATTCTACTCAACTTCTAAAAGTTCTCGCTTTATTTTTGCATTGTTTTAGTCTTTAAAATGTACTGAGGAGCTTGATCTCGAGCTCCTATGGCCAGTTGTATCTTGGTTCAATTCTGGCCCCATTCTTAACCATTTTGCATGAATCTTTTTTTCTATTATGATCTGCTTTCAATGGGGTTTCATGCACCATTCATAAATTCAAGCTTTGAGCTTGATTCAAGCATGTTCGTTTCTGGACCCAAAATTGTTCATAGTCGGTTCTTATGGGTCTTTTGACCATTTTCATTAATTATTCTTGTTTTGTAATCCTTATAGCATATAGTTTCATTTACAATAATTCAAAATCCAACTAGGTTCCATCAATTTTTGACCCATTTTCAACCTACTTTCAAGTTTCCAACAATGGTGGGTCAACACAGTTTTGATGTTTTTGGACCTTTTAGCTTCAGTTTCTCAGCGAGTTTTATATATAAATCACCATGCATGCTCATTAAAGTCATTAAAATAGTCTAAAGTAGTAAATTTACGAAGATTGTTCCAAGAAAGAGAAACTTGAACATTAAGGGTTACTTCTTCAATGACAGCCCCTTTCTCTCTGTCTGAGCTTGGTTCTTAAGCTCTTAAGCTTCTGCATACTCCTTTTCTTTGATTATTAGTTCTTCCATGCATACAAACACATGCACACACAATTTTATGTTTTCACATTCTCTCTTTTATCTCTCTTTCTCTACACAATTGAATGGTTGGAAACATGCAGACTTGTGTCTGCATGGTAGTATATATATTGAGAGAGAATACACATGTCCAAGGCCTCCCATGAGAATAAATTATATTTTGACATTGAAGCTTTGACGAAGCCTTAAATTGATACCTCACTATAGTACATGCATCTTATAATAGTATATATATATATATATTTTATGTCACTATTGTTATTGTGGGTGCCAATGCCAGAAAAAATCCTCTTTCGTAGATTTAAAGGGATCCCAACTGTCTCCTTCCCTAAAGGTGGGAAAGAACATCTCTTATGGGAAATAGAGAAAAGATGAAGAATAGTCAGCTTGTTTTGGGCAATGAAACAAAAGCATACCCATTACAATCTGAACAATACATATTAAGGAAAAGCTAAAAGAAACGAAATAATCTTTACACTACTTTGATTCCTAAATATATACTAAAAGATTCCTTGACATGGATCAAAAGAAAATTAAAGCATTGCTCAATATGAAACCAAAGATTGTAGATCTGGGGGCTAAGGTACGGAGTGGGAAGGTGTTAGGCACCCACTTCAGCGGATCTAAATGAATCGGCCTCAAATACTCACTTGCAAGGCTATTTCATTGGAAAAAAGAAAAGAAAAGAGAGATATAAGTCTAGAAAAGATAAAGAACAAATAATCTAGCATAAATAAATAAAATAAATGAAAAAGACAGAAAAAGGATCTGACTCAGGCTCGAAGGCTTCCTATGTATCCATTTAGAAAACGGAATCAGAGTCATGTAGCTCTCCGGTTTACCCTCTTTTATCAAGAGTGATAAAAGAGGTGAGATCATCCAGATAAAAGAAAACTAATAAAGGTTTGAGATGCGTACCTTATTTAGTCGTGGTTGTAACACCCTGACCCGAAATATCAGGTAATAGGGCATGCCTTACGAGATTTCAAACGGTAGCTTAAAATTAACTACGAGAATACCAAGAGATGAGAAATATACAAATAACTATGTTTCAATATTCATGTGTAATTGTGGGTGTGATTATATAATAATATACATATGATTATTATAAGTATATTAGCATATGTAAAATACACACACTAAGTGCATATTGTGTGTGTATAGCCAAATGTATAAATTGATGTATATATCTATATATACATACATATGAACAAATACATATACGTATATAAATACATACAAAAATACTAAAGTGAATGTGTGTATCTAGTGCGTGAAATTATCGACTGCTCTGTGTATGTGTGTGTGTGTGTGTGTGCAAGTGTGTGTTAGTGTGTGTTAGTATATAATACACATATATAATACAAAATATCAAGAAAAATTTAATGTAAAGCTGAATTGAAAAAGAAGAATTAAATGGATTAGAAAGAAAGCAGATTGAGAAGTCAAGATTAGGGGCTGTGAAGGGATAGAGAGAAAGAGAGAAAGATCAGATGAGAGAGAGAGAGCGGTGGAACTTGCTTAAAAGCAAATGCATGCACTGCATGCTTAAGGGAAATCAGAAGAAAAGGAAGCAAGACGTTGGAAGGGAGAGAAGGGAAAGGATTCAGAAGTGGAGGAAGTGAGAACAGAAGAGAAACTGAGGGTAACTTCAAATAGGTAAGAGAAATTTGGTTTCTGTTTTATGAAATTCTTAGCATAAATGCTAGATCTAATTTGAGAGCCTAAAAGAGCATGAAAAATGAAAAACACTGCAAGAAAAAGTAGGAAAAATGGTGCAGAACTAAGATAGAATGAAACACTTCTAGGTTGTTAGAATAAATTAAAGTTTTTGTAGTTTCATGCTTTAAACTTTGGTTTGATAATGAGGAACTAATCCTCTATAGAGAAGAAGAAGATTTGTAAAGAAATAAAAGTCTAGACCATCTCTATACCAAAAACATCTACAATTTGTTAAACTGCTCAGTTACCTCCCACGCTAGGGGAAGCAGATTTGATCCAATCGTTGTTACTGGTGTTTCCGAGCAGGCAATACCAATTCTGGATCAACTATTACAAAGCTTCGTGTTCGATCCTTATCATTTATGATAATAGAAGCTTGGATCATGAAGGATTTGTTCAAGGTTTTCTTATCCTGTTATTATTTGTCCTGGTGGACATAAGCTCAAGTTATGGAGGATTTGTCTAAATATCATTACAAGTCTCCCAAACGGATTATGATGGGTATGTTTAAGCATCATTACAAGTCCCCTTGCTCGAGTTATTCAACACCAGATATGGCTCAATTACCCTCATTATCAGATCTAGTTCTGGCTCAAACACTTATACAGATCTTCATGCTCAGTTGTTATCAATCTTGATGACAGAAATTCTGATTGCAAGGGTTTGTTCACTTGATAAGCTAGAGCCTGAATTTACACTTTAGAGTAGTGATAAGATGGAACAAGTATTGATTCTACCTGTCATCAGCTCACTAAATTTGCAAGTATTGCTGATCAGAAGAATGAAAGAACACAAGTTCTGGAAAAAGATGATTTTCATTGATAAATGTTAGAAGTACATCAGTTCAAAAAAAAAAAGCGAGTACAAAAGATGCATCTCCTAAACTAAAGGGTTGGCTGGATCATCATCATCTTCGATCCCTGACAGGTTGAATTCGGGATACTTGGCAAGGAGCTTGGACTTGAAGGAATCATACCATGTTGAATGAGCTCCTTACCCATCCCTTCGACCTCAGCCTTCATTTCTGCTTCAATCTTAGCCTTAGCAAGATTCAACGGCTTCCTTAACCTGTTGAGTAGTGGAGGCTTGGAGCTCATTATTCTCCTTCTTCAGCTCCTCCAATTGTTGGAGAAGGGAATCCTTCTCGGACTCCATAATAAAAAGGGAATTGTTCACCTCCCTAAGCCTCTCCTCTGCGGCCGAGGCATTTGATTGAGTTGTTCTGAGTTGAAGCCTGGCCTTGTCTAGCTCGTCTTGAAGTTTTTCCATTGCTTGTGGATCCAGCGTGGACTCTATAAGGGCGGCGAGGCCGTGCATAGTCTGCAGAACAACAGACAAACAGGTCAAAGCAGAAAATGAAGCAAAGAACAAAAAAGAAGAAAGACAAGTACGATAATTACCTTCAGCTAGACAACCATTAGTTCTATGATGGTCTGCTCAGCCCTCTGTCCCTTGAACTTTTGGGGGCCATCCATCCAGAAATTATCAAAGGCATGTTTTACTGGCCTTATAGCCGTCCTGGCAGCTCGACAGTATCAACTGCCGACCTCCCCTTCCCCTTTTTTTAAACTTCAGGAGTAGGGATATGTTCAGGCGCAGGGGCAGGCTCAGCTATAACAATGCCCTTTTTGGGCGGAGCCTGGGCAGGAGTCTTGGATTGAAGCCTCCTCCTCTTAGTTTGAGGAGAACCAACAATGGAAGAAGGCCCCTCCACCGTCTTCTTCTTCGGGACCCACTTTGTTGGCAGGGACTCCTTCAAGTTCTCTGATCTACCCTTACCCTAGTCGGCCATCATTAGATTCTTTGGCGAGAGGATGGCTCTGAAGTCTCTGTTGCTGGGCTAGAAGAGCCTACGGTACTTATCCTGGAGATTAACCATGAAAATTGACCTCTTCTAAGCACTCTTGTCTACATAGGAGACACAAACACAATGGTTAGATAAAGCAGTTCAGAAGTAAAGGCATAAACAGAAGCATAATTGTTATGAAAGAGGGGGGGTCTCACCCTTGAACCCCGTGCTTCGGGGGAATGTTGAGATCTGGTCCTCAAAATCTTTCATCTCCCATCCTTTTTCTATGAAGAAGTACCACTTCTTCTAAGTCTTTTTGGAAGTTGGCACAAAGGAAATAGGTCTGAACCCCCTATCGAAAGACATATAATAGAGGCCTTCCGACCTCATGTACTTGAGATCCATATTGCTACGGATCAGCTCTAGGGTTACTTAGACATCGTTTCAGTGCCCTCAAACTATAAACCCTAACAAGTGCCTCCAACTATTAAGGTTAAAATCGACAGGGCAGAGATTGAACCAAATAAAGAACTGCCTAACTAAATCAGGGAGAGAGAGCCTTAACCCCATCTCAAACCAGGCAAGATAAATGTAAATCTCTCCCTCCCAGGACATTAAAAGGGCGATCTAAAGAACCAGGAGCCCTACATGTGACATTTTTTGGAAAGTTTAAAGAAGACCTCAGACCATGTAGCATGGCCGGAGTTACAGCACTTTGTCCTTCCTTTTTATAAGAAGTCCTGCCAAAGGCTTCCCCCATCCTATTCCTAGGCTCTACAAAAGCGTCTATAATTCTAATCCCTAGAGCTAGAAGGGGATCCTACCGACCTATTCCCCGAAGGATTACTACCTACGGTATGAGTTTGGGATGACATAGAAGTCTCCAAGGAGCTTCCTGAACCATTACCGATACCAGAAGATGCAGTGGATGCCGACATTTGCAAAAATAACAAAAGAGAAGAAGAAGAGAAGAGGGGTCGGAGGAAAGGCAAAAGAACAAGAAGTAAATCGAACCTGAAAAGCACGGACAAGGAGGAGGAGCATCGGAGCAACGATGACCTCTCTGAGTTCTCTGGTTACTCTGATTCGAAATGGCAGAATCTCTCTCTAAACAGTAGAAATGATAAAGGAAAAAAGGCATATACATCCATTTTTTTTCCTTTATATAGTTTCATAGAAGTAGGGGGCCTAGCCAGCTAAACTGTCACGGCGGTTGAGGCCAATGATGGCCTGGAGAACCCAAACGGCGGACTGCACAATAAATGTTACATCAATAGTCATCTCAAAAATGGAAAGACAGGACACGCGACTTTTCGGGAGCTCATAGCCTTAGTTACGCATTAAGCTAAAACTACGGCTTGAGGGGGGGAAGTAGCTGGTATACCACAAAGTGACAGACCAGTCTCCATATTACACGTGTACCTATAGAGCAATCGAATGTCATCCAGAGTAGGTTTAAACACAAGACCTTTAGAGCTCATGGATTGGAAGACCGAGCAGCCCTCAAACCACTCTCAACTCGAGAGGCACTGAACCTATTCAGATGAAGGTTTCAAGCTCGTCACTGCCTTAAGCACCCTGCCGAGCTAAGGATAAGGAAACAACATTCAACAAGGAAACTTCTATTCATGGAGCGCAGTGTTCCACTTAGTAACTGCCATTCTCCAATGATCAGATCCCTACTTTCATGACTCAAAATCCTAATCAACTTAGGAAATCAACAACCTATAAATAAAATCCCAAGGTACGCTGTTACATTCATGCTCATTAATCACTTTCAATTACAGTCTTTCAATTCAGGTTATTGACTTTATCATCGGAGCGGCTACCATCGAAGCCAACCCGGTGGCCCTTTTATCTCTTTCTTTGAGTGTTTGACAAGCGTAGGAGAATGGAGCCCACTGATCGAAAAAGTGCAGCATCAGAGTCTATTAACGATTGACATATCATTAAAAGCACATTACAAAACACAATGTTTACTCTGTTGCAACCCCTGAGGTCACAATGTTGTTTTGCTTTCATTTGTTTGATTTGTAACCCATTTTCAAACCCAGGTTCATCAATGGCGTTGGGTCTACGTGTTCTGGTCTTATTCGATGTGATTTCCTTCATTTTATTCTTGTTTTTAAGTGTTTTACCAATACAAATGATTGATACAACAAAACAGTAGCTCAGTTCAAGTTTCTTACCAAATTTTGGATTTTCACACTAGTAATTTTCCCTTCTCTTCTATTTTTTGCGCTTTGGCTTCCCTTTTCTTTCTCCTTCTGCTTCTCCACACACGGTGGTTTCCTGGTTCGCTCATTTCTTAGAGAAATTTTTCTTGATTTTGTCTTGTTTTGTCACATCCCGAACCCTACCCTACGCGGATGTCGAGGACGTGACTGCCAGTCGGTCGCAACGCAACCAACCAAAGGCAAATTCTGAACTTTTCGACGAATTGCACTCCAACTGTAGGGTCAGATGCAGCGGAATTTAAAACTTTTTCTTTGTGTCACGGGAATGCAACTCACTTATTTACCATAAAGGTATGTACCACAGAGCAAGTCTAAATCCAAAACAGTTAACAGTTCTAAGTTCAGAGCATATCTAAAATCAGGCATATAGTACAGAGCAGATCTAATATCTTTAGAGTACCGTTTATTTCCATGAGCCAAAATTATCTATCCAGTACATGTAAATCAGGTTAGCCGTATCATATCACTCACCTGAATAACAGAATCAGTCCACAAGAATCCAGTCTCTACAGATCAGTGCCGTCAGATCTTTACTTGCGATGCCAGTTGACCTATTCACGTCATGTCATAGTACCTTCTAATCCAATGGAGGTAATTCCTGAAAAATGTCAGAATAATGGGGTGAGCTTAAATAAGCCCAGTGAGTAACACAGATTCCCTATCATAGGTTTCAAAACCAGTTTTGTGCTTCCATGGCACATGGATAATTTAGTCATTTCAAAAATAACTATTTTTATAAGTCCATTTCATAAGCAGTCTAGTACAATAAAACAGAATCGAATAAACAATACAAACGGGTCGGAACATAACATAACCAATCGGTCAAACAATAACTATTGCTAATGTATCGGTCAAGACACAGACTCTTCATTAACGGAACGAATCACAATCGGGACTGAGTGGGAACAATAAGTCAGTCAAGACAGGGGCATATTAATAACAGGACGGAAACATAACGGAACTAGACCATCTATCAATCAGGCCAGACATATCACCAACGGATAGAATATAACGGAATCGAACGGAAACAATACATCAGTCAAGCAAAGGCATATCGCGAACGGATAAAATTATAACGGAACTAAACAGTAACAATGCACTAATCAAGACACAGGCAATCATGAACAGGACAACATAACGGAACTGGGTAGAAACAATATAACAATCAAGTCAAGGACACATCACTGTCGGAACTAATCATAACTGGACTGAACAATGTTTCAATCAAGACAGACGTATCATCAACGGACAGTACACAACGGAACTGGACCATATATCAATCAAGACAGACAGATCATCAACAGACGGAACATAACAGAATCGAACGAAACAATACATTAGTCAAAACAAAGACATATCATTAACGGATAGATCATAACGGGACTGGACCATATATCAATCAAGACAGACAGATCATCAACGGACGGAACATGTCAGAACCGGACGGAACATATCAATCGAGAGCAGACATATCATTAACGGACAGCACATAACCGAACTGAACGAAATTCCTAATTCGAAGGACACAAGCACATCACGTGAAATGTGGTACAAAAGGCGTACATTAAGTACATACATTTAAACAATATAGCATTCAGACAGTATACTATACAAAGCGGTACGATACAACAAAATGTTGTTCTTTGCCTATATCACATGGTTTATTTAATCGTTTCGGAAATAATGGTTCAATATATCCATTTTATCTCAACAGTTCAAAACGGGCAAAACAGTACGGGATGCTAGCACAGGTATCAGAAATATAGTCAATTATTTAAAAAGACTAAAACCATGTCATAAGTGATATAGTACAGAAAGGCATGCATTTAAATAATTGCACTTAAATAATTTCATTCAAAACAGATCAGTAGATCAAGGGACAGTATCAAAACAGTGTCAGAAGTTACTCACAAACTTTACGCTTATTTCCTTGCATAAATAATCCGATAACCTCCAGGTACGTCAAGCATCTCCATGTATATCCTGAATAATAATCATCAATCACAGACAGATCAGAACTCATCCATTCAGGTCTCATTCGTCATCTTAGGTATCTATCGGATTACCTAAGATAGCCTAGTAGCCTATCGCCCTTCCATTGGGTATCACCCGAGGCTATTTCATTCTTTAATTAGGCTTAGCAGTTATTAGGATTATATCCTAAGTCATTTAGACTTCAATTGTTATCAGTCAGGCACTCATTCAACCTTAGGGGCAAAATGGTAATTTTACCATTCTTGTCCCGGACCCTATCGTGGTCTGCGGAATAGTCTTTATATCTTAAGTACAAAGTTCTACGTCCTTTGGACTCCAATCGGTATCAGTTAGGTTCTCATTTTAACCATAGGGGCAAAATGGTAATTTTGCCATTCTTATCCCGGACCCTGTTATGGTCTTCAGAATATCCCATATATCGTATATATGAAGTTTTAAGTCTTTTAGACTTTAATCGGTATCAGTTGGGTACTCATTTAGTCTTAGGGCAAAATGGTAATTTTGTCATTTTTGCCCCGGACCCCATCATGGTCCTCAGAACGTCCCATATATCTCATGTATAAATTTGTAAGTCCCTTGGACTTCATTTGGTATCTGCTTTAAATCGTCGGGACACATCGGTCATTTCTCGTTTTACGCGTTGACTGTCTCGGAGTCTTATTTAGCCCTTCAGTGTTCATAATTATCCCTATGATAATTTATCAGATCAGTTTGACCTTTATTCGACCTCTACTCTGCACTTATAGTGCTCAGGGGTATTTTGGTCATTTTACGTTTTGTGTAATTCTGACTCCGATTCGTCATCTAATCAAGTATACAGTCTCACCAGTGTCTGGGCTCCTACCGGTATCAGTTTCATCCCAATCGGACTTTGTTTAGGTCTCGTACGGTATCAGGGGTAATTTGGTAATTTCTTGTGTCGTATTCTTCGGCACGTCAGTTCATAAAATGGACCTCACCATTGGGTCCAGAGCGTCCAACATAGTGAAATTGGACTGTCTGTTATGTTTAATCGGCCCTGAGTATCATTAAGGGCAATTCAGTCATTTACACCTACGTGTCTGTATTTTTCGGGACCTCAGTTCACTAAACGGACCTCACCGTTGAGTCCAGAATGCCCGAGATAGTCAAAATAGGCTATCTGACATTTTTATTTGGGTCTGGGTACCATCAGGGGCAGTTTGGTCATTTATCACTTACGGGTCTGTATTTTTCGGGACTGTATTTCCAAAATCGGACTGTACCATTGAGTCCAGAATATTTGAAATAGTGAAAATACACTATTTATTTACTTAATTTGGACTCCGTTTGACATATTTAATGTCTAGGGGTAAAATTGTAATTTTACCTATTTAATAAAATAATTGAATAATTATTTTATTATTTAATTAATTTATTCAGGGCTTAAATGTATAAATTTTCAAAAGTCTGGGCCACTATGCAATTCTGTCAAACAGTAGGGGTAAATCCGTAATTTTAGGAACTTTAGGGGTCAAAAATGAAATTTCATTAAATTAGGGTTCAAAACCAAAGGGTTTTAGGGTTAAACTGTTGACCCGGTCCAAAACCATCAAGAACCAACCGGTTCAGTTCCTTCAGAAAACCGGAATAACATATTCTTTCTATCCCCAATTCAGCCCCTTATTCACGGTTTGGACAGACCTAACCCCTAATTCAGATTTATTAACCGAGTTTCCAAACAGACGGGTTTTGATTTTAAAACAAAACCTGTTTAACCGAAACGGTGCCGTTCCACTAAAGAGGTGGCACGCCCATGAGTGGACACGTGTCCGAGTCGACACGGTCTGCCCAAGCGAGTTGGACGAGTCAACTCCGTCTTCTTCATCTTCTCCCCCAGTTTTGCCCTAGTTCCCGATTTCATATTTTCTCATTTTCGTGCCATTTCAAGCACGGTTTCCAACTGTTTTTGGTTCCAATCAGTCCCTAGGAGTGATTCCAACAACTTGGCATCGATTTGGTGCCTCGAATCCAAGGATTAAGCTCGGTAGAACCGATTATTGCGCATTATTTCAGTTCGGCCGTGTGGCCTTGTTCCTCAACCAAATCGCACACGGTTTGGTTCTTTGTGACCCTTAGAACAGGGGCTTCAATTCCCCATTTACAAATTTCGGTTTAAGTGTTCGTCTCAGGTTTTGGGTTCCATGGCCGAGACTCACAGGTTCGGTTTTGAGGGTCCAAATCAGTGCTCTAGGGTCGCGGGTTGGTGTTTTGGAAACTCTCGTGACCTATAGATCAAGTCTCGACCATCCAAACATGGTTTGGTTTTGGTCATTTCAGATTGGTTGCATGCAAGGTCATCCATGGAGGATGGGTCACGGCTTTGGGTTTTTGCTTGAATTCCAAGCAGTCCGATGGTCCTTCTTATGCTTAAACAACCCAGATTTTTAGTCTAGCTAACATGCATGCAATTACAGTCCTTATAGCCTCAGAATTTCCTCAAAACAATTCTAAAAATTCAAACCAATAAATGAAGGAAAAATTTGAATTTTTACCTTCAACAGTGGCAGTCCCTCTTCTGGCTTGGTTCAGGCACGACCTCGGTGGCTGCCTCAGTTCAGTCATGCCCTCAGTCCCTTCCTTCTTGTGCATCTCATGAAGACACCTCATCCCTCACATGCACACACATACTTGCATACACATGCAAGCCATGGACACACACATGCAGCTTACAATGGTGTTCCTCTCAGTCTCTAACGGACCTGTCCACCCTCCATAACAGTTCCCATTTCTTTCACAAATAGCTCATATTTAAAGGTTCCTAGGTAAGTACATACATATATGGTATACCATAAAAGGACAGGCCAATCAGCACTTGACACGTATGACCACAGTCCGATTTATGTTCAGCTAGCATGATTCTCGCTCAGCCAATGACACCCAGATCATCACATAAAGTCGGAAGTGACCAAACAAATATATCCAGAACTGACCACAGGGTCCAGACCAGAGCTTCAGATCTCGTCTCCGCCTTAGCGGATTCCGAGCAGAGAATAAGGAAGCAGTCTCCAATACGGAAACTACCATTTATGATTATCTCCATCTACGACTCAATGCCCACAAGGTAACTGCAATCTCCGATGATCATATCCCTATATTCATGGCGTCGAATCCTAACCAACTTAGGAAAGCTTCAGCCTATATATTAAACCCTAGAGGTACGCTTTTGTTTTCATGCTCATTCTTTGACTTTCAATACAGTCTTTCAATTCCCTTACTTACTTAAGCATCGGAGCGGCTACCGCCGGAGCCAATCCGGTGGTCCTCTGATCATCTTTCTGAGTGTTCTACAGGTCACGGAGCCCTCACGTGTTGCGAGTCAAAAAGTGCAGCATCAGTTTGGCGCCGTCTGTGGGAATCGACTAATCTCTACGTGCTTTATTCGTAAACTCATCTTTTTCCCCACCGGAAAACCATGGCACCAAATCTCCGACCCCGACAGAATACTCAGAGTTCGCAAAACGCTCAGCGTCAACCGCCTGCTCCACGCACAAGAGGACCAGCGGCCAACCCTATGCGACAAGAGATCGAAGCAATAAAACGACACAATGAACTGGTGCAGGAGCAGTTGCTAGCCATTACTAGAACGCTGGCAACGCTCACGCAGAACCAAGCGGCGGCTTCTCCTAGCCCGCCGGTCAACTTCGTTGCAGGAACGCAACCCCCGGTTGCCACGGGGAATGAAGAACTTCGTGGGCAGGCCCCCACTAACCAGCCTGAGCACCCTTCAGGCGTTGCTCACGCTGGCCGAGATCCACAGCCATCAACAGTTCCTGGCTGGGGAACATCCGCTTTTGTCCCCGACGTGCATTACCGGAGCACTACTCGAGCCCCAACTCCTAGGGTTTCGGGAGCACCCCCGGCACCACAGGAACCTTATCGTGCAGCGCCAGTCCCACCGGTTCGGATTCCTCCTCCATTCGAAGGGCGCACTCCATCCTACTACCCTGAAGCCGAGGCTGTCAGGCAGGGTTCACAAGATGTCAGACTCAGAGACCCGCAAAAGGTAGAGGAGATTGCCGAGTCTATGGACCGGACAATTGGCTTAAGAGGACCTCAGAACCCTCCAGAGCATGACGAACTGGCCAGGCTGCTCGGAAGACTAGCCACTCCGTTCACCCACGCCATCATGTCCGAAGAGAGGCCTAGAAAGTTCGTGGTGCCCAAATTCATTCTCTACGACGGATCTGGAGATCCAGGAGATCACCTATCTCATTATCAGCACACGATGGCCCTTCACGGAGCCTCAGATGCTTTCATGTACCGAACGTTCATCACCAGCTTGAAGGGAACAGCTCTGAAGTGGTTCCACAACCTCCCTCCGAACTCCGTTGCCAGCTTTTACGAGCTCGGTAGACAGTTCTTGGATAGGTTTATGACCAGCAGGAGGCTCAGAAGGGGGCCAGAATTCCTGCTGAATGTTAGGCAGACCAGGGATGAATCCCTCAGGGCCTACATTGCCCGCTTCAACACCAAGCTCACTGAGATCACGGATTGCAGCCCAAAGTTCCTTGTTGCGGCCCTTACTGTCGGGCTTGCCCAAGGTGGCTTCAGAGATTCCTTGACAAATAGCCCCCCGGCCGATATGGCAGCATTGATGGATCGGGCCAAAAAATACATCAACCTAGAAGAAGCCAACCGCTCAGCCCAGAAGGGCAAGGATCAGACCCAGAGGGATAATCCGAAGCGGGAGGACCATAAGAAGGAGGATCACAGAAGAGACTCCAACAAAAAGAGGGTCAGGAGCCCAGAGAAGAAAACAGCTCCCAGAGCTGTGTACAACTCCGCACCAAGGGAGTTCACCAACTTCACGCCTTTGAACACTACTCCGAACCAGGTACTCCGGCAGATCCGAGATCGGGAGAACCTGAGGTGGCCAGAGCCGATCAAAGGAGATCCCAGCCTGCGGGACCAAAGTAAGTATTTGCAATTTCCATAAAGATCATGGGCATACTACTAACACTTGCAGGACCCTCCGATATGAGATAGAACAGCTCATAAAGAAGGGACGTCTTCGGGAGTTCGTCAAACAAGACGGAAGGCAGAACCCCCAAGAAGACAAGCCTCAGCAGCGGCCAGATCAGAGGCCCGAGCAGAGGCAAGAGCAGCGGGAAGGACGAAACGAGCCTCAGAGGCAGAACAACCATGTTATCTACGTCCTCCATGCTGACTCCCCTGTTACAGGAATGTCCAACAGGGCAAGAAAAAGATATGCTCGGGAGGCCAGAACCGCCCCAAACATCTTGTAGGTCTCCAACGTCGAAAAGAGGCTCAAGCCAGGGCCAGAGATCCAGTTCACCGAGCAAGATCTAGCAGGGGTACACTGCCCTCACAGTGATGCCCTTGTTATCACCCTCAGAATCGCCAACTTCGAAACTAGAAGAGTCCTAGTCGACACTGGCAGCTCAGTCAACATTCTATTTTATGAACCGCTTAAGCGGATGGGCATAGACCAGGACAGCGTCAAGCCCACCACTGCCGTAATGGCAGCTTTTGATGGCAGCCTCAGCACCCCCCTGGGGAGAGTTGACCTTCCTACCACTATTGGGGAAGGTGAAGGGCAGAAGACCACCATCTCTGAGTATATGGTGTTGAACATGAAGTCTCCATACAACGTCATCATCGGGAGACCCTGGTTACACCAGATAGGGGCGGTCACTTCGACCCTTCATCAGTGTCTGAAGTACGTCCACAATCAGAGCGTGCACTCGGTCCGAGGATGTCAGCCAACCTCACGAGAATGTCACGCTATTGCCCTCAAGGAGACAGCTCCAAAATAGCAATTACAGTACACTCGGGACTGTGCAGATCCGGTTTCCACTCACACTCCCGAGGTGGAAGATTGCCCATCCGGCGTAGAAGAGCCCCTGAGCCCAAGGGGACGTGATAGCCGAGCCAAGCCTGTTGGCGAGCCCATCAAGATACTGGTCAGTTCAGAAGCAGAGGGGCGTTATTTGTACATCGGCCCAGACCTTACGCCCGCCGAGCAGGAAAAGATAGTCAGGTTTCTGAAGAACAACCTCTCTATCTTTGCTTGGGAAACTAGGGACATGGAGGGAATAGATCCTAATCTGATAACTCACAAACTAATGGTAGATCCAGATCACCCCCCGGTCAGACAGAAGAGAAGACCGATCGCTCCCGAACGGCATCGGGTTATAAACGAAGAAGTCCAGAGGCTGCTGGACGCCAGGATGATACGGGAAGTTTTCTATCCCGAGTGGTTAGCCAACACTGTGCTCGTCAAGAAGAAGAACGGCAAGTGGAGAGTCTGTGTTGACTATACAGACCTCAACAAAGCATGCCCCAAGGACAGCTTTCCACTGCCGAGAATAGATCAACTGGTTGACGCCACTGCAGGGCATGAGCTTATGAGTTTCATGGACGCCTACTCTGGATACAACCAGATCCAGATGTACCCTCCAGATCAGGAAAAGACCGCCTTCATAACCGAAAGAGGACTCTACTGCTACAGAGTGATGCCTTTCGGTTTAAAGAATGCTGGAGCCACTTACCAACGGTTGGTGAACAAGATGTTCAGCCCACTGCTTGGCAGCACCATGGAGGTATACATCGACGACATGCTGGTAAAGAGCCTCCAGAAAGGCAGCCACCTCCAGCACTTAGCCTAGACCTTCGATATCCTCAGACAGCACAAGATGAAGCTCAACCCCTCGAAATGTACCTTCGGAGTTACGAAGGGAAAATTCTTGGGGTACATCGTCTCTCAAAGAGGTATCGAAGCAGATCCCACTCAGATCCAAGCCCTGATTGGACTGAAGTCGCCAAAGACCAGAAAGGAGATTCAGGCACTGAACGGCAGAGTCGCCGCATTGAGCAGATTTATATCCAAGTCCACCGATCGCTGCCTACCTTTCTTTAAAGCTCTAAAGGGCAGCAAGGCTTTGCAATGGACAGAAGAATGCGAGCTTTCCTTCCAAGAACTAAAAGAGTACCTAGCCTCTCCAGAGCTCCTGTCAAAACCTGTACAAGGAGAAAAGTTGCTCCTGTACCTAGCAGTCTCTGAGAACGCGGTCAGTTCCGCACTAATCAGGCAGGACAAAGGAGTACAGAGGCCTATATTCTACGTCAGTAGGGCACTACTTGACACGGAGAAAAGATACCCAGAAGTAGAGAAGCTGGCCTATGCCTTGGTCATATCAGCCCGGAAGCTTCGACCTTACTTCCAGGCCCATCCAATTGAGATTCCAACTGCCTATCCTCTAAAGTCAATACTGAGGAAACCCGAGGTATCGGGAAGATTGGACAAGTGGTCTGTGGAGCTAGGGGAGTTTGACATAGCATATCTACCCCGAAACTCCATTAAAGGGCAGGCCTTAGCTGACTTTGTAGCCGAGTTCACCCCGGCACCGTAGAACGAAGCACAAATCGCCGAAACTACAGGAACCTGGCTGCTGTATATTGATGGATCGTCAACCGATCCAGGATCAGGGGTAGGACTGGTACTACAGTCCCCTGATGGACTTATATCGGAAAAAAGCAGTCAGCCTGGGATTTAGAGCTTCTAATAATGAAGCTGAATATGAGGCCCTAATCTTAGGGATGAAGCTTGCCCTGGAATGCGAGGCTCAGAACCTCGATGTCTTCTCTGACTCCCAACTGGTAGTAAGCCAAGTTTTGGGAGAGTTTGCCATTAAGGATGACAGGATGCTTCGGTACTCCGAACTGGTGAACCATTTAAAGCAGTCTTTCCAGACTTTCACTATCCAGAAGATTGAGAGAAGTCAGAACTGTAGAGCAGATGCTCTGGCTAACATGGCCTCCCGTCTCAAGTCTGAAACAGACTCCACCGTTAAAATCTCTTTTCAGCCAGGATCCAGCATTGAGGAAGCATCAGTTGCTCAAATTAATGAACAGACCCAGAGCTGGATGACCCCAATCCTCCAGTATCTAAGATCCGGGCTCCTCCCAGAGGATAAAAACAAAGCCAGGAGAATCCGAATCAGAGCGGCTCGGTACCTGATCCTGAACAACAAACTTTATAGGAGGTCATATTCTCAACCTCTGTTAAAGTGTTTGGCTCCAGACGAGTCACAATATGTTTTGGCTGAAATTCACGAGGGAATTTGCGGGAATCACAATGGGGGCAGAACTATAGCCCACCGAGCTCTATCACAGGGCTACTACTGGCCCGGCATGCTGAAACAGGCTAAAGAATATGTTCGGAAGTGTGACAAATGTCAGAGATTCGCCTCGTACCAACACCAGCCTCAGCACGAGCTCATCCCGATTCCTAGTCCCTGGCCCTTTGCTCAATGGGGAATGGACATTGTGGGCCCGTTACCACGAGCACCTCCAAACAGGAAGTACCTCCTGGTGGCTATCGACTACTTCTCTAAATGGGCCGAAGCCGAGCCTTTAACGCATATTACAGAGAAGGAAGTCGAAAGCTTCACCTGGAAGAACATTGTCTGCAGGTTTGGCATACCACGTGTAATTATCTCGGATAATGGGACACAATTTACTGGTAAAGGCTTCAAGGCATTCTGCGAAAATCTCAACATCAGGCAGCACTTTGCCTCTCCAGGCCATCCACAAGCAAATGGGCAGGCAGAGGTCACCAACCGAACAATCCTTGATGGGTTAAAGAAAAGGTTGGAGCAAGCCAAAGGGAAGTGGGCAGAAGAGCTCCCAGGAGTCCTTTGGGCCTACCGTACAACCAGAAGAACTCCCACCTCTGAAACACCCTTCTCATTAGCCTATGGGACAGAAGCAGTAATTCCGGTTGAAATCGGTATGCCAACTCTGAGGACTGAGGTCTTTGAGCAAGAATCCAATGATCAGCAGCTGATGGAGAACTTGGATTTGCTCGAAGAAAGAAGGGATCAGGCTAGCATCAGGATAGAAGCCTACCGACAAAGAATGGTCAATAAATCCAGGATAGGACTCAAGACAGTCAGCTTTCAAGTTGGAGACTTCGTCTTAAGAAGAGTCTTTCAGAACACCAAGGATCCCACCATGGGAAAGTTGTCACCAAATTGGGAAGGCCCCTACAAAGTGACGAAGGTCGTTCGACCTACCACTTACTGGCTTGAAGACACGACTGGGAAACCTGTTCCTAGGCCATGGAACGTAGAACACTTGCGGAAGTATTATCAATGAAGATTTTTTTTTCTTTTACTTCCTTAAAACTGTTCATCTATTAATACACAGGCCTCCAGAGCCTGGTCCATAATGTACGAGTGTTCACTCGGTCCATCTATTAATGCACAGGCCTTCAGAGCCTGGTCCATCTATTAATGCACAGGCCTTCAGAGCCTGGTCCATCTATTAATGCACAAGTCTTATGACTTGGTCCATCTATTAATGCACAGGCCTCCAGAGCCTGGTCCATAATGTACGAGTGTTCACTCGGTCCATCTGTTAATGCACAGGCCTTCAGAGCCTGGTCCATCTATTAATGCACAAGTCTCATGACTTGGTCCATCTATAATGCACAGGCCTTCAGAGCCTGGTCCATCTATTAATGCACAGGCCTCCAGAGCCTGGTCCATAATGTACGAGTGTTCACTCGGTCCATCTGTTAATGCACAGGCCTTCAGAGCCTGGTCCATCTATTAATGCACAAGTCTCATGACTTGGTCCATCTATAATGCACAGGCCTTCAGAGCCTGGTCCATCTATTAATGCACAAGTCTCATGACTTGGTCCATCTATAGTGCACAGACCTTCAGAGTCTGGTCCATGCTATACAGATCTTAAATACTTGGCTCATAAAATATACAGGCCTACCGAGCCTAGACTACTTTAATGCACAGGCCTTCCGAGCCTGGTCCGTCTTCAATTAGCAGATTCTGTGATCCAGTCTATCCAAAGGCAGAAGTTCCGAGCATCTATCAACTAAAGTTTCCTAGATCGGAACACCTCGGATCTGATACTTATATTATTTGGCTTATCTGCCAAACAAACCAGTACTATGGTTTCAACCAAAGGTAAAGTACGTCGACTCTGGCATTTTTCTAAGCTTTTTGATTTATTTTCAGAACAAACAGAAATGCATGAGAAGGCGCTTAAGCTTCAAAAGAGCACATTCACAGAAAATATCAGATCTGGGAAGAAGAAATTCAACTTTATTGATAACTCAGAAGATTTACATCAGTACAAAGACACTATTACAGAAGCTACTACAGAAGCTATTACAGAAGCTATGCTTGGCAACATAATGGCTCTTCTCCTGGGATGATAAAGGGGCACAGGATCCAAAACTTCCAAAACCGCCTTCATCGGCTCCATTTGAAAGGAAGAAACCCTGAACCCCAGTCTGCATCAAGTAGTGCCCAGGCCATTTCATCATCACTATCACTGGTCCCATGACCAATGAACGATGGGGGCCGTGGGCCCCAAGAGACTTTTTCATTCTCCACCTTTGTAATCGGCATGACTCCTCAGAAGAGTAGAGCAAGGGTCTCTGCCAAGTCACATGGGGGAGAAGGTAACCCACCTTCAATCTTCTTCTTCACACCGTCTGTTTCACCCCAGCCACTTGGAGCAAGGGTCTCTGACAGAGCGTGAGGAAGGGGAGGCAACTCACCTTCGTCTTCATCACCAACACTCCAGGCCTCGGTTGAATCAGGGAGGGGCCACCACCAATCGGAGAAATCTCGACCGGATGCCAGAGGAAACAAGGAGACTTGTGCCTCCTTCAATCCTTCCTTGGAGACTGAAAAAAGAGGAAGGTTAACTCTCGGCCACAGGCTCATTATTCCTAACTCAGGCAAGGAATCTTCCATCATCTCCGGACGAATGGGAGAAACTCCGGCAGCATATGAGGTTTCTCTCACAAACAAATCGGGGAGCAAAAGGGTTGAGCGCAACCGTATGCCCCGTTTCCATATATATAGACCCTTGGAGTCCAAAAGCCACCCAACTGAACCATCGCAACGGTGAAAAAGAGAGTGGCCTCGAAAACCCAAACGACGGTCGAATGACTAAGCGGTGCATTAAATAAGCCTCTTCAATATACCAAGAGACAGAGTACAGAATTCTCAAGACAGAGACCGCAGACCAGTACTTAAGCTCCCAAATCGATAAAGAGGGGAACAAAGTCTAAAGTAAATAGACCCCCCCATTCAAAGATTCAGACCTACCGGTCTTAACTATTTCATGACGGGTCAAGACATATAACAAAGACCAAACAGATCGGATATATCCCAATCCCGAGTACTCAGCATACCGAGCATCATAATAACGAGCACAAGCTGCTCGGTTAACCTCACAGACTCTTAATTCAGAGCAGTCTATCTCAGAGCTCTACAGAGATCCACTCCCACTCTGTCAGGCTCTATCTATCTGGCTATATCTACTTTCTCGTCTTATTTTAATAAGGCAGATCTATATTCACTATTCAATGACAAGTATTGAAGATTAGAAAGCAACTGTTTGATCTAACATGCAAAGGGTTCAGAGCAGCCACACTTGCAACAAAATTCACAAGAGGGAAAAATACAAGCAGAATCTGAAGAAAAGTCAATCTTATTGATCAAAAGGGAAAATATATTCACTACATCAAAAAAGAATCAAAAGCCTATAAAGCCTCAGGATTTCCCAGAGGGGCCTGCGTCCTCTTCCAAATTAAGGGCACGAGCCCCAAGCAGTCTTATCCGGATCAGGACGAGATGAGGTAGGTTCAGGAGGAACGATTGATGACACATCAAAGTCCGGGAACTGAAGTTGGAATCTAGTTCGAAATTCTCAAAGCCGAGCAGGATCAGGTCATCACCCATCTGATCAACTTCATCTTTTAATTCCATCTCAGCCTCAGCTTTGGCTTGACCAACTGCCTCCTGAACCTTCTGATCAATGGAACTACGGAGACCAACCAACTCCGCCTCAAGCCTCTCAACCGTCTGAGCAAATATATCCCTCTCAGACTCTGCTACCTTAAGGCTGGTGGTAGCTTCCTTCAGACCCTCTTCAGCAGACTGAATTTTGGAACGGGCTGTTCCGAGCTCCAGTCTCATCTCATTCACCTCCGTCCTCAGCTTCTCGGCCTCCTCAAGGCCCATGGGGGTCACCATCAGAGCAGCTAAACTATGCATGCTCTGTATAAAGCAAGACAGATAAATTAGAGTAAAACAAATGAGCAAACAAGAAAGTCAGGGAAAGGCTTCAGAAGTTACCTTCATCTGGAGAGTCATCATCTCAGTCATCAATTTGGAGGGATCATCCCCTCTGTACCGGTGTGGGCCCTGAGCCCATATCTGATCAAATGCCTTCTTGGCAATTTGATAATCCGGCTCAACAAATGGCTCGGAAGGTGCGGCAGGTGCTTTCCCCTTCCTAGACCTCTTGATCGGACTGGAAGGAGCAGGAGGAACGGCCGATACGGGAATGGTAGGCTCGGCTTCCTCAGCCTTGGCAGGGGAGGGCTCAGGGGAACCAGAAATCAATCTCCTCCTCTTCACTTCTAGAGGAACATCAGGCTCAGCTTGGGAGGAAGCCTCCCCCACCACTTGGGGCTTCGGCACTTCCCACCTCGAGGCTAGCCTCTTCTTAAACTCTGCACTACGGGTGGCCATCACGTGGTCCTGGAGTGACGATAACAGTATGAGCCCGGTTAGAAGTTGAAAGCAAAGCCCGGTACTGATCCCGCAGAGCCTTAGTAAACTCGGGCCTCTTCCGAGCACTCTTGACTGCACAAAGGAAATGAAAAATACCAAGATTGTCAGTTCTGAGGATATAAGCAAAGCTAAAGCAAACCCAAGGGAATAAGTCTCACCCCTATGGCCCGTAACACAAGGAAACGACGAGGTCTCTCCGGCCTGGAAGTCCCTATGCTCCCATCCTCCTCCAACGAAGAAGTACCACTTCTTCCACGTCTTGTTGGAAGTAGGAACGGAAGACAGGGGTCGGAACCCCTTCTCGAAGGACATATAGTAGAGGCCCTCTGCCTGCTTGAACTTCAGATCCATATTGCTACGGATCAAGTCCAGAGACACGTCCACTTTGTTCAGGTGTCCCAGCACCATAAATCCTAGAAGATGCCGCCAGCTATTGAGATTCAGGTCGGCGGGGCAGAGCTTGAACCAACAGAAGAATTGCCTGACTAAATCCGGCAATGGAAGCCTTAAGCCCATTTCAAACCAGGCAAGGAAAACACAAATCTCCCCGGCTTTAACATCTTGGGGACGGTCCATGGGTCCTGGAACTCTGCAAGTCACATTTGGGGGAAATTCGAATTTCACCCTCCATTCATCCAAGAGGCTTTGAGTGACGGCACTCTCACCCTCTTCTCTATGAGAAGACCTACCAGAGGTCTCCCCGGCCCTGTCTCGGGGCTCTTCGAAAGCATCAACTATTCTAACCCCTGGACTAGGGGGAGGTTCAACAGACCTCTCCTCAATAATTTCAAGAGCAGGGTTACCTACATCTCCTACAACAGGCGGACCAGCCATCTCAGAATGGTCTCCTACTCCCTCATTCACAATTTGAGATTCCGAAGGAACAGACATTATTCTCAGACTCAAGAAGAAAGAAGCAAGAGAGGGGGAAAAATCAGTCGAACCTGTTTTCACTTAGGGGATCTGTATTCTTCAAGGTCGCACGAACCAACAATGGCGAATGAAATCTTCTAGCACAGTAAAAATGTCGAGGGAAAGGTCATTTCAAAAATCTCATCCCGTATTTATAAACACGGTATCAGAAGGGACCCACCAAGCCCAAACGCCATGACGGTTCAGAACAATGATGCTCTCGAGAAAACCAACTGTCCGCCCAGTGTAATTGTGACCTTGAAAAGACTTAATCGCCGACTACGCAATAAATGGACGCCCCAACAATTGTCTTGGAAGGCGAACAAGCGAGATACATAACTCTCTTAGCCCTAGTTACTTACATCAAACTAGGACTTGGGGGGGGAGTAACTGGTATACCATAAAAGGACAGGCCAATCAGCACTTGACACGTATGACCACAGTCCGATTTATGTTCAGCTAGCATGATTCTCGCTCAGCCAATGACACCCAGATCATCACATAAAGTCGGAAGTGACCAAACAAATATATCCAGAACTGACCACAGGGTCCAGACCAGAGCTTCAGATCTCGTCTCCGCCTTAGCGGATTCCGAGCAGAGAATAAGGAAGCAGTCTCCAATACGGAAACTACCATTTATGATTATCTCCATCTACGACTCAATGCCCACAAGGTAACTGCAATCTTCGATGATCATATCCCTATATTCATGGCGTCGAATCCTAACCAACTTAGGAAAGCTTCGGCCTATATATTAAACCCTAGAGGTACGCTTTTGTTTTCATGCTCATTCTTTCACTTTCAATACAGTCTTTCAATTCCTTTACTTACTTAAGCATCGGAGCGGCTACCGCCAGAGCCAATCCGGTGGTCCTCTGATCATCTTTCTGAGTGTTCTACAGGTCACGGAGCCCTCACGTGTTGCGAGTCAAAAAGTGCAGCATCAATATATATTAATATACATACCTATACATATACATCTCTATATATATGGATGTATATATATATCAGAGAATCAATGGAATTATAGGGCTGATGTGGGCTGATGCAAGCCAATCATATGGGGTTTGCATGCAAGGCCATTGGCCAATTTGGGTGGCAGCTTGGGGCAATTCAGGGATATATACAATTAAGTTGTGTATATAGGCACAAAGGTCTGGGTAGCCCAACTGATAAGTTTTTTTGGATAAAATTCTTTTCCTCCATAGGTCAAGGGTTCAATTCCCCTTGACCACCAATTTGGCCATTTTTCCACATTTTGGGCTAAGGCCCTATTTGGCTGCACGTTAATTCAGTTTTTGATGTTTGCCTCATAACTTTCATTCTGTAACTCCTTTTTCGATGCGGTTTGTTCCGAGAGTTTCATATTTCAGTTATCTACAGTGTCAGAGGTTCCATGTCATTTATTAGTCATTCGGGATTTCCGTGGTTAATTAATTAGAATTCCGTCAGTGTTAAATTGACATTATCTCACCTAATTAATGGATAATTAGGTTCGGGTATTATACCCTATTCTCGGACATGTTTAATCATTCTATTGGTCTAGTGTGACCACCGGGAGATTAAGGTTAATTTCCTTAATTATTCCCTAAGTCGGTACTAATTATTAATTAATTATTTAATTATTAATTATACAGAGTCGGGGTGTTACATGTTTTCATTAACACAAGTTGTATTTCCATTATATATGTTTGGGCGTCAAGAACATTTGGCCTCACCACTGTAATACCCTGACCCAGATTCTGACATGTAAACCAAGGTAGACCCAGCATATGGCATGTAAATTGAGGTAAAATCAATCGAGTACACGTAAACTGAGATAGCTCGGGTCGGGTAGCGTAATACCAGTTCTAACTGAACATGAATTCCGAATGAAATAGAAGAATTCCAATTAAGTTCAAAGAGTCAAATAATAATATTGAGTTTTGACCAAGCAATGAACATAGTATCAAAAGTAAACCGAGACAAAAAACAGACCAAGAATAATATATCCCAAAATATACCCGAAGCATCGCAATGAATAATATATAGTAATAGGCACGCAGTTCGAGACGAACAATGAAAGTCACTGATAGAGCGGTTACGATATTTAAAAATATAAGAAGTGAATTATAAGTAAACCCGATTACCCAAGAGTACCGAACGATAAAACCGAGCGGTACGAAGAATTGTGTACGTAGGCCAGTACATGCCTTGATATACGTGCACAATGTATTTTAATAAATACAAGAGAATATATATATATATATATATATGAGATTATATATATATATATATGCATGTATAAAAATAAATATAAAAATATATATACAAGCATATATATATATATACAGTTGAGTATGTATCATATATATTAGATATTATATATATGAATATCAAGTGGAAAAAGTAGAAGTATGGAACTAATGTGTATGCGTGTAGTGTATTGAGTGGTGTGTGTTTAAAGTGGGAAAAAAGAAAAGGAGTTAGTGTGCTGGCAAGAGGGTGTTGGCAGAAATGGCTGTGAGTGTGTGTGTGGTGTGTGTCTTATATATAATATATTATGTATACCTACAAATATCTAGTTGAAGCAGACAGTAAAAAAGAGAAAAGAAAAAGAAAGAAATGAAAAGTCAAATAAAGCAGCAGGTGTGTGTAGCATGTACGTGGTGTGTGATGTGTGGTGTGCATATGTATATGTGTGTACAGGTAGCTTGGTAGCCAAGAAAGAGTGGGGCGGTGCAGGAAAGCCATGTAAGTGTATATATGCATGTATTTGTGTGGCGTTAAAATAGGATAAGAATTGAAGAAAAGAGAAAAAGAAAAAGGAGAAAAAGGGAGAAAGAGGGAGCAGCCGAGAGGGAGAACTGCTGGATTTTGTAAGAAAATCTGGAAAAAGAAAAGGAAAAATTGGGAAAGAAAGTTAGTGCAGCAAGTGGTGAGCATATATTTATATTTATGTGTGTGTGGTAGTAGCAGCAGGTGTGATGGTGGAGCAAAGAAAATGGTTGCGCAGGTAATGTTGCAGCAGTGGCACTACTCCAACCACATGGAGTGAGACGGTGGTAGGGGGCAGTGGCTGATATCAAGTGATTTGGAGCTGTAGGTTTTGGAAGTTTACCTGTAGTAGTTAGAGCTGCTATTTCAAGATCTAATGTGCAGTTTTGGGCAGTAGCTGTAACAGCAGTTCAGTAGTGGTGCTGTGAGGTTAAACCAGGGACAGGTGCTATTGTGTATAAATTAAGAAAAGAGAGAGAAAGAGATTGGTGTAGCAAGAGCTGTTGTGGGAGGAACTGATTTGGGTGCTGTGACAAATTAAAATGAGAGGCAGGCAACACAAGTTATTGGATTTTGTGGAAAACCTAGAGGAAATTGGAAGAACAGAGAGATGGCGGTGCAATAGGTGGGGAAATCACGCATCTGTGAACGTAGTTGGAGTTATTTAAATTCTGTTATTCTATTTCGAGCCGTGTTAGGTTAGTTACTGCACTGGTTGAAAGAGACCATGGGAGTGGAATTGGCAACCAAGACAATGGGATTTGCTGAAATGAAGGAGCAGCAATAGTGCCGATTAGATTGGATTTGGATTAGATTGGATGAAGATGATTTTAAGGGTTTGATGTTTCTCCGGTGGAGAAGGGATGTTTTCCAGTTTGGTTCAGTTGGTGATGATAGTGGGTCTGAATGAGTTTGCAGCAGTGTGTTGGTGCATTTTTGGAGACAGATTTAGGGTTTTCCTTGTGGTATTTCTTTAGATAATTTAGATGAATATACCAATAGAGCTATGCATTGGACAGCTAGTTCCGATGACAGATCTAGTTATTCGTAAGTCGCTGTTTCTTTTGATTAAGAAAAAGAGACTTACGAGGAAGTAGTTAATGGACCAACTGAGGGTTCATTAGTGTTTGTGGGGTTGACAAATGACGATTTCAGTGCTGGTGGAATATCGACTACAACCAAGCAAATGTTAGATTTAATTATTGTTGGTTATTTCCGATTAGAACAGAACTTTGTGGAATTATAATTATGCCCAGAATTTATGGTTAATTGTGAATTGACCCAAGTGATAAAATAATATTAAGTTAAATAATTTAAAAAGGAGAAATTACCAAAATGCCCTTGAGTTGAAAAGTAGTCAAACGGACTCTGATTAAAATAAAAGAATAGTGAATTTTTATTATTTTGAGCATTTCAAACTCAACCATGGAGTCCAATTTTAAAAAATAGGTCTCGAGAAGTAAGAAACCGTAAAAGTGCAAAATGATCGTTTTGCCCTTTTTAGTACTGAAATTCGAATTGAATTCTGCGAAAGTCTAAATCGACTTTGTTTGACATTCTAAATTCAATTGTAGAGTCTATTCTAGTAAATGGACTTATGATATAAAGGCATAAAATTTGATGAATAGTATAATCCAGGTAGTGATAGACTGAGACGTGTTTCATGAATAATAGGAACACCGAAAGACAAGAAGAAGGTAGTTTTGACCTTCTAGATAGATACAGAAAGAAGTAAGTAATATCTGATCTCTGCATGTGTTACATTCGAAGCCATGTCATAGTTTTTTGTATATATATTGCCTATTGTACTTTGTATATACATACTAGTGTTTATTTAGCCACATTGATATTGCCCTATCATCTGGGAAACAGTTATTGATTTCTATATATATATCTCAATTATGATTGTACACTTGTGCACAAATTTCTTTATGTGCACTTGTACCTAGGGCCGTGAAGGCCAGACAGTTATATTCAAAGCAGTCTAGTAACCATAGTTTAGCTAACTATCGTTACGTCAGATTGCCTAGAACCAGTTATGATTCCACTATACTCTTTGTGGAAGATAACATGATCCTGATATATTATTAGTGCCGAATTTGTGCTCAGTCACATCTCCATATGATGCTATATATGACCTTCGGGTCCAGGTTCCAAGTGGAACATTTACTACGTTGCTATGCGAGGCATGGGACGTACAGTTACAATGTACACAGAGCAATATTCAAACAGTCCGTAGCGAATCTGAATGGTAGCTCAGGGGGATTTTCAAGGCCCTACAAGAGCATCTCAGATTTAGTTGATATCACCATTTTTATTATTGATATTCATAGCTTGATCATGTTATATTGTTATTGAATGATCATGAGATTTTACAGCTTTTATTTGAGTGCATATGATTATACTTGAGACAGCTCATGACTGTAGCAGTATGATTATATTATCAGACAGATTTCATTGCTTTATCATTTGAGTTTCTATCATCTGATATTGAGTTCTATATTCATTGACTAGCTAGCACATCTGCATTTATATTAGTTCTTTTATGGATAATGATTTCAATATTCTTGTACACATGGCAGAGTAAAGGAGAATTACTTATTGAGCTTAAGTTAGCTCATCCTAAACTTACCAACCCTTTCAAGAAAGGAAGTTGTAGAAGAGCAGTAGCAGTAGTAGTCAGCTAGATAGCATGGATATTTCTTTTGAAATTACAGTGTAATATTTAGTACAGATAGTCTTATAGCTCTCCCATGTTATCCACATCTTGGGGATGAAGAGTTGTATTAAGTAATTTTGTATTCTGCATTTTGAGAACATCTTATATATCACATGCAACTTTTATTTATTTATTTGTTAAGACTTCCGTATATTAGTTGTCTGCATGTTAGTAGCACTGATTGTGTAGTAAGTTGATACCCTTGGTTCGACAAGCAGCGTCAGATTGGGTGCGCGACACGAGATCCGCATAGGGTGGGTCTCGGGTCGTGACAACCACTATGAAACTAGATTCTCACACAGCCATCTCATGCCATGCCCATGCATAAGGTGTGTTGGCTAGGAACCTTGGTGTATCTTGGAAGGTTACTTCAATGCCACCTCAAAGCTTCCATTACGTCTCATCACTTAATGGCCTGCTCTTTGGACACCTTATGCTTGAGGGTAGCTTCCTCAAGTATGGGTTGGTTCATGAATTTTTCATGTATGTAGTGTAGAGTATGTTCTTATATATAGGTATATATGTATTTATATATTATATATATACCTCTTATGTGTGTATATATACACACACACATACATATGTGTTTAATGTGTCTTGTATTTACAATATATATATATATACATGTTTGTGTATATGGCTTATGTAGTATACATATATGCATACCTTCATGTTCTTATACTTACCTTTGTATATCTAAGCATGTTTATGTGTAAGGTTGATTTCGAGAGACCAACATTTTGAGGAGATAACATCACTACCGAGGAAGTCACCAAGATTGAAAGAAAATCACCATGATGGTCGAGGGCTCCTTCCAACTGAATCCACTCCAAGGTCACCAAGATAGGAAATGCTGAAGGAAGTCAAATAGCCCTAACATTATCAGTGCTATTCCGAGGTGGTGACTAGATAACAATTATGAGGTATCCATTAGAGAGTGATACCTTCGAACTAACGGTTAGGATACACTTCAAAGGATGCGACGTACTCTAACCCTACGGTTGTGCTGATCCTCCAGGCTGAGATACGTTACAATCCAGGGATGCGGCGTTTGCGCGCCACACCCCGTTACGCAGTCATGTTCTTACTCCCATAAGCGATTTGGTCATAGTTCGCGATGTAGTCTGGTGTGAACTGTAATACACTAGGTTGCAACCCATCTCGGGAACAAGGGATCTAGTGAATTGGAGGCTAGTGAGAGAGGCTCGGTATTGACTGATCAAGGAATCTCCTTATTCAGTACATAGGCTAATAAGGGAAGGACATACGTCATGGCAAGCGCGAATGATAAGAATCCTAAACGCCGAACATCCGAGGCGCCTATAAATAGCACCCTTGCCCAAAAAGGAAAGGCTGAACATTCCTCTATAGAAAAAGACACTATTCATTCCTTAGCATAATAAACAACCTTCAACCTAACTCTCATTTCTTTTGATCAGTCACTCTTCTCTCTATTGACTCCGTGTTCTCATTCTAGTTTCACCTTCTCTTTGGTCATTTTTGGAGGACATTTCAACTTACAATTTCAGGACTCTACTAGGGACTGCATCACTCTTAGGATGACACCAAAGAGAGCTCAAAATCGAGGTGGACCTTCTTAGGCCCCTTAGCCGCCACGGGCAGCTCGGGAGGCCCCCACAGCAACTGAACCTGTTGCAACCACTGTACCAGGACCATATGTTGACATGTTCCTTCGCGAGGCCATACTAAAGATGCAGAAAACTCAGGAGAGGATCTTAGTAGCCTTTATGCAAGGACCTCAGTCCCAGTTACTACCTCAAGTTGTGCCCGCAACGGTAATCATTCCACCTTAGGTGCAAGTTGCTCAAACTCGCTTATAGACTACCTTGATCACCAGTACAATGCTTGATGTCAACCCAAGAGTGACCCTAACTACCACATTGATCTCAACTTCAAATCTTGTCGAAAACCCAAGGGTAAGCACTCACTCCATCCTCTCCAAAGTATAGTCCATGGTTGCATGTGCAACAATAGAGCAGGTATAGACCCTATTGCATATAGAGAAGAATTGTAATACCCCTGACCCAAAACACCCGGGTAATTCAGCTCGCATATCAAGATTTGAATTTTATAGTTTAAAATAGACTATGAAAAACCCGAGTGCGACGGGATCGTTCGGTTAAAGAACTGACTGCGCGGCAAACAGTGTATACGTAAATATGTGTACACGTACATATGTATATATATATACACAAAAATATATATATAAAATGTTAATGTATATATATATATATAGTAAATTACATAAATACACGTATATATATACTATAGTATAAATATATATATATATATGTATATAAGAGTATACATATATATATATATATATATATATGAAAAAATAATTATAAAATAGGAAGAATTGAAGAAAACAGAAGAAGATTATGAAGAGAAGTTGGGAGTGTCGGCATATATGTGTGTTTGTGAGTGTGTGTTAGCGTGTGTTTCAATATAATATACATATATAACACAAAATATCAAACAAGCATTTAATAAAAGCTAAAAAATGAAAAAGGAAAAATTAAAATCAGAAGAAGAAAGTCAAGGAAGGGAGGAAGAGAGAGGGAAGAGAAGGAAGAGAGAGAGAGAGAGAGAGAGAGAGAGAGAGAGAGAGAGAGAGAGAGAATTTTGGCCAACTTGCTTTATAAATACAAACCATGCACTAAGCATCCGTTGGAAGGAGAATAAGATGCTAAAGGAAGTTTTGGTATATTCAAAAGAAAGAAGGAGAAATACGAAGAAAAAGGTACAAAAATTTTACTATAAATTTCAAAAATTGATTACTGGGTCTTTTTGTAGACATGCATGAAGCTTAGAAAAAATTGCATGATTAAATTCTATGAAGAAAATGGAACATGTAGGAAGAAACCGCATGAAAAATGGTTGAGAAATGAAGGAGATATTAAGGGTTATCAGAAAATTGTTGTTTAAGAAATTTGAGATTTGAATGTGTTTTTGATGTTTAATTTGCTATATAAACGTATTAAAACACATTTTAGGGTGTATAGAACTGAATTTGAGATTCAAAATCATGAAAAAAATGAAAAAAAAAAAACGATGAAAAATATAGCAGTCCGGTCACCGTCACCGGAGAAGGTGACCGAAGCTGCTGGATCTCTCACTGGAATTTCATGCAAGAAGAAGAGGGAAGGAGGTCAGCTATGGGCTGGGCCTTGGGCTGGGTCACGGGCCTGGCCTGGGCGTAATAATGGACTGCCACACGCTGCACTTGTTGGCTGAATTCATTTTGAATTTTAAAATGAAATCAGATATAAGGAAGAAAAGGGGCTGCTGGGTTTTGAACCTGAGAGCCGTGTAAATGACTGGGGCATACTAAACCACTGTGCTACACTTGCACTTGTGAATAACAATGGAGAATATATGTATATATTATGTAATTAGAAGTAGTCTTTAGAAAAAATAGGAAGATGTTGCGGCTGGTGGGAATCGAACAAGGGAAGCCGTGGAAATGAGGGGTTGTGCACTCACCACTATGCCATACCAACCACATGTGCACATATATGGAACTAATATATATTTAATGTACAATTAATTAATTACATTGTTAAAGTTAGTTATTTAGTTAAGAAATTTTCGATGTCTAAATTGGACAAATAAATAGTGTTTTCTTTACGTAAGGAACATTTTAAAACCAATGGTGAAGTCCATTTTACGAGACGAGATTCCAAAAAAATAAAGACACGTAAATGTGTAAAATGACCATTTTGCTCCTAGTGCCCCTAAAGCCAAATAGAAGTCCGAGAGGGTCTAAGTTGACTTTCTCCGACGTTTTAGACTCAATGGTGAGGTCCATATTATAAAATAAAGTATGAAAAAATATGACAAGTAAAGAGGTAAAGTTACAAAAATAACACTAAAAATTAATGAAGCTACCAGAAGAGTATACTTAAAAAGTATAAAGCTTAAGATGGGAGTTAGGATTTAATACGATCTAAGAATAAGTTAAGAGCATCAATAGGTGATACTTGAGGTGAATGTGAAGTTAATAGACTCTTTATGAATTGTTCTTAGGAACTACAAGGGAAGAGGGAAAGCTCACTAGTAGCATTGACCCTAAGGACAAAGGTGAGTAATCCTGTATTTGAAATGGAGATTTAACTTCATGGATTTGAAGAAGTTTAAAGTTCAAAATATCTGAAGCATTTGAATATCAAATTCAGTATTTACTTGATCCCTGTTTTAAAGTATTTATGTTCTTATAAGATTTTATTGTGACATGCTCAGTGAATGGTTTTTACTACAGTTTTTCCTTAAATTATGTTTCAGCATGTCTAAGTTTAAAATGAAAAATTTTGTTAAAATATTCTGAATTTGCATATTCCAAGTATTTGAAGACTCTATCATGAAGCCACGAACATTATGTTTTAAATGTTTTGAAAACATTTATTTGAAGAAGTCATATTTTAAATGCTCATGAAAAGCATCCATTTGAAGAAACCATGTGTTAACTACTTTTAAATGCAACTACAGGGAGGCCATGTTTTAATGCTTTTAAATAGCATCTATTTGTAAATGTTTTATACCTCCTGTTGCCACTTGTAATGCAAGATAAGCGTGCATAAGCACTAAGATTGATTTTGGGTTATTCGGAACTCAATTGGCATGTAAAATGCCAGGGTAGCAGGATTTATCCCCCAGGCATGAGATTTCTCCATGGGAAATAAGACTGGAATCTAGTTCAAAACAAATTTTCACATAATCAAAGTGAAAAGATGAGACATTTAGAAATGGTAGTAGGTTTATCCCTTCATTCCTAAATGTACTATATATGTTGATTTCATGAACTAAAGTTTTCATATTTTCATAAGAAATGGTAGAAGGTTTTTCGAACCCCTTTCACATGAAGAAGTATTTGTTTTAAAAGAAATGATCCGGTTTTAAAATAAAGGGTCATACCCTCATGTTTACAAGAAGAAAGATTTTTATTCATCCTATTGAGAAGCAAAAGATTTAAACTCTTTTGGTCACATTGGCCACCACATACATGTTTATAAGTTTACATTACATATTGCATATCCCACTCGAGTGCTTTAAATGCCCCGTGTTATATGTTTTGAAGATTTTTACAGTTTTTATACGTAAAATATCTGTTTTACTCGAATGCTTTAAATTGCTTCGTGTTACGTGTTTTGAAGTTTCTTATACTCTATTTGAAGAAGTGCATGTTTAGCTTGAATACCTTGAATGTTTCAAAGCTATTTGTTTAAAAGAATTCCTATATTCTTATTTGAAGTATGCGAATAATTGGCAGTGAATGTTTTATAAACTCTCTTATACTAACCACTGCCAATTGAAAACCCATGACAAATGCTGGAATTACTTACAAGCTTAGTTTAGCTTACCCGGATTTTTCTGACCCACATTACAAGTAACTGAAAGAAATCCTGACTTTTGATGATGAAGATGGTTAGAGCTTTGCCCATTTTGAGGAAGGGCGTAGCAAGCTCCTTATAGGACTAGCAGGTTTTTGGGAAGCACTAAGCACTTATAGTTAGTTACTTTTTGTTATAGAAAATATTTAAATGTTATGTAACTAAGTCCTAAGGAACAACTGAACATGTATTATTTGTAAAGTCTTAAAGTTTTTATTATACTCTGAATATATAATCATATGTACCATTCTGAAGATTGGTAGTACCAGGCGGATGTGCGAGAAATTTAAAAGAAGAAAATAAAAGAAAAGGTTTTTCACTTTTCCGCAAACACAGGTTGCACCGCCGTCCGATACCATCGCTTATGTGAACCTCACCAGACGGCCCTCGAGTCGAAGGGTGGTGGTCGCGATTCGACATCCGCACAAGGTGGGTTTTGGGTCGTGACAAGAATAATCCCATGACCTCGTTAGAGTTTGACCTACAACCACCCTACTTGAATAATATAGCTAAGTCACCATACCCTGAAGGCTATATGGTGCCAAAATTAAAGCCATTTGATGGGAAGAAAGGGAATGCAAGATATCATGTCACTCATTTTATTGACACACTCAGAAACTTCTGAGGGGATTGAAACCTACAACTTAAAGAATTTTCAAAATTCCTCATGGAATAAGCCTTCACTTGGTATGCAAACCTGCCAGCTATCTCGATCCTCGATTGGCTAAGTTCTATGCCAAGTGTTTCTAGATGGATGAATGGGTCACCACCCTCATCCTCACTAAGGTCACTCAACGATCCGGTGAAGATGTGGTCACCTCTATCAAAAGAATCAAGGAAAGATTCTTGGAATGTTATAAGGACGTCACAGAGGAAACTCTGGTAAAGATCTGCACCGAGGGGATGTAACACCCCGACCTGAATATGGGATCATCGAGTCATGGGTTATAAATTGGTTATCGAGACCTTGAGTAACGGGGTCAGTTTCGACCCCGACGCATGGACTTTTAGTAATAGTCCTGAAAAGTCAAGACGACTGCACATCACTTTCATTGCAATCACCAACCTATCGGTTCCGTGATAATTATATTTTCACATCAACCGCCGGTCATCGATAGGAGTATGAGAATACTGGCACAGATTTCGAGGTTATGAAAAATTATTGAGAAAAATTAATAATTTGAAATAATTAATTAATTAATTAAATAAAGAAATTAATTATTAGTTATAATTAAATATTAAGACACACAAATACACACATTTAAGGCATATTGTATATACATATGACCAAGTGTGTATAAATGTGTGCATGCATGTAAGTATGTTAAAATATGTGTATGTGTAAATTTATATATTTATAATATGATATGAAAACATGCTAATATCCAGGGGTCATAAGAGTGTTGTGGGTTGGTCTTCACGTGTGTAGTAAAATATATATATATATATATATATATATATGCAAACAAAACACCACACACAGACACGACTGATTGAAAGCCTGCCCCAAAACAATGAAAACCTGAGCATGGATACTGCCACAAGTTAGGTTATTTGGTGGGGCAAAATCAAGAA
The DNA here is from genome assembly GCA_008638375.1 of Nyssa sinensis. Lineage (NCBI taxonomy): Eukaryota > Viridiplantae > Streptophyta > Magnoliopsida > Cornales > Nyssaceae > Nyssa > Nyssa sinensis. The sequence continues at coordinate 37,072,657 of CM018035.1, forward strand.
GTACAATGATGGTGCATGGTTAAAAAAATACCCATATGCAACTATACCTACTGTAAACACACATGCCACACGAAAATCTAAAGACCGAGAGGGAGAGAGAGTTTCTGAGAAGAAGGAGAAAGAAGCAGAAGTGAAGAGGGTCAACAATCTCAAACCAAAAAGGTGAGAATACATAAAACTATCATTTTTCTCTCTCTAAAAACTTACCTACGTATGAACTGTTTTAGTTTTTGATTTTGTATAAATGATGTCTAGTATATGTTTAAGACATGATTAAGCACAAGATCAGGTCAGGAAAACACCCAAAAACATGAGACCCAGAAGGGGTGGCCATGGGAGGACCTTGCTTGAAGCAGGTCTGAACCCATGGCAACCAAACCAAGAATTTTGTAATGAGGCTTCGAGTAGAGACCATGAGGGTTCTAATAAACCTACTACGCGATCAAAAAGCTTGAGAAATGACCATGGAAATAAGGGTTGCAGGTCACGGGTCTAGAATCCGACTTCCAAAATGAACCCCTAAACCTGTTTTTGAGAACGGGGGTTGAATCCCCATACCTTGAGGGTCACACAGAACCAAACCATACTAAAAATGGTGAAGAAACAAGGATTTACTATGGAATTGCAGGTTCGGTTATCAAATTTTCAACCGAATGGATGAGCTTGTTTCAAGCTCTAAAACCAATGCAAAACCCTTCCAAAATGTCTTAGAAACAAGTTTAAATGAAAACAAAGAGAAATCGTTGAACCAAAATGCACGAAATTGAAGCTTTTAAGCTTCGAAAATTAGGGCAACAGGGAGGGTTCGATAGGGAAGACGACAGTGGGTTAACTCGATTTTAAAAGCTCTGACCGAGTCAACTCGGACACATGGTGGTCCTTAGGATTGCCACCGCATTAAGAACGACGACGTCGTTTTGGGGCCTGATGCTTATATATATAAAACCGTATGGAGTTTTGAAGAAAAGAGGAAAATTTGGGTCGGTGGGGTTCGAACCCCTGACCTCATGCGCGACTGCCTTCTCTTACCACTCGGCCACGCATGCACATGTGTCATATATGGGGCAAATTATATATACATAATATATATAATAAAATCAAAAAAATAAAAAGGTGCATTTTGCACCTAACAGGAATCGAACGTGGTATCTATTGGGAGGGAGGTGACACGCTGGCCAGCGTGCCACCCATTTCATCCGTTCATATAGTGCAAACAAAATATATATATATATATATATATATATCATACTTGATAAATTTAATTTAATTAAAATTATTTAATTAAATTAAATAGTCAAAAAAATGCCCGGTGTCCAAATGAGACGAGTTATATATGTATTTTTACTATCTCGGACCTCCTGAGTCCATTGGTGAGGTCCATGACATGAGATAAGGTCCCAAAAAATTCAAGACCCGTAAAAATGTCAAAATGACCAAAATGGCCGAAGAATAACGCGGTAGTTGTAGTGTAGCTTTGGGGTGTTGATTCCACAGGGAGACTACATTAAAAGAATAATAAACAGAATTTCTGAAACTATAGAAGTATTAGACGGTTAATGAGAAAATAAAATATAAAAAGTGATTTTGAATGCAACTAAAAATTAAACAAATTAATTAATGGAAGAAAATATTCAAATTTAACGAACAGTGGTGTGTCGGGAATCCCTTGCACATATATGGAATTTCAATTATTTTTAATTCACAGATAACTCAATTGAGAAATTAAACTCCAAAAATCTCAATCGGAAGATTTAAAATTATGCATCAAAATTAGACTGAAAATAACCCTTCAAAAAATCATTCATCTTTAAGTCACTCAAATTATTATTCACATTGATAAAATACAATGACGACAATATACCCGACAAGCAATACTGCAGCAGAGAATTGAATCAATATAAATATTTAATTGTTCCAAAAATAATCAAAACATTAATCCATTCGATAGAAAAAGCATGATTGAATCTATAAACGGACTAAAACCTTTAATTATTCGGACAATAAAATCCAACAATTAATTATGAATGATCAACGAAGAATTTAACAAATTAAAACCATGTACAGGAATTAAAATAAATTAAAATAGCCATCTATGGTGCAAGTTCATCCCTAACCCCACTCGAAAATTTAGTTACCCATGTACAGGATGGATAACATAAACCTCACAGAGAAATAATCTGACATGACGTGACTGTGACGGATTTTTCCTGTTCTGCCGCACGCCGCACAGCCGCCTGTGTTCTATTCTCTTCTAATTTCCTGTGCCGCAACAGTGCATAAGCCCCCACCTCTGGTTTAATTTTTCTCTTTTTATATGTCACTGTAGCGCCCTAAAGCCCCTTGGACTTGCGCGCCTGGGCTTGCTTTGCCACATACCAACTGACCCAATCAGCACCCTTTCACGGCACATGCACCTTGCGCCCAAGCCGTTTGCACCTTGGCTTCCAGTTTGCTCTTGCATATGAGCCACACGCCACACCGCACTACCTCCTTGGTCAGGGCCCAAGCCTGGGCCCCGCTCTCTTGAAATCAAATCAGCCCATCACTGCATGCCCATTGCTTCTCGACGCCTGGCGGCCCACGGTCCAAGCCAAGCTTCCTGGCTTATTTTCTATTTTTTTTTACTTTTCTTTTCTTTTAGTTCATGTGCATGGACTGGGCCCACCGCACCTTTTCCATTTCTGGCTTCACCAACGCAGGGTCCCAGTGCTTCACTTGCCTTCTTTTGTTTCTATCTTCTTGCACTATAACAGCTTCCAAGCCAAGCCGCTGCTGCTGGGTTTCTTTTTATCCGAAGCATCTGGGATGGATCTTGGCCCCTTGTCCTGATTAACTCCTTCAAGAAATTGAAACTCATGGCCTAATGAATAGGATGTCCGGCCCAAGATGAATGAGTCTGATTCAATTAAGCGCAATGTAACTGTCATTAAAATAAATTTAAATAAATAATCTGAATAATAAAGCTCCAAAAATATTAAGTGTGAATCACAGATACGAATTGTCTCTCGCCAATAATTATTGCAAAATTTGAGATTTAAAATCTATGAAGTAATGCTCAAACCAATCTCACTATGAATAAAAATTAAATTAAATAATATCAATTAAAACTCAACATTTTATTCACTTTCTAGCATTTTAATCAAATAATAAGGTATTTAGAGCGCACTTTTGCGCACTCATCAGACCTCCTGAGTCCATTGGTGAGGTCCATGACATGAGATGAGGTCCCAAAAAATTCAAGACTCGTAAAAATGTCAAAATGACCAAAATGCCCCTACACCATAAATGAGTCAAACGATGTTCAAATTAAATAAATGAATAGTGGATTTTGACTATTTTAAACATTCTGAATCTAATGGTGGGGTCCGTTTCACGAGATGGGACTCCAAAAAATTTAGACACGTTAAGGTATAAGTTACCAAATTGCCCCTAACATGTCCTAAGCCGAATTAAATTCTAAGAAAGCCTAAATTGACTTTATTCAACGTTCCGGACTCAATGGTAGAGTCTATTCAACCAAAAGAGATGTCTAAAATAAAAAGACATAAAATTTGATGAATAGCATCTGTCAGATGACTATAAACTAAAATATTGCCGAAGTACTAAACTAAGGCAAGTACGAGGAAATGAGGTGCGAGAAGACACGACGAGTTAACATGTGAAGTAATTAAATTTAAATTAAAGTTAATGGAGCTACCAGAAGACTATAGCTTTAAAAGTTAAAATAAATTAAATTCCTAACACATTAAATTGTGTCATAGGTTAAAAGTACGAGTTGAATTAAGTACATAAGAAATTTATGAAGTTGGTTAGGATTAATACGATCTAAGCATAAGATAAGAAGCATCAGTAGGTGATATTGCAGTAATGTGAAGTTAATGAGATTATATATGAATTGTTCTTAGGAACTACAGAAGAAGTGGGGAAAACGCATTATTAGCACTGACCTAAGGACCAAGGTGAGTAACCCTGCCTTTGAAGTAGAGATTTAACTCCATGAATTTGAAGAAGTTTTAAGTTCAATTCATTTGAAGCCTCGAATCTCAAATTCATTATCATATGATTCCTGTTTTAAAATGTTTTCTGCTTTCATAAACTGTATTGTGACATGCTGGGTGATTAGTCTGAATCACGGTTTTCCTTTTTAATTATGTTTCAGCATGTCAGGGTTTAAAATGCTAAATTTTTCATAAATGTTCTGAATTTGATTATTCCAAATATTGAAGTTCTATTGCAGAAGTTATATATTTCATGTTTTAAATATTCATGAAAAATATCTATTGAATAAGCCATGTGATAAGTTATATATGTTTCATGTTTTAAATATTCATGAAAAATATCTATTGAAGAAACCATGTGATAAATGTTTTACAAGATAAATGGTGTTTAAAGCACCCCCTATGATGGTTGAAATCCTTCGGGATTCAACAGTAAATGCCAGGTAGTAGGATCTGAACCCCCTGGTACGGGATATCTCTATTGTAGCATTGCAGCATTGTAGTAAAATGGGAGTCTGGTTCGAAACAGATTCCACCTAATTAAAGAGAAAAAATGACAAATGTTTTTGGAAATGGAAGCAGGTTTTACCCCCATTTTCCTATACATGTTTATATGTTTTGAAGTAACGCTTTTGGAAATAGAAGCAGGTTTTTACCCCCATTTTATTTTACGTGTTTGTACGCTTTTAAATTGCATATGCTCTATTTGAAGAAATGTGTATCTAGCTTGAATACTTTAAATGTTTCAAAGCTATTTGTTTTAAGAATGCATATACTCTGTGTTCCAAAATGTACGAGCAATTGGTAGTGAGTATTTTGTAAACTCTCATGTGCTAAACCACTACCAGTTGAAAACCCCATGACGAATGCAGGAATTACTCACAAGCTTAGATTAGCTTACCCGGATTTATATCCGCCCCTTTTCAGGTAAATGATGGTAGCTTGATCTTGATGGCGATGATGATAAGCCTATCTATTTTGGAAGAAGAGTTAGGCAACTAATCACAGGACTAGCAATTCTCTTGGGGATGTACTATGAAGTTGGCAATGTTTTATATTTGGAAGTATTTCGCTATTGTGTATTAAGTCCCGTGAAACAGTTAAACATGTATTAATTATGAAGCCTTTAAGTTTTTAGTTATGCTCTGAATGTATGATCGTGTGTACCATTGTGAATAGCGGCAGTATCGGACGAATGTGCAAATTTCAAAATGAGAAAAGAAAAGAAAAATTTTTTTTCACGCTTCCGCAACCACATGAAGCACATCTATTCAATACCGCTACAGATGCGAGCCTTGTCCCGAGGCCTTCGGGTCTTGGGGCGGCGGTCACGACTCGGGGTCCGCACGAGGCAGATTTCGGGATCATGACAGGGGATGTACCGAAAGTATAGAATCCATCTGGTTAATCATGATCTAAGAACCTTTTCAGTCCTTTTGGACAAGGCAAGGAAGCTGAACGAAAATATGTTCCCACGAAAGTCCTTTCCCGCAACAAGAACTTACAAAAAGGCCAACGCATCCTCTACGGATGCCTAGGTTTCCTTCCAAAAGGAAAGTTACATACTAAGGAAGAAGAGTGAAAATGAGCCATCATCATTTCCATGCAACATGGAAGATGTGGGGATAGTCTTGAGGAATTGGCTTTACGAAAAAGTGATCACACTCCTTTATGTAAAAGTCCTCCCCTCTCAAAGGGACAAGGAGAGTCCAACCTGCTGCATGTACCATTGGACCATAAAATACCCCCCAAAATAATACTGGGTAGGGGTGTCAATTGTGTCATGTCGTGTCATGTTCATGTGGTGTTGAGGTATGAGTATTTGATTATATGGGTCAACTTGAACACGACACGATTAACTAATCGTGTCAAAATTCTTGTCCCTACCATGACACATTTATTATACGTGTAACCTATTTAAAAAATGGGTCATGTTAACACGAGTAACACGACACGACTAGTTTAACCTATTTAATAAATAGACTGTGTTAAAATTGATACGATTAACACATATAACTCGTTTTGACAAGTATAACTTATTTAATAAATACACTTGTTGAGTTATTCTTCTTCTTTTAATGTATTTTTTTTTTATATTTTCATTAAATTAAAATATAGATTTAGTATTAAAAAAAGATTAATACTTATAATATTAAAAGTTTTCCATATTTATAAAAAATATCAATTATTACATATATTAATAATTATAGTACAAAATATTTTCAATTATTCATATATATTTGTGTTATTCGTGTTAACCATGTAAGCCCACGTATCGACCCTAACCCGACCTATTTAATAATCTTATCAATCGTGTCAACCCGTTTATGATCTAAACCCAAACTCGTTAACTCCATGTCGTGTTCGAGTCATGTTATCGTGTCATATTATAAATTGACACCTCTAATGATAGGCCTTGAGGGAGTTCTTCCAGAGAAAGAACACCGACGGAGAACTCAAAATCAAGAACAATGATTATTAGGACCATGTGGGTCTATTGTTATAATTAGGTAATTCAGATTCTGACAAAACATGCTTTCAATGTATTCACTACATTAATTCTAGGCTTAGTGTACCTCAATGCCTGTTCTACGCCAAGAAGGTTCAAGCTTTATTGTTATGATCATCTACTAGCCATCTTGGTACTTGAAGGGTAATGTAGTAATTTGGACTTTTGTTGTGATTTGGATCTCACACACTCACACATTGCATGCATAACTTATAGTAGACTTTATTTCATCATGTATGTAATGGTCTTGTGATTGTGAAATAACTTTCCCAAATATGCATATTTAAAAACCTTAGGAAAATTGATTTCACAAGACAAGGTGAAAATGAGCAATCTTTTGTTGCTCATTCGAACGAACCATGTGGCTCATTTGAACAAACAATAGAAGCTCAATTTTCTCATTTTCATTCATTCGAATTGTCTGAACCAAATGAAAGAATGTAACCTCTAAAATTTTCTCGTTTGATGTTCGTTTCATACTCGTTCGAACAAACAACTAGCTTGTTGAAACGAGCATCCTTCGTTTGAATGAACCCTGCGTAATAACAAAAAATTTTATATTTTCAAGCTGATTTTGAAATCTAATCTCATTCATATAAAGTGACAAAAATTCAGTTTTACGAATAGAAAGAATAGAGTAAGAGAGTCCATCTTGTGAGAGCTTTGTAATTGTTAGATCTAAAAGCTTACATGAGTAAACAACTAAAATTGTAGATCATAAATTTCTTTACTCATTATATACATTGATTTTGATCAATTCATAAGATCCAAATCATGTCAAAGAGCCCCAATTTCACGTGGTCTCACCATTGAAAAGAGATAAGTTCAACCTTGAGGATTCGACGTTGAGCGATTGGTAGATACCGAGATGGTGTGGATTCGTGATTGTGGAGTGGCCGATCAGAGGATTCCGAGATCGAAAAGGAGAATCGGTTGTATGAAGAATTTGTTTATGGAGCTTATGGATTCAAGGGAGGTTGATGGCATGAATGCATCGACCGGTGCTTAATGTACGTAGACCATGTCTTGTTTACGTGTATTTTAATCTCGTTCATAGTGATATTCTTCCTTGAGCATGGCCAGCTTTGGAGTTTTCCACCGCGGATAGTTTTCCATAGTGGTTTCTTTGTCATCATTTTGGTTTGTACTTTCAACTTTCTTTGTCTTTACAATTCCTAATTTTCTTGTTTTAATTGCTTTTGCTATCTTGATAATTAGGTTTTCATGATTGTGATCATTGTATATGAATTTGATAATTGAGAACCTTAGTTGAGAAAACTGAATTGTAGTAGAAAATTACTAATTGATTACTTAGTTAAATTGAGAGTTAAATTGTGAAATTGACACAAAAATTGCGCTAGTTAATAAATTGGGAATGTTGAATGGTATGATAGCTTAATTGAATATCTTGAGTTAATTGGTGAATAGTTAATGATTGTGGAACATTGATTGGAATTGCTATTCACATATTTAACAAATTAGAGTAATCATTAGTATTGTGGCTAAAGATTTGAAAATATCAAAAAGTTAGTACATACCCCTTCTAGGTTAGTATCATACTGCGACCTAAGCTCAAACAATGATATTACTATTCGACCTTTTCTGAATCATGCCGCCATAGTGAATATGGTGCCCATAGTGAAAATCGTGGAGATAGGTAAGGCAGATAAAAAGATGCACAATATGATTGAAGAAGTTGATATGTTTGAAAACCTATCTGAGGTGCAGAGGTTCAAGAACTTCTTTAATCAATGCAGCTTCATGAAGAAGACAAGGCAAGAAGTAGCCAAGGCAGTTATAGACACCGCCTTAGCAAATGGTGAAGTCTTTATGAATGGAGGAGCAATGATTACGCCCAAAGAATAACGCGGTAGTTGTAGTAGTAGCTTTGGGGTGTCGATTCCACAGGAAGACAAAATTAAAAGAATAATAGAAAGAATTTCTGAAACTAAAGAAAGTATTAAACGGTTAACGAGAAAATAAAATATGAAAATTGATTTTGATTGCAAATAAAAATTAAATAGATTGATTAATGAACAAAGTATTCAAATTTAACGAACAGTGGAGTGTCGGGAATCCCTTGCACATACATGGTATTTTAATTATTTTTAATTCACTGATAACTCAATTGAGAAATTAAATTCCAAAAATATCAATCGGAAGGTTTAAAATTATGCATCAAAATTAGACTGAAAATAACCCTTCGAAAAATCTTTCATCATCTTTAGATCACTCAAATTATTATTCACATTGAGAAAATACAACGACGATAATATACCTAACGAGCAATATTGCAGCAGATAATTGAATCAATATAAATAAGTAATTGGTCCAAAAATAATCAAAACATTAATCCATTCAATAGAAAAAGTATGACTGAATCTATAAACGGACTGAATCCTTTAATTATTCGGAGAATAAAATCCAACAATAAATCGCGAATGATTATCAAAAAATTTAATAAGTGAAAACCACGTACAAGAATCAAAAATAAATTAAAATAACCATCTATGGTGCAAGTTAATCCCTAACCCCACTTGAAAATTTAGTTACCCATGTACAGGATGGATAACATAAACCTCACAGAGAAACACCTGAGCCATGGAGTCGCTGCGTTGATTTTTCCTCCTTCTTCCCTGCACCAGAATTTCCCTTCTGCGCCGCACCTGCAGCTCTCTCCTCTGAGTTGTTCCGCCAGCAGGGCCTCTCCTCCTTTAGTTTTTTTTTTGCTTTTTATATTCCCCTAATGCACAAGCCGCACTCCTAATTGACGTATCAGCTTTCGCGCCCCCTCTGACTTGCGTGCCGCACCAGCCCAAACTGCCCTGGACCCCACTGCCTTTTGCAACCTCAGGCCTCATGATGCAGCCCTGTTCAGCCTCAAACAGCATAGTGCCGCACTGCAATTAGGCCCTAGCCCACATCTCTATTTCATTTGTTTTCTTTTGTTGTCTTCTGCTTCATGCAGTGGGCCCCATTTTTCTTTTCCTTTTCAGCCAATTAACTTTTCTTCTTTCTCTTTTGTTTTTTTCTTTGTTTCTCTTGTTCCTGCTTTGCTGAATCTTTCTTCTTTAATTCAGCCTTGCCACGTCCTTTGACTTCTTTGACTTTTCACACACTTTTGCTCTTTTCTCATTCACGCGCACAGTCAACTAGTTGTGACATTTAGGCTACTTTTTCTATTAGATAACAATTGAATCGTGATTTAGACTTTTCATAGAAATTGTAGCCCTGGATGAGTAGATAATTTTAACCTTTAAAACCACTTGATTTGGACTTCTAAAACTCAAGTTATGATCCCTTGAAGTTGGATGGTCGGACAGGTTTGGAGCAGCTTTCCAAGCCAGTCTTTGAAATAACATTTGGAGGCCCAAACAAACTCCGATTTTTGCAAAATAGACCTTTCTGAAAAGTCCAAGATGTCCTCTAAAAACTTCATGAATACCACTTTCTCATTCTGAAAATATAACGTGTAATATCCCAACCCGGGATACCCGGTCATATGGCACGTATTACGAGATTATGAAAATTTATGTAAAGAGTTTTACACTCAAAAGAATAATTAATTAATTAAATTATTAATTAATTAAATATACGAGATAATTATTTTAATTACAAAATGAATATTAAAATGCACCATTTTATTTACATGGAAGGTGTATCATGTATGTATAAATATATATATGTGATCCAATATGTATGCATGTGTATATATAATTAAATTAAAAGTATATAAGTAAAAATATCTAAAAGTGTGTGTGAACAGTGCAGTGTGTGTGTGTGTGTCGGTTGAGTTGTGTGTGAGTGTGTGTAGATGAGTTTGTGTGTGTGTATATATAATATACATATAACACAAAAATATCAAGGACCCATTTAATGTAAGTTGCCAAAAATGAAAAAGCAGAATTTATGGAGTGTAAGATGGGTTGATAAGGTCAAGAATAGAGGCTGCAAGCGTGTAGAGAGAGAAAGAGAAAATGAAGAGAGAGAAGAGTCGGTTTCCTTTCTTTAAAAAGAAAGCAATGCATGTCTTGCATGCTTGACCACTTAAGGAAGCAGAGAAAGAGAATAGAGGAAGAACCAGAGGTAGAAGAAGGTTAAAACCGTAGCAAAAGGAAAGAGATATTCAAAGTTTTAATGTTTCTCTCTCTAGAAATATGCATGAATAGAAACTGTTTGAAGCTTAGTTATGCATGTATAATGTTAGATATGTGTTTTAGAGTTGATTTAGCATGATTTTTAGGCTTCAAAATATCAAGAAAGTGCCAACCCATGAAGAATCCGCCATGGGAGGACCTTGCTTGAAGCAGGTCTGAACCCATGGCAACTAAACCAAAAACGGTGTGTCAAGGCTTCAAGAAGAAGTCATGAGGGTTATAAAAACTCATGACCGCTGATCAAAAAGCTCAAAAACTAACCCTCAAATAATCAGTTGCAGGATACGGGTGTGGAGACCAACGTTTCGAAACCCCATCTAAACGAGTATATGAAAATGAAAATTTAAACTACATGAAAAATAGATCATAAAGAAACAAACCCCAAGGGTTTTGGCTAAAAAATGAGCATGTATGACCGAATTACAGTTCGGATTATCACCTCTTAAACCGAAGCAAGGAGTTCAGTTTGAACTCCCAAGTGAATGCCAAGCTAGTCGTTTATACCTTAGAATCAATTTGGGAGCAAAACAGAGGGATTTAGTTGAGTGAGAAGTCACGAAATAGAAGGAAATGGAAAACTGTAATTAGGGCAACAGTGGGGCTCGAATGAAGAAGGTGACAGTGAGTCAACTCGGTTTTAAAAACCAGGTTGAGTTTACTCGGGACACGTGTTAAAAGACGGAAGGGCCACCGTATTAAGTGGGACGACGCCGTTTTGAGTTATGTTTTAAAATAAAACATTAGGGCTGACGTCATCATGACGTCAGCATCACGCAATGAACCGTGTAAACCGGACCGGTTCACTTAAAAAGGGACTGAACCAACTGGTTCAGACCAGAATTTTTGGTATTTAGAAATTGACCCCCAATTGTTTTTCGGATTTACACTGTGGCCCAACTTTTGAGAATTTTGTTCAATTACACCCCTGAAAAATAATTAAATAATTGATTTAATTATTTAATAAATAAAGTAAAATTACTATTTTGCCCCTAGGTCATAACTAAGGCAAATGAAGTCCAAATTAAGCATATGAATAATGTATCCTTATTATTTTGGACATTCTGAGACTAATGGCGGGGTCCGTTTTGCGAGACGGGGTCCCAAAAAATAAAGACATGTAAAGGGGTAAATGACCAAAATACCCATTGTCCAAAATTAACAAGTTATTAGTGTATTCTTACTATCTCGGACCTTCTGAGTCCAATGGTGAGGTCCACAACACGAGATGAGGTCCCGAAAAATAAAGACGCGTAAAGGGGTAAAATGACCAAAATACCCCTAGAACCCCTAAAGCCAAAATGAAACCAGAGAAGGTCTAAGTTGACTTTCTTTGACATTCCGGACTCAATAATGGAGTCTGAATTACGAAATGAAGTACAGAAAAATATGACACGTAAAACGATAAATGACCATTTTGTCCTTTTACATATAATAGTCCGAATTAAATGTTAGGAAAGCCTAAACCGACTTTCTTGGACACTCCGGACTCAATGGTAGAGTCTATTCGACCAAAAGAAATGTCTAAAATAAAAAGACATAAAATTTGATGAATAGAATCTGTCAGATGACTATAAATTAAAGTAATGCCAAAGTATTAATACTAAGGCGTATACGAGAAAATGAAATACGAAAAGACACGACACGTAAGCATGTCAAGTAAATAACTTTAAATTAAAGTTTATGGAGCTACCAGAAGAGTATAGATTGAAATAAATTCAATTCCTAACACATTAATTGTGTCATAGGTTAAAAGTACGAGTTAAGTTAAGTATATATGAAATTATGACATCGTTTTAGGATCTAATACGATTTAAGCATAAGCTAAGGAATATCGAAATGATATTACAATGAATGTGAAGTTGATAAGATGTTTATGAATTGTTCTTAGGAACTACGAGGAAAGTGGGATAGCGCATTATTAGCACTAACCCTAAAGGACCAAGGTGAGTAACCCTGCATTCGAAGTGGAGATTTAACTCCATGGATTTCAAAGAAGTTTTGAGTTCAAGTCATGAGAAATATTTGAATATCGAATTCAGTTTTCTTACGCTTTCTGTTTTAAATTATTCTGTTCAGAAAACAGATTTATTTACAGTTCCTTTAAATATTGCCTTAGCATGTTTGAGTTTTTAAATTGCAAAATCTCTGAGATATATTCTGAATTCGTATATTCTAAGTATTGAAAGTTCTATTACGAAGTTATATATATTATGTTGAATACTCTTGAAAAGTATTTATTTAAAGAATGCCACGGGAGAAAGTATTTAAATGAAATGTATTTAAATACAATATGTGCATAAGCACCGCGAGTTTTTGGTTGGGTTGCAATAAACTCAGTCGCCTTTTTAAAAGAGACAGGGTATTGGAGTTCGTAAGGGACTCTATTATCCTGTGGAGCCGACAAGCTTTTGGGTTCTACGGAATTCAATGGATTGTCAAATGCCTGGTAGCAGGATCTAATCCCACAGGCAAAGAGATATCTCGACAAGAGTAAAACGGGAGTCTGGTTCGAAACAGATTCCAAGAGTAAAAGAAAGAAGAAAAGATATTTGAAAATGGAAGCAGGTTTTACCCTCATTTTCATATTTACATGTTTGAGTTTATATACTCTATTTTAAGAAGTACGCATTTTTAGCTTGAATATTTTAAATGTTCCGAAGCTATGAGTTTTATGGAATGCATATATTTTGTATTCAGAGTTACAAGTTTTATATGAAAAAGCATATGTTAGCTTGAATACTTTATATGTTTCAAAGCTATGAGTTTTATGAATGCATATATTCTGTGTTCAAAAGATACGAACAATTGACGGTGATTGATTTATAAACCTTTATGAGCTAAAACCACTATTGATTGAAAACCCCATGACGAATGTTGGAATTGCTCACAAGCTTAGATTAGCTTACCCGGACTTTGTTCGGATCCCCCTTTCAGGTGACTGACAGCAGTAGAGTTTTGAAGATGGTGAATCTGCCGGCTTCTGGAGATATGATTAGATGGTTCCTTGGTGGAGTTATGTAGAGTTTATTAGCACTTATGTTTAAGAGACAATACGACAATATGTATAAACCCTTCAGGGTAATTAATGTTGATGGTGGTATGATTTAAGTATTTAAAATTTTAGTTATGCTTTGATTGTATAACCATGTGTATGCTATATGAGTAGAGCGGCAGTACCGGGCGGTGTGCTTAAATTTTAAATGAGAAAAGAAAAAGTTTTCACGCTTCCGCAAAACACGAGTTGCACCGCCGTTCGATACCGTTGCTTACAAGACCGTTCCGCCCAATGGCCTCAGGTCTGAGGGTGGCGGGTCGCGATTCGAGAATCCGCACAGGGTGGATTTCGGGTCGTGACATAACGCCATCCAAATCTCAGTTGAAACTCAGTGGATTGAATCTGCCTAAACGCTGAAAATTGCACAATATACTCCATAGCTCTTCTTTGACCTTCAATGCTTCCCTAATTCAATAAATATATTAATTAGCTCACTTAAACAGAAAATATATCATAAAACTAAATATGAAGAAACTAAAAATATTAAACACTATGCTCTCATAATAAGGTCACATTTTAGCATTTTAAGATAATAATAGGGTATTTAGAGTGCACTTTTGCGCACTCATCAAGCAATCACATGATTAGCCCTCAAACACCAAAGTGTTATTACCTTTATCAAGGATGATAGTCAAGTCCTGTGTCTCCATAGCCGCCCTTTATATGTCCCCACAATAATCAATAGGGTAGAATTTAAAATAAGGTTCCTCGATAGTGGAGCCTCAGTTAACATCATGCCTCTTAATACCTTCAAGGTAACAGGGACATCAGAATTGAAGCTCATCAAGTTATAAGCATCGCTAGGTTCACTGGAGGTTAGTAAGGCAAACATAAAGATGTAGACCATGATTGAAAAAGTTGATTTGTCAGAAAGCCTCTTTGAGGTGAAAAGGTTCAAGAACTTTTTTGATAAATATAGCTTTACAAAAATGACAAGGTAAGAAGTAGCCAAGGCAGTTATAGACATCACCTCAGCAAATGGTGAAGTTTATATGAATAGGGGATCAATCACATGATCAGCCTTTGAACACTAAAGCATCATTACCTTTACCAAGGAAGACATACAAGTCCCGTATCTCCATAGTCGCCTTTTATATGTCCTTGAGAAAATCAATGGGGTAGAATTCAAAAAAGGGTTCCTCGATAGTAGAGCCTCGATTAACATCATGCCTCTTAATACGTTCAAAGGAGTAGGGATTTCAGAATCAAGGCTGATTAAGTAGCCTATAAGCATCGCTGGGTACACCGGGGGGCAATGCCAGACCCTCGGACATGTCACTGTAGACCTGGCTGTGGGTGCCATAAGGTCTCCGACAATGTTCCATGTCATTTAAGGGGAGTCATCCTACTAAGTTCTGATCAGGAGGCCTTGGATGCACCAGTATGCAGTAATTCCCTCATCGTACAACCAAGTCATGAAGGCGAAGACCGGGAAGAAAACAATCACTGTGCAGGCCAACAAAAATCCCTTCACCCTTGAGAGGTCCATCTGACTGATGCAAAATACTTCAATAGGATGAATGGCATGGGGGGGCAACCCTAGGAGACCCAAAGGTGTCCTCTTAGCAAAGTGGGAAGACCTCATAATGGTTGAGGCATCCTCAAAATGAAAGAATGAACAAGAAATTGAGACCATGTGTATGAGGGTTAAAAAGCAAATGGGAAGATCATTTATCAATTATGACAGTGTAGTGGGTCACCCTAGAAAGACAAATGAGTGTACCTCGAGGAACAAGAGGAGCGATTGAAGATTATTCTAGCAGAACAACCTGATGTAGCTTTTGAATGCATAGAATATTCCCCAAAACCATAGGAGGAGGAACTCGAAGAGAGAAACCTCAAAACACCAGGTAAGCCGAAGCCAACCTTTGTCTCAAAAGCCCTCTCCCCCTGAGAAAAGCAAAACCTTATAGAATTGTTGAGCATTACAAAGATGTTTTTTCTTGGGACTATAAGGAAATGCCCCAACCAGATCCCTCCGTCGTTAGTTAGTACCTCCATATGAAGCCCTCGATGAAGCTAGTGAAGTAGGCGTGACACAAGTTTACCCATGAGCTCAAAACTCAGATTAATGACGAGGTAATTAGATTGCTAAATGTAGGATTTATCTCCTAGATCCAACACTCGAATGGTTGGCCAACATTGTGCCCATAGTTAAGCGTAATGAAAAAATCCGTGTATACTTGGATTACTAATATCTAAATAAGGCTTGCATTAAGGATGACTTTTCGCTGCCTAACATGGATCTCATGATCGATGCCACCTCGGGACATCAAATATTTTCATTTATAGATGGATTTAGTGGTTATAATCAAATGCGCATGACTGAGGCAGATGCTAAAAAAAAGGCTTTCATGACTCCCTTTGGAAATTTCTATTACAAAGTAATGCCCTTCGGCTGAAAGAATGCTGGGCAACCTATCAAAGGGCCATGACAACCATCTTTCATAATATGATGTGCGATATCCCGACCCGGGATACGACACGTGTACCGAGATAAATCGACTGAATAGTATAATGTGAGCGGTTTTAAGCTCTATGTTAGGGTATTTCATGGGACCAAACGACTGAAGTATGTGAATGGTTTGCTTAGTGTAGCCAGAGTCGGGCAATACTCGAGTACCTTAGGACACGGTATCGTAATGCGTGCCTACACGTATTTCCATGCACATGAATGTTGCATGCATGTGTAGCTTGAACAAAATAACTGTATGTAAATGCCTTTAAAAATACACAAATATGTGTATTAATGGATATATATGGACGTATAAGATTGATGTATATAAGTATGTACGTATAAATATTTATATGTATAAGATATTAAGTATATATGTGTATGTATAAATACATGTATTGTAATATACATTATATATATGTGTTGAAATGTAAAGGAAAATGAAAAGGGAAAAGGGAGAGGAAAAGTGAGTAACAGTGTGTGTCACTGTGTGACCGTGTGTATGGTTGCATACCAAATGTGTGTGTCGGTTGGGTGTAGTGTGTGTGTGTGTGTGTGTGGTGTATGTAATATAATATATATATACACACACAAGTCTCCCAAGCCATAAATGCAAGGTTGCATTTGGCAGAGAGAATATCAAAACCTTAGGTCAAGAAAAGGGGCCATAGAAGGGGGAGTAACCGAGAGAGAAAGGTGGGAAGTGACAAGGGCGGTGGAATATCTCTATATATGATATAAGTGTATACGGGCGTGAGTTAAGAGATAAAAAGGACACTGAGATTGAGAGGAACATTGTCAAAGAACTCAGGAGCAGAAACAGAAGTGTTTGGAGGGTCACAGTGGGCAAAAACCGAAAACCCAGGTTAGTGCTTTGAGTTCTGTTTTTATGATTTAAAGCGTGGTAGTTTGGTTTAAAGCTAGGGTCTTGATAAGCATGAGTTAAGCTTTTAAATGCAAAAAGAATAATAGAAAAAGGTGCTGAAATGAATGAGAAATTCAGAGTTGCAGGTTTGTAGAGAATAATCAGAACCTTAACATTTCATGTATTAAACTTTGTTTAAATGACCCAAGTATGACCGTATAAAGTGCAGAAACACTTTAGAATCAAAATGGAGTTAAAACCAAGAAGAAACAGTCACAAAATTTACAAAGAATAGTTGGCCGAAAAACCGGCCGGAACTGTAAATCCTTCTATTCGAAGGGCTATGGTAGTTTAACTTAAAAGCAAACCCTAGATATGGAACCCTTGTAAAAACTGGAATAAAACTGCATTCAAAAAAGAGGGAAAATCCATCGAAAACCGGTGACCGTCGCCGGAGAAGGCGACTGTTCACCACCGGAACCCTACCGGAGTCGGGTTAAAATTAAACCGGATCCGAGTTCGAATCGGATCGGGACCCGACCGAAAATAAATGGGTAAGTAATACTATTTCGTTTTTGTTTTAATTAAAATGGAAATGGGCTGTTTGGTTACAGTGATAAGAAATGTGGAAATTGGGTTTGGGATTATCCCAACCATGGATAGCATAGGAGAACTGGTTATCTTGTTCCGGTTCTCAAGATTTGACTGAACCGTTTGGTTTAGTAAGGGGGCAGACCGATTTAGGGTTTCTGGTTGTGGACCAACTGGTTCAAACCGCAACTCTGAGAATTTGTGAACCGGCCCCCAATGTTTTAGAAAATCTCACTAAGGCCCAAACAGGAAAATTAATAAAATATTAATTTTTACAAAAATGCCCCTATTTCAAATATGGGTCAAACGAAGTCCAAATGATGCAAATGAATAGTCAATTTTTATTAGCTCGGACATTCTAAGGTCAATGGTGAGGTCCGTTTCAAGATACGGGGTCCCAAAAAATAAAATACACATAAAAGTGCAAAATGACCATTTTGCCCTTTTTAGTACAAATGTCCAAATGGAATTCCGTGAAAGCCTAAACCGACTTTCTTTGACGTTCCGGACTCAATGGTAAAGTCTAAATTAGTATTTGAGCTACTTATGATAGAAAGACATAAAATTTGATGAATAGAATTTATTCTAAAAACGTATTCACTGATATATAGGGAACTCGAAAGGCAAGGGTACACTCACGGATTTCTGATATAGAATCACGATAGAGGTAAGTGGATCACTGTCTCTTCCATATGGTGTCTCCAAGCCAAGTTTATTCATTACTGCCAAACTTGTACTCATGAACGTTCCAAATGTTATTGCTTTCCACAATGTGATATTGTTCTATCTTGTGGACATTTATTGACTGCTATATCATTGTTATCATGTTGAACCATGCCTTGAAGGGCTTATTGTCATACTTTACGGTATATATGATACTCCATTTTCATACTCCTATGGAATCACAAATGATCATGATATGTTTATAAATGTTGGAATTGTGCTCAGTCACAATATCCACCCGATGCTTCTGTGACAAACTAGTCCGTGAACGGACGTGTGGCAGAAGATGTGAGTTTACTGAGAGGTATGCCGGGCCTCGAAATACAGAGGGACTGCCATCCCTTACTACAGATTATAAGCATCTCGATTGGATTATTGTTATGGTTATATTGTTGAATGGTTACTGTTTTTTATGGTTTATCTTATACTGTTCATTGGTTTGATTGTAATCGATTTATTGTGGCAGTACTTTTATTGTGACAGGTTATTGTTGAGAATCCTTATCACTGCTTTTCCATTACTCCTGATTGTACATTGTGACCCCTACTATTCATTGGCCATCATGGCAACCGTTCTCATTGGTTATCACAGCATCTTACTTCTTATGATTGGCTATCATATTTTTATTCATTGATTCATGTTCTTTTATAATCATCGATACTAGTGTCGGAGATTTGTTTTACTTGCTGAGCTTCATAGCTCATTCCACCCCACTTACCCCCATTTCAGGTAATGACGCTGCAAGACCTCAGTAGGAGTCTGAGAGCGTAGGAGGACATTTTGAAGTACTGTACCAGTCTATGTTAGTTCTCCCATGTATTCACCACCCCCGGGTGCTGGTTACGTTTAGTTCTCATTTTGTCTTATGTAGAACTATGTCATGTATTTAAAAGACTTCCGCTGGATTACTGTAATTGATAAAGACTTCCGTTGTTCATTGTTTAAAATTTTTAGTACATTGCATATTAGTACTATGATACAGGAATGGAAAAAGTAGGGACGGCCTTCGAGTCAACCCTGCCACACGAGATCCGCATAGGGTGGGTTTCGGGTCGTGACAGCTTCGTATCAGAGCTATAAGTTCGATTGTGAGTCATGGGAGATAGGACTAGAGTTAAGACTGTTAGATATGACTGACATTTTATATTTTACAATCATTGACTAATTGCCTTACACATTGACTGGTCATCTCATTAGTTATCTCACTGGTTATCTCATTGGTTATCTTATTGGTTATCATCACGGGTTACCCTTACAGACATGGTAAACACGAGGCAAGGTCCGTTACCTATGGATCGTTTAGAACAATTGGAAAGATTGATGCAGACTATCATTGAAAGTCTACCACGGATTCAGGCTAGTGCTAGCCAACCAGCACAGCCAGTACAATAGGAACAGCCTGTCAATGCAGGCGGTAACATCGGGAATCGTCAAGGGAATGAACGGGACGCTGCATACCAATACGAACGATTCCAGAAAATGAAACCTCCGACGTTTGACGGTACAAAAGGGGCCACAGCGGCGGAAGAATGGATGTTAGAAATGAACAGGGTTTTCGATATCATAGATTGCACTGACATCCAGAAAGTGGCTTATGCCACCTATATGCTTAAAGGGATGGCACATAAATGGTGGATAAATGAGAAGGCAAGGGAGTCGAACATGGACTGGCAACGATTTACGGTAGTCTTCAATAAGAAGTACTTCTCCCAGGAAGTACGGAACCGCAGAGTTGTCGAATTCATGGTCCTGCAACAGGGGTCGATGACTGTGGAGCAATACGAGGCCACTTTTACCGAATTGGCCAGATTTGCCCTTGATGCTATCAGAACCGAGGATTTGAAGGCTCGTAAATTCAAGGAAGGACTGAAGTGGTCTATCAAGGATAGACTAGTACCCCATCGACTGACTACTTATAATGATGTCGTGGAAACGGCTCGGATCATAGAAAGGAGTGGTGAGGAATTCGCCAAGAGGCGAGGGAACCAGAAACAAGGAGGTAACCAGAGGAGGGGGCAAGGGCCTTCTTCCTCTGGACTAGGACCCACGTTTATTAGACCAGGGACTGAATCCCAAACTACAGAGCCCATTCAGAGGAGACCAGACCATACTAAAGGAAGCGCTACCCAATATGCACCTGCTGTCAGAAGGTCCATAGAGGCCAGTGCCTCAGGGGTAGCAACACTTGTTACTATTGTGGCAAGGAAGGGCATATTGCGAAACTATGTCCCCAGACTGTTCAGGCCACGACTAGTATTGCCTCGGTTGGAGCAACAACACCAGCAGCAGCAACACCTAGACCCCCGACCCAAAAGAGTGGACAAGGGAACGTCCAACAGCAGGCAGGACGAGTTTTCTCCATTTTCCCAGAAGACGTGCAGGCTACAACCTCTGTAGTCGCAGGTACTCCTTTAGTCTACCCATAGCCTGCCCACATTTCACTCGGCACTGAATCTACACCTTTATTTACATCCTTATATATATTGCTGGATTGAACATAGACATAGAACTCCTACGTGACATATTAATTGCTCAAATTTTCACGAGATGATGAGGGATGAAAGATAGTTAAGAGAACCTAACAGGGATTGGCGACAAATACAGAGACCTTCAATAGGAAGTACCATCCTTAAGAGAATAGAATCTGAGAAACTCTAAGTTCCTAGTACTACATCATTGGAAAACGATACCCTTAGGGTTACTGGTATTAATTTATGTTTTATGTTGTTTTCCACATATATTGCTAACTAAATATAGACACTGAACGCTTAGACCATTTGACTCATTGCCTACAAAATTGTCAACAGAACCATCATTGAACCATGTTAAGATACAGAACTCATGAAATACAGACTAGGAACCGATAAGAAGTCTGTGAATCCCATGTGACACTGTTGGAATGATATATACCCAGGTATATTAGTAGACCGAATGAATAGAGTTTTAAAGCTATGTTTAGAAAGGTTATGATTATGATTTGTTTCACCAAACGATACCCTAAACTTACGAAGGACTAGAGAAACCATAGAAAGGAATTGGGATTCGCGTGAAGGTTTCGAAATACACTTGCAAATTTTAGAAAAGGTCAAACTTGATCTGATGGAACTATAAAACTTGATCTGATGTGACAGTAAAACTTGATTCTCAACAGAAAAATTTTATCTAGTTAAATGTGAAACGCCTAACTCAGTTAGGCCATGATGTTAGAAAAGCCACGGAAATCACAAGAACCATCAGAGTTAGAATCGTTAAGTTTGCGGACAAACTTATTTTTAAGGGGGTAAGAATGTGATATCTCGACCCGGGATACTACACGTGTATCGAGATAAATCGACTGAATAGTATAATGTGAGAGATTTTAAGCTCTATGTTAGGGTATTTTATGGGACCAAACGACTGAAGTATGTGAATGGTTTGCTTAGTGTAGCCAGAGTTGGGCAATACCCGAGTACCTTGGGACACGGTATCACAATGCGTGTCTACACGTAATTCCATGCACATGAATGTTGCATGCATGCGTAGCTTGAACAAAGTAACTGTATGTAAATGCCTTTAAAAATACACAAATATGTGTATTAATGGATATATATGGACGTATAAGATTGATGTATATAAGTATATACGTTGTAATATCCCGACCCGGGATACGTCATGTATACCGAGGTAAGTCGGTTATATAGTGTAACTTGAACGGTAAGATATGAATATCATGGTATTTCATGGAAATGTATGACTGGAGACTGTAAATCATGGAAATGAATGACCAAGGCTGGGTAACACCCGAGCACCACAGGGCATTGCATCGAAATGCATGCATGCACGTATTTTTATGCATGCATACGTGGACATAGATTCATAGCTCGATTAAAATAAGTGTATGTAAATAAGATTAAAAATGGAATTGTACCCCTACACATGCATGTATATACATGTATACGAACATGTATTTAATGTATATATATATTTTTATATATATATATATAATATGATGTATTTATGTATATATGTGTATATGCATAAGAAATAAAAGGAAAGAAAAGGAAAAAGGGGAAACTGCCCTTGGACAGTATACAGGTGTAATGTATGTGAGGGTGTGTGTATGTGTCGGTTAGGTGAGAAGTGTGTGTGTGTGATATATATATAATATGATATATATATATATATGTATATGAGGGCACAACAAGTCTCCCAAGCCATTTAATGCAAAGTTTGCATTTGGCAGAGGGAACATCAGGTTTCAGTCAGAGAAAGGGGCCATAGAAGGGGGAGTAACCGAGAGAGAGAAAGAGAAAAAAGGGAGAGAGGCGGTGGAACCCTTCTCTCTATATATGTACATACGGGTGAGAGTTGAAAGGTAAAAAGAAAACTAAGATTGAGAGAAGCATTAACAAAGAACTCAGGAGCATAAACAGGAAGGTTTGGAGGGTCACAGTGGGCTAAATCCGAACACCCAGGTAAGCAAGTTAAGTTCTGTTTTTGTGATTTTATGCATGAATGTTTGATCCAAATCTAGGGTCTTGATGAGCATGCTTTTAGCTTTTAAATGCAAGAAGAATGATAGAAAAAGGTTTAGAAACCATAGAGATATTTTAAGTTGCAGGTTATAGAGAATAATCGGCCGTGGGTCATTTCATGCATTAAACCTTGTTTAATCGACCCAAGCATGACCCTATGATGTGCAGAAAACTGTTAGAAGAAATTTAGAGCCAAAACAGTGAGTAAAATGCCATGAAAATAGAAATGTCACTTGGCCGGAGAATCGGCCGGAGATGTTTGAACCCATATTTCGTGAAGAACTAAAAGGTTAAACTGAAAACTAAGGTTAGAAATATAATCTACATGAAAAATGGAAAAGAATGACATTCAAAACGGCTTAAACAAATGACTGAAACTAGGTCACCGTCGCCGGAGAAGGTGACTGTGCACTACCGGAACCCTACCGGAGTTCTAGGGGAGACGACCGGAAAGTCGTGGGGCTACCGGGTTAAGTTTGGACCGGATCCGGGTTCAGATCGGGTCGGGACCCGACTGGAAATAAGAGGTTAAGTGATACTGTGTCGTTTTGGTTTTTAATTTAAATGGATTTAGGCTTGTTTGGTTACACGGATAGTAAATTGAAATTGGGTTTGGGGTTATCCAAACCAAGGATGGGATAGGAAATCAGGGTTATTGAAATCCGGTTTTTAAACTAAAGTGAACCGTTTGGTTCAGGGGAAAGGTGGACCGGTTTAGGGTTTCTAGTCTTGAACCAACTGGTTCAGACCGTAGCTTTAGGAAATTGTGAACCGGCCCCAAATATTTTAAGAAATTTCACTGTTGCCCGAACATAAAAAATTAATTAAATATTAATTTTTACAATAATGCCCCTATTTCAAATATGGGTCAAACGAAGTCCAAACGATACAAATGAATAGTCAAAACCTATTATCCCGGACGTTCTGAGTCCAATGGTGGGATCTGTTTTACGAGATGAGACCCCGAAGGATAAAATACCGTAAAAGTGCAAAATGACCATTTTGCCCTTTTTAGTACGAAAGTCCAAATGGAATTCCGCGAAAGCCTGAACCGACTTTCTTCGGCGTTCCGGACTCAATGGTAAAGTCTAAAATAGTATTTGAAATACTTATGATAGAAAGGCATAAAATTTGATGAATAGCATTTATTCTGAAACGTATTCACTGATATATAGGAAACTCGAAAGGCAAGGGTACACTCAGGGATTTCTGAGATAGAATCACGATAGAGGTAAGTGGATCACTTTCTCTTACATGTGGTGTTTCCAAAAGCCAAGTTTATTCTTTTACTGCCAAACTCGTACTCTTGAATGTATTGATATCCTTGTGTTCCACAATTCGATATTTTCTATCTTGTGGACATATGATTGACTGATGTATCATTGTTATCATGTTTCACTGTGCTTTGAAAGCACATATGTTATTGCTATCCACAATATGATATTGTTCTATCTTGTGGACCTTGACTGATTGCTATATCATTGTTATCATGTTAAACCATGCCTTGAAAGGCCTATTATTGTATCCTCATTGAATGAATGATATTCCATTTTTATATTCTATGGAATTACTATGATCATGACATGTTTATGGACACGGGGGTTGTGCTCAGTCACAACACCCATCTGATGCTATCTGATTGAATGGGACCTACGGGTCAAGTCCGTGAACGGACAAATGGCAATTTACTGGAATTGACTGGGGGGTATGCCGGGCCCCAAAAGATCGAGGGTCTGTCGAGCCCTGAAACAGAATAACAGCATCTTTTATGATTGACAGAACTTGATTGTTGAATGGCACTGTTCCTTATGATTCTTCAAGTCCCGAAGGACTTGCATTGATTGATTTGATTGTGATCGGTTCATTGTGGCAGTACTTCATTGTTATATTATCATTTTACACCGATGCTTCTGATTGTGTATTGTGATTACTTTCCATTGGCCCTCGTGGCAATTATGTTCATTGGCTATCACAGCATCTCCTTCCTTATGATTGGCTATCATTATCTTATTCATGGATTTATTGATCATCAATACCAGTGTTGGAGATCTGTTTTACTTACTGAGCTTTGTAGCTCATTCCACCCCATTTACCCCCCATTTCAGGTGATGACGCTGCGAGACCCCAGTAGGAGTCTGAGAGCGTAGGGGAACATTTTGAAGTATTGTATCAGTCTATGTTAGTTCTCCCATGTATTCACCACCCCCGGGTGCTGGTTACGTTTAGTTCTCATTTTGTCTTATGTAGAACTATGTCATGTATTTAATAGATTTCCGCTGTTAAATTTATTTTAAAGACTTCCGCTTGATTACTGTAATTGATAAAGACTTCCGTTGATCATTGTTTAAAATTTTTAGTACATTGCATATTAGTACTATGATACAGGAATGGAAAAAGTAGGGACGGCCTTCGGGTCGGCCCCGCGACACGAGATCCGCATAGGGTGGGTTTCGGGTCGTGACAACTTGGTATTAGAGCTTTAGGTTCGATAGTGAGTCATGGGAGATAGGACTAGAGTTAAGACTGTTAGATATAACTGACACTTGACATTTACAATCGTGGATAAATTGTCCTACACATTGACTGGTCATCTCATTGGTTACTTCATTGGTTATTTCACTGGTTAATTCATTGGTTATCTCATTGGTTAGCTTCATTGGTTCTATTCACAGTCATGGTAAACACGAGGCAAGGTCCGTTGCCTATGGATCGTTTAGAACAATTGGAAAGAATGATGCGAACTATCATTGAAAGTCTACCACAGATTCAGGCTAGTACTAGCCAACCAGCACAGCCAGTACAACGGGAGCAGCCTGTCAATGCAGGCGACAATGCAGGAAATCGTCAAGGAAACGAGCGAGACGCTGCATACTTATGAGCGGTTTCAGAAAATGAAACCCCCGACTTTCGACGGTACGGGAGGAGCCACTATAGCTGAGGAGTGGTTATTAGAGATGAACAGGATCTTCAAAATCCTGATATGCACTGAAGTCCAAAAAGTGGCATATGCCACTTATATGCTCAAAGGAATGGCAAATAAATGGTGGATGATAGAGGAAGATAAAGAGCCAGGCATGAATTGGCAACGATTCACTGATATCTTCAATAAGAAGTACTTCTCCCAAGAAGTACGAAACCGAAGAGTTGCAGAGTTTATGGTACTGCAACAGGGGGCAATGACGGTAGAGCAATATGAGGCCAAATTTACTGAATTGGCCAGGTTTGCTCCAAGTGCTGTCAATACCGAGGATCTAAAAGCTCGCAAGTTCGAGGAAGGATTGAGGTGGGCTATCAAGGATAGACTGGTACCTCAACGACTGGCTACCTATGATGATGTAGTGGAGACAGCTCGAGTCATAGAAAGGAGTGGCGAGGAATTCGCCAAGAGGAAAGGGAACCTGAAGCATGGAGGCAATCAGAAAAAGAGGCAAGGGCCTTCTACTTCAGAACATGGATCTACATTTACCAGACCTGGAGCCACATCACAAGCGACAGGGTCCGGTCAGAAGAAACAAGGCAACACTAAAAAGGGGGCAGCCAAGTGCTCTCGTTGCAATAAGATCCATAAGGGCCAATGTCTCAAAGACAGCAACGCTTGCTACTACTGTGGCCAAGAGGGACATTTTGCAAGAGAATGCCCTCAGAAGGATCAAGCCACGCCCAGTACTGCTTCGGTTAGAGCACCAACAACTGGAGTAGCACCACCTAGACCACCGGCCCAAAGGAGTGGACAGGGGAACGTCCAGCAACAGGCAGGATGGGTTTTCTCCCTTTTACCAAGAGACGTGTAGGCTACAACCTCTGTAGTCGCAGGTACTCTTTTAGTATGCTCACAGCCTGCTCATGTTTTATTTGACACTGGATCTACACATTCATTTATATCCCCTACATAAGCTGCTGGATTGAACCTAGTAACGGAACCCTTAGGGTATTTACTGAATGTTTCTATACCATCGGGGAAATCATTGTTGGGGGATACCATGTGTAGGAATTGTGGGATACAGATTGGGGATACACACTTATTGGCTGACCTTATACCCTTGGAAATTTGTGGATTCGATGTTATCCTTGGAATGGATTGGCTGGTCGCCAATAATGCTACGATAGACTGTATGGCCAAACGAGTTCTCATACAGAATCCCCAATGTCCTATAGTTAACTTTGAGGGGACAGGAGTGGCTTCCCCACCCTACTTCGTTTCCTCTATCCAGGCAAGGCGTCTGCTTCGCAAGGGATGCCACGGATTCTTATGTAGTGTTCAAGACACTGATTCTCAGCAGCCTGAGTTAGAAAAGATTCCCATTGCTAGGGAATTTCCCGGAGTGTTCTTGGATGATCTTCCAGGAATGCCCATAGACAGAGAGATCGAGTTTTGTATCGACGTATTGCCAGGCACTACACCGATATCCAAGACTCCATATAGGATGGCACCGGCAGAGCTGAAGCTCCAGTTGCAGGAATTATTGGACAAGGGTTTTATACGACCCAGCTCATCGCCATGGGGTGCACCTGTATTGTTCGTAAAGAAAAAGGATGGAACTATGAGACTGTGTATCGACTATCGTGAGCTGAACAAAGTTACCATCCGGAACAGATATCCACTGCCCAGAGTGGATGATTTGTTCGACCAATTGAAAGGGGCCCAGGTGTTCTCGAAGATCGATCTGAGGTCCGGTTATCACCAGTTGAAGGTCAGACCCACTGACATTCAGAAGACAGCATTTAGGACACGGTATGGACACTACGAGTTCCTTGTTATGCCATTTGGGGTGATCAATGCCCCAACTGCATTCATGGACATGATGAACCGTGTGTTCAAGCCATACTTGGATGACTTCGTGATTGTATTTATAGACGACATCTTGGTTTACTCTAAGAACCAGGAAGAACACGAGGTACATTTGAGAAGAGTCCTACAGAAGTTAGGGGAGCAGAAGTTGTACGCCAAATTAAAGAAATGCGAATTCTGGCTTCCTAGTATAGCATTTCTGGGACACGTGATCAGTAAAGAGGGAATCTCTGTTGATTCCCAGAAGATCGAGGCAATCATGAATTGGCCTCAACCTACGAGTGTCATGGAAGTGCGAAGTTTTATGGGGTTAGCAGGCTACTATAGGAGATTTATCCAGGACTTCTCCAAAATAGCTACGCCTATTACCAAACTGACCCGAAAAGGTGTTCCTTTTGTTTGGACAGAGGAACAAGAAAAGAGTTTCCAAGAGTTAAAGGAGCGTCTGGTTACAGCTCCTATATTGACGGTACCAGAAGGGACTAACGGGTTCGTAATTTATAGTGATGCTTCATTCAAGGGCTTAGGGTGTGTGTTAATGCAGAATGGAAAAGTGGTAGCTTATGCTTCCCGACAGTTGAGACCCCACGAGGGGAACTATCCGACACACGACTTTGAGCTAGCAGCCATTGTCTTCGCTTTGAAGATATGGAGACATTATTTATACGGAACCACATGTGAAATCTTCACCGATCATAAGAGCCTCAAGTATCTGTTTACACAGAAGGAGCTCAATATGAGACAACACCGTTAGTTGGAGTTATTGAAAGACTACGAGGTCAACATACAGTACCACCCAGGAAAGGCAAATGTGGTAGCTGACGCTCTTAGTCGAAAGTCATCAGGAAGTTTAGCTTGCCTGTTGACAACACAAACGGAAATACTGAGAGATTTGGAGGACATGGAAGTAGAGATAGTTCTGCCCAGTTCCGAGGCACTATGTGCTAACGTCACAGTCGGATTGTCGATTGTGGACAAGATCAGGGGGCAGCAGACTCAGGATGAGAAGTTGGTTAAGCTTCTTCAAGGAATGGAGACAGACATAGATTCTGAGTACACAGTGAGAGATGGAATATTATATTATCAGGGTAGGATCTGTGTACCCGACGTGCCCGAGATCAGGAAAGAGATTCTTGATGAGGCACACAGTTCGAAGTTCGCCTTACATCCAGGGGGCACCAAAATGTATCACAATGTTAAGGATACTTATTGGTGGTCTGGAATGAAACGTCACATAGCTGAGTACATAGCACGATGTGCCAAGTGCCAGCAAATTAAGGTAGAACATCAGAAGCCGGGAGGACTTCTGCAGTCACTGCCTAATTACGCCCAAAGAATAACGCGGTAGTTGTAGTGTAGCTTTGGGGTGTCGATTCCACAGGGAGACTAAATTAAAAGAATAATAAACAGAATTTCTGAAACTACAGAAGTATTAGACGGTTAACGGAAAAATAAAAATATAGAAAGTGATTTTGAATGCAACTAAAATTTAGACAAGCTGAATAACGGAAGAAAATACTCAAATTTAACGAACAGTGGAGTATCGGGAATCCCTTGCACATATATGGTATTTCAATTATTTTTAATTCACAGATAACTCAATTGAGAAATTAAATTCCAAAAATCTCAATCGGAAGATTTAAAATTATGCATCAAAATTAGACTGAAAATAACCCTTCGAAAAATCATTCATCATCTTTAAATCACTCAAATTATTATTCACATTGATAAAATACAACGACGACAATATACCCAACGAGCAATACTGCAGCAGAGAATTGAATCAATATAAATATTTAATTGTTCAAAAAAATAATCAAAACATTAATCCACTCAATAGAAAAAGCATGACTGAATCTATAAACGGACTAAAACTTTTAATTATTCGGACAATAAAATTCAACAATAAATTTAGAATGATCAACGAAGAATTTAACAAATTAAAACCATGTGCAGGAATCAAAATAAATCAAAATAGCCATATATGGTACAAGTTCATCCTTAACTCCACTTAAAAATTTAGTTACCCAAGTACAGGATGGATAACATAAATTTTACGGAGAGAAAACGAGCCATGGAATGACAGTGGCTTCTTCTTCCCTGCTGCACAATCCTGTACAGCCGTCGCACACATTGTTCTGTTCTTCGTGCCGCAGCTCTCTTTTTCGTCTCCCCCTTTGTTCACTATTCTGTCGCCGCAGCACGGCCTGTTCACCGCCGTCCTCCCTTCCTTTTCTATTTATTCATGTTTTTAATCCTCTGCCCAGTAGCGCCCTAAAGCCCACTTCAGTGCCTTCTGCCTTGCGCCTTGGCCCAGTCTATTTTCAATTTCTTTTCTTCTCTCCAGCGCTGGGCCCCACAGTAAATCAACAGCATAATTGCTCAGTCGCATGCCTCTTGATCAATTGCCCAAGCAAGCTAGCAGCCATGGGCTCCACAGCCAACTTTTTTTTATTTCTTTTCTTTTGGTTTCAATCAGCCATGTAACCTTACGTACATCAGCTCCTTTGACTTTTCAAACTTTCCTTTTTTTGTTTTCTTTCTTTTCTTTGCTTTGCTTTTCTTATTCTCGCGCGCAGCTAACAATCGCCAACGTTACACTCCATTTTCTACCAGATAACAACTGAATCTCGACTCGGACCCTTCACAAAAGTTGTAGCCCCGGATGAGTAGATAATTTTAGGCTCAAGAACCATCTGAGTTGAGATTCAGAAGCTCAAGTTATGGCCTCTTCAAGTTGGCTGGACGGAGAGGTTCATAGCAGCTTTCCAGGCCTGTCTTTGAAATAATGTTTGGAGGCCCAAACGAACTCCGATTTTTGCAAACCAGACCTTTTTAAAAAGCTCAAGACGTCCTCTAAATATTTCATGAAGATCACTTTCTAATTCTGAAAATCTAATGCCATCCAAATCTCGATTGAAACTCAATGGTTGAATCTACCAAAAAGCCAAGAATTGCACAATATACTCCATAACTCTTCTTTGACCTTCAATGCTTCCCTAATTCAATAAATATATTAATTAGCTCACTTAAACAGAGAATATATATCATAAAATTAAATATAAATGAACTAAAAATATTAAACATTATACTCTCATAATAGGGTAACATTCTAGCATTTTAATCCAATAATTGGGTATTTAGAGTGCACTTTTGCGCACTCATCACACCCCCCAACTTACTCATTGCTAGTCCCTAGCAATTTTCATGCAGTTGACAAAAGAGATCAAGGGAGATTACACACAGAAGGCTTCCAACCACACTTTTCAAATCCGCAAATCACAACAATTTCAGGAATTCAATAATCCTTATATCCATCAATCCACTTATAGCAATTCACAGATAGTGTGTGTGTGCGCTCCAAACCATACCCATCTAACCACAAACCATGACACATGCAACATCAAGAACATCTCAAGCAAAAGGTTCAACTCTATATCTCACGGGTACAAAAGTGTTTCATGTAGGGATTCTCTCTATAGAGTTGACAAGGGGTGTATACGCTCAATGAAAAATTAGGCAATTACGCACAAGCAACAAGCAAACATTGATCTTATGATAGGCGCACTAACCAATGAGACTTCCACCACTCTTTCCACAGGCTTACTCAGGAT
This sequence comes from Nyssa sinensis, assembly GCA_008638375.1. Lineage (NCBI taxonomy): Eukaryota > Viridiplantae > Streptophyta > Magnoliopsida > Cornales > Nyssaceae > Nyssa > Nyssa sinensis. Next base: position 37,103,927 of record CM018035.1, read on the forward strand.
CAGAACGATCAATATAAAAGGGTTGTAACGTGGCTCGGGTTAAAGGCTATATGAAGAAAGGGGTAAAAAGGATTCAAAAACTTCCAAGTACATACTAAGAGAATTTCATTACAAACCATAACAAACCAAACTTTCCACTTGATGTACTCTTCAACTTTTCAAATCTTTGAATAACAAAACATCTCATTCTTCTTCTTCTTCTTTCTGTCTCTTTTTCTTCACCTTTTTCAAATTTTTTCAACTTTTTTTCCTTCTCTCCTCCTTTTTTTTTTTTTTTTTTTTTTTTCTCTTTACAAATCTTTTTTTTTTTTACTTTGATCATTGATTTTGATGCTCACCCAACTAAACATTTTTGGACTTTCTTCCCTTTTCTTTTTTTTCTAGTCCTTCCAATCCCACACAAAAGATAAGAATTGTAAATTCCACACCTAGTACACACTTGGAAGCAAAAAGGGTAGTAAAAATTAAAATATAGGCTATACTCCAATGTGGAGAGGTATGGATGATGTGGGCACGTGAAAAAGAACTATAAGTGTTTGTTGGCTCAAAGTTGGCTACTAAGGGTCTATGATGAGAAAGGTTAGCTTGAAAGGCTCAAACGTTAATCCTAAATTGACCTTCGTCATATCCCAAGTATATCCACTGTCACACCACCAACCATGTAATGATAATCTCAAAAGAAGTGCCCAATTCAACAGATCAATGAACACTTATCACAACTGAATTTGAAGACTCTCAATTCTCTCTAAAACTCACATGAATACTTAAGCAAAAGAGTTCTCTAGCAACATGTGTCAAACCACCATCTTACCACAAAGTTTGGATAAGTGCATTAAAGTTCTGTGAATGCCTCAGTAGAATGATTATAGTGGATTCGGAGAATTCACTAAAATAGCTATGAATGAAAATGAGTACTCGTGTGAAAAAAATGCACGTGTGATGCAAATTTTTAAAAATTTTGACACAGGAAAATATGAATTTGCAATCACCACCCCCCAACTTAAATGAAACATTGTCCTCAATGTTTAACAATCAAAATCGAATGAAGGGTACTGAAAAGGAAAGAATACACCTGATGTGTCGTGGGAAGCTCGCTAAGCACCAAATATGGCATCCTAAACTTGACAAAATGAAACTAACCTGCAAATAAAAACAAAGAAAAACAGCAACAAACAAAAAGAAAAAGAACGCAAATAAAAGAAAAAAAAAGAAAATAAAACAAATAAAATAAAGAAAATTAAAAAAAATACTAAAAAAAAATAAAAATTAAAAAAAATAAAACATACCTGCATGGCGTGATCAAGGTGGATAGTCCAGGTCCATAAGTGGAATGTCTTCCACTTTCGGAACTTGCCTATCAATTAAAACTTTAAGGTGCTGGCCATTGGCTTTAAAAATTCGACTATCCTTGGGATCCTCTATTTCAATTACCCCATGTTCACAAATATTCTTCACTATAAAGGGGCTTGTCCCAGCAACGGAACCTCCTAGGTCCCAATAGAAATTACATACCTCAGTCAGGAACTTCCTCTTATCCTGAGTGCTCCAATCCACCGGTATCTCACCTGCAACCAAATGATTCACAATATGAGCAAACCATGGTAGAACAGTAATAGAAAGTAAATGCTCATCGAAAAAATCATCCCTGATTGGTAGGTAGGCAGAGGTGTCCTCAAATGTGAGCCTCGAGAGATGGTCAGCCACTACATTCTCCACTCCTTTCTTGTCTTTGATGGCGATGTCAAATTCCTTAACAGGGCTCTTTGTCACTTCTAGTTCCTTGGGCAACTTGGCATTACTACCATCTTGTTCATTTTCCACATCCTCTGATTTATCCATTATTGGGATGTGTAAGGACTTACCACTTCGAATCACAATGGCGTTCACCTCCTTCAAATTCTCTTGCGCCATGTGTTGACCATGAGGTGTGGACTGAGCTTGAGAAGGGAGTTTGCCTCACTCCATCACACTCAAAGAGCTCATTAATTTGGACACTTGGCTCTTTATCTCCTTGCTCTCTTCCATAACCTGCGTAATCAAAAATTCAATCTTTTGGTTAGTCTTACCCTGTGCTTCAATAAATGCATGCAAAGTGTCTTCTAAAGAATTCCTAGAAGATGAAGAGGCATGATATGGTGCAGGGTATGATCTAGGAGGCTATGCAAGTGGTGGTACAGGTGGCTGATTTTCAGATCTCCAGCTAAAATTGGGGTGATTGTGCCACCCTGGATTGTAAGTCTCAGAGTAGGGTGTGAAAGGCTTCTTGTACATACCTAGGGTATTACATTGGTCCTCATACATCCCTCTCATCTCAGCTGATGTGGGACACTCTTGGGCAAGGTGATCTACCCTGCCACACACAAAACATGGTCTAAAAGACTCTACATGATTAGCCAAGTGTGTTGGCTTTACATCTCTAGCCTTTAGCATCTCTAACTCCCTAGTGAGTGTCTCGACCTTAACTTTCAAGTTATCCTCCTCCCTAAGATGGTAAATTCCCCCACTCTGTTGGTTCTCTATAGGTCGTGACCTATTTGTGCTCTCAGTAGCACTAGGTCCTGTCCAAGTGTGAGCTTTTTCAGCAAGCTCATTAAGATACTCTATGGCCTCATCAGGATCTTTCTGTAAGAACTCACCATTGCACATCATCTCTACAAATTGGCGCTCTCTAGGTGTAAGTCCCTCATAAAAATAGCTCACTACACGCCAACTCTCATACCCATGGTGAGGGCATATACTCAATAACTCCTTAAATCTCTCCCAAGACTGAGACAAAGTCTCACTATCCTTTTGTGCAAAGGTAGAAATCTGTCTTTTTAAAGCATTGGTCTTGTGTTGGGGAAAGTATTTAGTGAAGAAAATCTGGGTTATCTCATTCCACGATCCAATTGACCGTGGTCTCAGTGAGTATAGCCAACTCTTAGCTCGATCCTTCAAAGAGAAAGGAAAGAACTTAAGTCTCACAATGTCTTGTGTTGCATTCTGACTATGAAAATTCGCAACTACTTCCTCAAACTCTCTAATGTGCACATATGGATTCTCATTTTTCAAACCATGAAATGTAGGGAGTAACTGTATTACCCCTGTTTTGACATCAATTGGACGAGCATTGGGTGGAAACATGATGCATGATGGTGTAGCTGTGCGTGTAGGGTGAAGGTAATCCTGAAGAGTCCTAGTGGGTTGATCCTCATATTCACTCATATTTTCAGAATTGGAAGTATTATCAAACAAAGAATTAGAAAAACAAGAAAAATTAGACTCTAAATCCGACTCTAACACAGGCCTACAAACAAAGCGGCCTAATGTGTCCCTATACCTATTATGCATGCAAGATGACAATAATAAAATAAATAAGTAAAAAAAAAGGAATAAAAGAAAATGAATAAATAAATAACTAGAAAATAAAAAAATAAATAAAAATAAAAAATAAAAAATAAAAAATAATAATAATAAAGCAACTAAAAAGAAGGGAACGAATTACCGCCTTTACAAACTGTTGAAAAGAAAAACTATCTACTGATTCTTCTACAGTCTCCCCGGCAACGGCGCCAAAATTTGATTACGCCCAAAGAATAACGCGGTAGTTGAAGTGTAGCTTTGGGGTGTCGATTCCACAGGGAGACTAAATTAAAAGAATAATAAATAGAATTTCTGAAACTACAGAAGTATTAGATGGTTAACGAAAAAATAAAAATATAGAAAGTGATTTTGAATGCAACTAAAATTTAGACAAGCTGAATAACGGAAGAAAATACTCAAATTTAACGAACAGTGGAGTGTCGGGAATCCCTTGCACATATATGGTATTTCAATTATTTTTAATTCACAGATAACTCAATTGAGAAATTAAATTCCAAAAATCTCAATCGGAAGATTTAAAATTATGCATCAAAATTAGACTGAAAATAACCCTTCGAAAAATCATTCATCATCTTTAAATCACTCAAATTATTATTCACATTGATAAAATACAACGACGACAATATACCCAATGAGCAATACTGCAGCAGAGAATTGAATCAATATAAATATTTAATTGTTCAAAAAAATAATCAAAACATTAATCCACTCAATAGAAAAAGCATGACTGAATCTATAAACGAACTAAAACCTTTAATTATTCGGACAATAAAATTCAACAATAAATTTAGAATGATCAACGAAGAATTTAACAAATTAAAACCATGTGCAGGAATCAAAATAAATCAAAATAGCCATATATGGTACAAGTTCATCCTTAACTCCACTTAAAAATTTAGTTACCCATGTACAGGATGAATAACATAAATTTTACGGAGAGAAAACGAGCCATGGAATGACAGTGGCTTCTTCTTCCCTGCTGCGCAATCCTATACAGCCGTCGCACACACTATTCTGTTCTTCGTGCCGCAGCTCTCTTTTTCGTCTCCCCCTTTGTTCACTATTCTGTCGCCGCAGCACGGCCTGTCAACCGCCGTCCTCCCTTCCTTTTCTATTTATTCATCTTTTTAATCCTCCGCCCAGTAGCGCCCTAAAGCCCACTTCAGTGCCTTCTGCCTTGCGCCTTGCCCAGTCCATTTTCAATTTCTTTTCTTCTCTCCAGCGCTGGGCCCCACAGTAAATCAGCAGCATAATTGCTCAGCCGCATGCCTCTTGATCAATTGCCCAAGCAAGCTAGCAACCATGGGCTCCACAGCCAACTTTTTTTTATTTCTTTTCTTTTGGTTTCAATCAACCATGTAACCTTACGTACATCAGCCCCTTTGACTTTTCAAACTTTCCTTTTTTTGTTTTCTTTCTTTTCTTTGCTTTGCTTTTCTTATTCTCGCGCGCAGCTAACAATCGCCAACTTTACACTCCATTTTCTACCAGATAACAACTGAATCTCGACTCGGACCCTTCACAAAAGTTGTAGCCCCGGATGAGTAGATAATTTTAGGCTTAAGAACCATCTGATTTGAGCTTCAGAAGCTCAAGTTATGGCCTCTTCAAGTTGGCTGGACGGAGAGGTTAATAGCAGCTTTCCAGGCCTGTCTTTGAAATAATGTTTGGAGGCCCAAACGAACTCCGATTTTTGCAAACCAGACCTTTTTGAAAAGCTCAAGACGTCCTCTAAATATTGCATGAAGATCACTTTCTCATTCTGAAACTCTAACGCCATCCAAATCTCGATTGAAACTCAATGGTTGAATCTACCAAAAAGCCAAGAATTGCACAATATACTCCATAACTCTTCTTTGACCTTCAATGCTTCCCTAATTCAATAAATATATTAATTAGCTCACTTAAACAGAGAATATATATCATAAAATTAAATATAAATGAACTAAAAATATTAAACATTATACTCTCATAATAGGGTAACATTCTAGCATTTTAATCCAATAATTGGGTATTTAGAGTGCACTTTTGCGCACTCATCGCTGCCCATTCCTGAGTGGAAATGGGAACACATCACGATGGACTTTGTGTCGGGATTGCCAAAGACAGTCAGGGGAAGTGATTCTAAATGGGTCATCGTGGACAGATTAACTAAGACAGCTCACTTCCTGGCAACCAAGACGACACAATCTCTTCAACGACTAGCCGAGCTATACATTAGAGAGATTGTTAGACTTCACGGAGTTCCAGTATCGATTGTTTCTGATAGGGACCCCCGGTTCGTATCACGATTCTGGAAAGGATTACAACAAGCTATGGGCACGGAACTGAGTCTTAGCACTGCATATCATCCCGAGACTGACGGCCAGTCGGAAAGGACGATACAGACTTTAGAAGACTTACTGCGTTTCTGCGTCATAGACTTTGAAGGAAGTTGGGAAGATCAGTTGCCATTGGTGGAGTTCACGTACAATAATAACTATCAAGCTAGTATTGGTATGGCGCCATATGAGGCACTATACGGCAAGAAGTGCCGATCACCACTGTGTTGGACAGAGGTGGGAGAAAGGAAACTCTATGGGCCAGAAATAGTGGAACAGACCGCACAAAAGATACAACTGATCCGACAGCGTTTATTAGCAACTCAAAGTCGACAGAAAAGCTATGCGAATGTTCACCAACGAGACTTAGAGTTTGCGAAAGACGATTTTGTATACTTGAAAGTATCACCCATGAAAGGGGTAGTCAGGTTTGGCAAGAGGGGAAAGCTTGTGTAATATCCCGACCCGGAATACCGGGTCACATGGCACGTATTACGAGGAAAAGAAATTATATATATATATAATTAATTAATTAATTATAGGAAAATGTATAATTATATGTATTAGTTATATATATATATGTATATATATATATATATAAAATGAAAGAAATGTGAATAAGTTAAAAAGTAAAAAGGTGAACAATATGTGAATGTGTGTGTGTGTGTCGGCTGGTGTGTGTGTGTGTGTCTTGTATATATATGTGTATATGTATATATATGTATATAATATATGTAAAATATCTTATGTAAAATTAAATGCAAAGAAGAAAAGAGAAAAGTAAAAATTAATGAGATGGGAGAGCTGTGTAGGGCTAGAATTCAGAATGTAGAGAGAGAGAGAGATAGCTGTAGAGAGAGAGAGAACATGAAGAGAGAGAGAGGTCGGCTACCTTGCTTTAAAAGCTAAACATGCAATGGATGCTGATCTCTTGCAAAAGAAACCAAAAGAAGAAGAACTGAGGAGATAGAAGAAGAGTTTGGAGCAAGAAAGAAAGAGAAAACAGTGGTGAAAGGTGAGAAAAACTCAAGCTTCCACTTTTTCTCTCTATAAAATTTCTCCATGTATAATATGTTTTTAAGCTTTTATATTGTACATATGACATGGAAAACATGTTTAGATCAGTTTAAGAATGGATTTTGAGCTTCAAAATACATAAAAACACAGAACCCAGTTGAGACAGCCATTAAAGACCTTGCCCATGGCAGGTCTGAACCGAATTCCTTTAAACTTGTCTTGGCTTATCAAGGCTTCAAGAAGAAGTTATGAGGTTTTTAAAAACCATCAAACGCGACCAAAAATCATAAGCAAAGGCCCCCAAATATTGAGTTGCAGATTTCGGGTGTAAAACTCAACCCTTAAAACCTTGTGTTAACTCGATGTTTAAGAACGATATGTGAATCCCCATGAAGAGGGGATCATAACAAACGAAACCTCATGCATTTTGGTTAAAAAACGAGCATGAACAACCGAAATAACTGTTCGGATTATCCACCTCGAAACCGAACACATGCGAGAGTTTTAAACTCCAAAACGAATGCCAATCTACTCGTTTGTGTCTTAAGATTAAATTGGGACCAAAACAGTAGTGAATGGCTGAGTAAAAATGCACGAAATAGGAAGAAATGGGTTCGGAGATTAGGGTTTTCAGAGGGGGTCTCGGGAGGAAGATGAAGACGAGTCAACTCGTTTTTAAAAACGGGGCTGAGTTGACTCGGACAGGTGGCAGCCTCTGGGCTTGCCACCGATTAAATGCAACGACGCCGTTTTGGGATGTCGGTTAAATTAAAAGAGACTTAGGGCTGACGTCATGATGACGTCAGCCACACGTAATAAACCGGATAGACCGGTTGGGTAACCACTGAACCAGACTGGTTCACTTATATGTTAATTAAACCCTTTGGTTTATTTAATTAATTAAAAATAAAATAAACCAACACTTTCTATAATTACGCATTGGCCCCAACTGTTTTTGGAAATTCTACTGTGGCCCAGATTTTGAGAATTTTGTTCAAATACACCCCTGGGAAAATATTTAAATAATTAAATAATTATTTAATTATTTTATAATTAAGGTAAAATTACTATTTTGCCCTTGTGGCATAAATAGAGCAAACGGAGTCCAAATTAAACTTATGAATAGTGTAATTTTACTATTTTGGACATTCTGAGACTAATGGTAGGGTCCGTTTTAAGAGACGAGACCCGAAAAAATAAATACACGTAAGGGGTAAATGACCAAAATACCCCTAACCCAAACTTTACAAGTTATTAGTGTATTCTTACTATCTCGGACTTTCTGAGTCCAATGGTGAGGTCCACAACACGAAACGGGGTCCCGAAAAATAAAGACATGTAAAGGGGTAAAAAGACCAAAATACCCTGGTACCCCTAAAGCCGAAATGAGATCAGAAAAGGTCTAAATTAACTTTCTTTAACATCCCGGACTCAAAAATGGAGTCCAAATTACGAAACAGAGTACAGAAAAATGTGACACGTAAAACGATTAAATGACCATTTTGTCCTTTTATATATAAAAGTCCGAATTAAATGTTAGGAAAGCCTAAACCGACTTTCTTCGACACTCCGGACTCAATGGTAGAGTCTATTCGACCAAAAGAAATGTCTAAAATAAAAAGACATAAAATTTGATGAATAGCATCTGTCAGATGACTATAAATTAGAGTAATGCCAAAGTACTAATACGAAGGCAAGTACGAGAAACGAAATACGAAAAGACACGACACGTAAACATGTCAAATAAATAACTTTAAATTAAAGTTAATGGAACTCCCAGAAGTGTATGATCATAGAAATCTGTTTTCTTGACACGGTAAATTGTGTTTTTAAACAGAGAATTTATTAAACACAAAAATGAGCCAAGAACGAGAAGTTGCTCCTATGATGACGAGGGCACAATTAGCGAAGGATCCCAAGCAAAAAGTTTTCCGGGAGAAACTGGAAAAACAGCTCCAGCTGATTCAAAATCGTATTCGGATTTCTAAAACGAACGAAGTATGCTGTGTTAGCCCCTTTATTTACAAGACTATCACTAAGGAGCAACTAGCAGCCAGAAAGCTTAAGAAACAGGAGGATACGGAAACATTGCAAGAATGGCGTCAAAGGTTAAAGAAAGCCAAGGGGAAAGCGCCCAAATAGAGCAGGACTAGAAGTACGAGGTGAGTAACCCTGTGTTTGAATTGGAGATTTAACTCCATGGATTTGAAAAAGTTTTAAGTTCAAAGATATGAAGTATTTGAAGTTTCAAATTCAGTATTTACATGATTCAGCTTTTAATAGTACCGTTTTATAACTCTATATGACATGCTCAGTGATTGGTATTTATCATAGTTTTCTTAAAACATATTTCAGCATGTCTAAAGTTTTAAATGCCAAATTATGTTAAATATCTTGAATTTGATAGTTACAAGTATTTGAAGCCCTATTGTAGAAATTAAACATTTCATGTTTTAAATACTCATGAAAGTATCTATTGAAGAAGTTATGTGATAAATGTTTTATAAGATAAATGGTACTAAGTACCACCCTATGTGATGTTGAAATCCTTCGGGATTCAACAGTAAATGCCCGGTAGCAGGATCTAATCCCCCAGGCAAATGAGATCGACAGTATTGGCAGTAAAATGGGAGTCTGGTTCGAAACAGATTCCACCTAATTAAAGAGAAAAGATAACAAAGTGATTTTGGAAATGAAAGCAGGTTTTACCCTCATTTTCAAATACAAATTGATGTGATTTAAAGTTTATATACTTTATCTGATGAAGTACGAGTTTTGCTTGAATATCTTAAATGTTTTCATGCCATTTGAAATGCATATGTTTTGAGTTATATACTCTATTTATCGAAGTACGAGTTTTGCTTGAATACTTTAAATGTTTCAAGGCTATTTATTTGAAATGCATATGTTCGAGTTTCACACTCCATTTGACAAGTATAAGTATAGCTTGAATACTTAAAATGTTTCAAAGCTATTTGTTTTAAGAATGCATGTACCTTGTATTCTAAATTGTATAAGCAATTGGCAGTGAATGTTTTACACTCTTATGTACTAAAAACCACTGCTAATTGAAAACCCCATGACGAACACTGGAATTGCTCACAAGCTTAGATTAGCTTACCCGGACTTTGTTCGGACCCCCCCTTTCAGGTAATTAGCAGCAGTCTTGACTCAGGGACGACAATGATGAATCTGCTGATTTTGGGAAGACATGGTTAAATAGTTTCTTTTGATAAAACTATGAACTCTAATAGTACTTTTTGTATTAGTAAACATTGTAAGGACATGTAATAAGCCCTCTGGGCAATCGAATATGTATGGTATGAATGTATGAAGTCTTTAAGTTTTTAGTTATACTCTGAATGTGTAACCATGTAAGCTATGTATGGAAACAACAGTATCGGACGGATGTGCCTAATTTAAAAATGAGAAAAGAAAAAAAAAAAAAGTTTTTCACGCTTCCGTAACCATGTGTAGCACATCTATTCGATACCCCTACAGATGCGAGCCTTGTCTCGGGGCCTTCGGGTCTCGGGGCGGCGATCGCGATCCGGTAATCCGCAGAGGGTGGGTTTCGGGTCGTGACAGCTTGGGCCCAGATACATTGGGCCATTCAGAATCACAAAGAGGGTTGGACCCGTAGCTTACGAGCTTGCCTTACCTTCAGAATTAGCACATGTTCACAATGTGTTTCATGTCTCGATGCTAAGGAAATGTGTACAGAGTGCAGATCAAGTGATCGAGCACGAACCGCTAGACGTCCAGAAAAATCTGAGTTACATAGAGCATCCAGTTCAGATTTTGGATCGTCGAGATCAGGTGCTACGGAACAAGACTATTCCATTAGTCAAAGTTCTATGGAGAAATCACCGGATGGAAGAGGCTACTTGGGAGCGAGAAGATGATATGCACGCCAAGTACCCACACTTATTTTCATAGTAGTATATGCTAAGTTTGGGGACAAACTTATTTTTAAGGAGGTAAGAATGTAATATCCTGACCCGGGATATGTCACGTATACCGAGGTAAGTCGGTTATATAGTGTAACTTGAACGGTAAGATATGAATATCATGGTATTTCATGGAAATGTATGACTGGAGACTGTAAATCATGGAAATGAATGACCAAGGCTGGGTAACACCCGAGCACTACAGGGCATTGCATCGAAATGCGTGCATGCACGTATTTCTATGCATGCATATGTGGACATAGATTCATAGCTCGATTAAAATAAGTGTATGTAAATAAGATTAAAAATGGAATTGTACCCCTACACATGCATGTATATATATGTATACGAACATGTATTTAATGTATATATATATTTATATATATATATATATAATATGATGTATTTATGTATATATGTGTATATGCATAAGAAATAAAAGGAAAGAAAAGGAAAAAGGGGAAACTGCCCTTGGACAGTATACAGGTGTAATGTATGTGAGGGTGTGTGTGTGTGTCGGTTAGGTGAGAAGTGTGTGTGTGTGATATATATATATATAATATGATATATATATATATATGTATATGAGTGCACAACAAGTCTCCCAAGCCATTTAATGCAAAGTTTGCATTTGGCAGAGGGAACATCAGGTTTCAGTCAAAGAAAGGGGCCATAGAAGGGGGAGTAACCGAGAGAGAGAAAGAGAAAAAAGGGAGAGAGGCGGTGGAACCCTTCTCTCTATATATGTACATACGGGTGAGAGTTGAAAGGCGAAAAGAAAACTAAGATTGAGAGAAGCATTAACAAAGAACTCAGGAGCATAAACAGGAAGGTTTGGAGGGTCACAGTGGGCTAAATCCGAACACCCAGGTAAGCAAGTTAAGTTCTATTTTTGTGATTTTAAGCATGAATGTTTGATCCAAATCTAGGGTCTTGATGAGCATGCTTTTAGCTTTTAAATGCAAGAAGAATGATAGAAAAAGGTTTAGAAACCATAGAGATATTCTAAGTTGCAGGTTATAGAGAATAATCGGCCGTGGGTCATTTCATGCATTAAACCTTGTTTAATCGACCCAAGCATGACCCTATGATGTGCAGAAAACTGTTAGAAGAAATTTAGAGCCAAAACAGTGAGTAAAATGCCATGAAAATAGAAATGTCACTTGGCCGGAGAATCGGCCGGAGATGTTTGAACCCCTATTTCGTGAAGAACTAAAAGGTTAAACTGAAAACTAAGGTTAGAAATATAATCTACATGAAAAATGGAAAAGAATGGCATTCAAAACGGCTTAAAAAAATGACTGAAACTAGGTCACCGGCGCCGGAGAAGGTGACTGTGCACTACCGGAACCCTGCCGAAGTTCTGGGGGAGACGACCGGAAAGTCGTGGGGCTACCGGGTTAAGTTTGGACCGGATCCGGGTTCGGATCGGGTCGGGACCCGACTGGAAATAAAAGGTTAAGTGATACTGTGTCGTTTTGGTTTTTAATTTAAATGGATTTAGGCTTGTTTGGTTACACGGATAGTAAATTGAAATTGGGTTTGGGGTTATCCAAACCAAGGATGGGATAGGAAATCAGGGTTATTGAAATCCGGTTTTTAAACTAAAGTGAACCGTTTGGTTCAGGGGAAGGGTGGACCGGTTTAGGGTTTCTGGTCTTGAACCAACTGGTTCAGACCGTAGCTTTAGGAAATTGTGAACCGGCCCCAAATATTTTAAGAAATTTCACTGTTGCCCAAACATAAAAAATTAATTAAATATTAATTTTTACAATAATGCCCCTATTTCAAATATGGGTCAAACGATACAAATGAATAGTCAAAACCTATTATCTCGGACGTTCTGAGTCCAATGGTGGGGTCTGTTTTACGAGATGAGACCCCAAAGGATAAAATACCGTAAAAGTGCAAAATGACCATTTTGCCCTTTTTAGTACGAAAGTCCAAATGGAATTCCGCGAAAGCCTAAACCGACTTTCTTCGGCGTTCCGGACTCAATGGTAAAGTCTAAAATAGTATTTGAAATACTTATGATAGAAAGGCATAAAATTTGATGAATAGCATTTATTCTGAAACGTATTCACTGATATATAGGAAACTCGAAAGGCAAGGGTACACGCAGGGATTTCTGAGATAGAATCACGATAGAGGTAAGTGGATCACTTTCTCTTACATGTGGTGTTTCCACAAGCCAAGTTTATTCTTTTACTGCCAAACTCGTACTCTTGAATGTATTGATATCCTTGTGTTCCATAATTCGATATTTTCTATCTTGTGGACATATGATTGACTGATGTATCATTGTTATCATGTTTCACTATGCTTTGAAAGCACATATGTTATTGCTATCCACAATATGATATTGTTCTATCTTGTGGACCTTGACTGATTGCTATATCATTGTTATCATGTTAAACCATGCCTTGTAAGGCCTACTATTGTATCCTCATTGAATGAATGATATTCCATTTTTATATTCTATGGAATTACTATGATCATGACATGTTTATGGACACGGGGGTTCTGCTCAGTCACAACACCCATCTGATGCTATCTGATTGAATGGGACCTACGGGTCAAGTCCGTGAACGGACAAATGGCAATTTACTAGAATTGACTGGGGGGTATGCCGGGCCCCAAAAGATCGAGGGTCTGCCGAGCCCTGAAACAGAATAACAGCATCTCTTATGATTGACAGAACTTGATTATTGAATGGCACTGTTCCTTATGATTCTTCAAGTCCCGAAGGACTTGCATTGATTGATTTGATTGTGATCGGTTCATTGTGGCAGTACTTCATTGTTATATTATCATTTTACACCGATGCTTCTGATTGTGTATTGTGATTACTTTCCATTGGCCCTCGTGGCAATTATGTTCATTGGCTATCACAGCATCTCCTTCCTTATGATTGGCTATCATTATCTTATTCATGGATTTATTGATCATCGATACCAGTGTTGGAGATCTGTTTTACTTACTGAGCTTTGTAGCTCATTCCACCCCATTTACCCCCCATTTCAGGTGATGACGCTGCGAGACCCCAGTAGGAGTCTGAGAGCGTAGGGGAACATTTTGAAGTATTGTATCAGTCTATGTTAGTTCTCCACTGTATTCACCACCCCCGGGTGCTGGTTACGTTTAGTTCTCATTTTGTCTTATGTAGAACTATGTCATGCATTTAATAGATTTCCGCTGTTAAATTTATTTTAAAGACTTCCGCTGGATTACTGTAATTGATAAAGACTTTCGCTGATCATTGTTTAAAATTTTTAGTACATTGCATATTAGTACTATGATACGGGAATGGAAAAAGTAGGGACGGCCTTCGGGTTTGGAGGGTCACAGTGGGCAAAAACCGAAAACCTAGGTTAGTGCTTTGAGTTCCGTTTTTATGATTTAAAGCATGATAGTTTGGTTTAAAGCTAGGGTCTTGATAAGCATGAGTTAAGCTTTTAAATGCAAAAAGAATAATAGAAAAAGGTGCTGAAATGAATGAGAAATTCAGAGTTGCAGGTTTGTAGAGAATAATCGGAACCTTAACATTTCATGTATTAAACTTTGTTTAAATGACCCAAGTATGACCGTATGAAATGCAGAAACACTTTAGAATCAAAATGGAGTTAAAACCAAGAAGAAACAATCACAAAATTTAAAAAGAATAGTTGGCCGGAAAACCAGCCGGAACTGTAAATTCTTCTATTCGAAGGGTATGGTAGTTTAACTTAAAAGAAAACCCTAGATATGGAACCCTTGTAAAAACTGTAATAAAACTGCATGCAAAAAAGAGGGAAAATCCATCGAAAACCGGTGACCGTCGTCGGAGAAGGCGACTGTTCACCACCGGAACCCTACCGGAGTAATGGGGAAGACGACCGTGAAGTCGTGAGGCTGTCGGGTTAAAATTAAACCGAATCCGAGTTCGAATCGGATCGGGACCCGACCGGAACTAAATGGGTAAGTAACACTGTGTCGTTTTTGTTTTAATTAAAATGGAAATGGGCTGTTTGGTTACAGTGATAAGAAATGTGGAAATTGGGTTTGGGATTATCCCAACCATGGATAGCATAGGAGAACTGGTTATCTTGTTCCGGTTCTCAAGATTTGACTGAACCGTTTGGTTCAGTAAGGAGGCAGACCGGTTTAGGGTTTCTGGTTGTGAACCAACTGGTTCAAATCGCAACTCTGAGAATTTGTGAACCAGCCCCCAATGTTTTAGAAAATCTCACTAAGGCCCAAACAGGAAAATTAATAAAATATTTATTTTTACAAAAATGCCCCTATTTCAAAAATGGGTCAAACGAAGTCCAAATGATGCAAATGAATAGTCAATTTTTATTATCTCAGACATTCTAAGGTCAATGGTGAGGTCCGTTTCACGATACTGTGTCACATCCCCCAGACCCACCCTGTGCGGATTTGGGGTACGTGGCAAAGGCCAGTTAGGCACCCATCGGGTTTTATGGGTTTTTTTTTTTTTGAAAACAAAACCCCGACGGTAATCCTAACCAAAGGCCATTCCGATCTAAATCCCAAGCATAATGCATTCAACATATATAGTTTAAGCAGCGGAATTTTCACATGAGAATGCATACATGTATACTTGGTAGAGCATTCAGGATATATCATAGTCAGACCTATCTTAATCAAGATTACAAAACAGTTTCACTACAAAAGGTCATAGTCTGTTCAGTTACACAAAAGTACAAAAATGATATAGATTCTCAAAAATGGGTTATCATTCTATCTGGGGTCTTCAACATTTTCCCCCTAAGTTCTGGACCTGCTAAACCTGTCCATCTGAGGGTTCCCCTGAAATTATTAAAATAATGGAATGAGCTTTAAAAGCCCAGTGAGTAACACAGATATCCAGGCAAGAGTTTCGAATTCAATCTTTGCTTAAATCACATGGTTAAGTAAATCAGTTTGGAATTAATAGTTCAATAAATCCAAGTCAAGTTCAATAGATCAAAACAGATAAACGGTTCAGAATGCTAGCATATCAATCAGAAGTATAGTTAATCATTTGAGAAACTAAAAACCATGTCATCGGTGATAAAAGCATGCATTTAAAACAATTGCAATTTAAAACATATGGTATTTGAAACAATTCATCAGATCAAGGAGCAGTAACTAAACAGTGTCAGAAGTTACTCACCTTCAATATTTGAGTTTGAAGCTATGAACGGAGCCTTCCTCTTTTTCTCCTTAAGCCTAAAACAATTTATAAAGATTTATCAACTCATGACCTTAGACTGAGTAAGTCTACCCTATGATGGGTTTCATGGAACTAACTTATAGTGGCTAGTTCTTAGGTCTTACCTCTTAAGCATTTGGCTTAGGGTTTCAGTGCCTTCACACATTTATCGGTTCTGATCTTCATATTATGGACCTAACCATTGAGTTCGGAAGGTTGAAGAAAGTCAATTTAGACTCTCTCGGCTTTTAAATCTAGGTTCGGGTATATCAGGGGTATTTTGGTCATTTTTGCCGTCACATAATTTCTGTCTCGGATTCGTCATCTAATCATGTATACAGTCTCACAAGTGTCAGGTCAATCACTAGTATTAATTCCGTTTTAATCGGACTTCATTTAGGCCTTGTACAGTGTCAGGGGTATTATGGTAATTTCATATGTTGTATTTTTCGGTACTTTATTTGTAGTCACGGACCTCACCATTGAGTCCGGAATGTCCAACATAGTTAAAATGGACTATCTTTCAGTAAAATTTGGCCCTATGTGTCATTAGGGGCAGTATGGTCATTTACCCTTTACATGTCTGTATTTTTCGGGACTTGGTTTCACAAATCGGACTCCACCATTGAGTCCGGAATGCCCGAAATAGTAAGATTACACTATTCAATCATTAAATTCGGACTTGGTTTGACTTGTTTAAGGTCCAGGGGCATTATGGTAATTATTCTCTTTTAATAAAATAATTAAATAATTATTTTATTATTTTAATTAATTTTTCAAGGGTATAATTGCATAAGATTTTCAAAATCTGGGCCTTAGTATAATTCTGTCAAACAGTGGGGGTCAGTTTGCAAATATTTAAAAGTTCAAAACTGAACCAAAGGGTTCAGTCTCCTTGCAACTGAACCGGTCCGGTTCAGTCCGGTTCTGACCGGTCCTGTTACATTGCTGACGTCATGATGACGTCAGCCCTCAAATAATTTAAAAACTGTTTATTCAAAACGACGCAGCTTTATTAATGCAGTGGCAGTCCCTGGGACAGACACGTGTCCGAGTTGGCTCGGCCCAACCCATCTCGACTCGATCGACTCGGCCGAGTCAACTCCGTCTTCTCCACAAACTGACTCGGTGTTGCCCTATTTTCTGCAGATTTTTAGCTTCTATTTCGTGAGTTTTAGGGTACGGTTTCTTGCTGTTTTCGGGTGGTATCGACTCCTGAGGGTCACACCAACACTTTGGCATCGGTTTTGGGCATCGAATCAACCTAACAAGTTCTGTTTTCAAGAGGATAACCGTGACCTGCAACTTGATCTAGCATCCTCATTTCTCAACCATTTTGTGTGTGGTTTGAAGCTACGTGACCTACAAATCATAAGGATCAAGACCCTATTTATATATTTTAGTTTAGTCTCGAGTTTTGACGGATTGGATTTTAAACCCGTAGGTTCATTTCCAATTTCGTGGGGCTACAATGAGTCTCGAGGTCGCGTAGGTACATATTTGAGATCCTCTTGGGGTCTATTTCAGGTCTTAACATTCAAAACTTTGAACTGTTATGGTCGATTCAGACCTGGGTTTTCCAAGGTTCATCAATGGAGGTTGGTCTCGGGTTTCATGGTCTTTGACCTATCCGAGACCTCTAAGCCATGCTATACACTCAAAACAGTTCCTAGAGTCAATAATGAGGCATGCATGTAGTCTATATCCTTAGTAACCTCATCAAAATAATTCAAAATTTAAAAATGAAAGAATGAGGTAAGTTTGGAGTTTACCTTCAACAGAGACTCTCTTCTCCTATGGCTTGACTCAGAATTTCTCACAGTGCTTCTTCAAGTTCCTCAGGTCATGCATGCAATCCTCAAGCCTTTACTTCAATTGCCAATTTCCTCTCTCACTTGCATGCACAATCTCCCTTCTCTCTCTCTCTCTCTCTCCACACTTCACCCTCTCTCACAGTCCCTCACGTATGCACACACACTCACACAATTCTGTATTTTCAGAATTCTCTAAAGAGAGAATTGATACAAGTTATGTATATATATATGTACATATAGGGCTATACACATATGAGTGTATCTCTACCCTTAGTGGGGTTTGTGACTGCTGACCTGATGGAGGTGATGGAGGGCTATGATGAAGGGAATGCATGCAAGGCCATTGGCCAATTTGGGTGGTGGCTTGAGCAGATTATAGGTTATATACATATATTGCTGTATTTATGCACAAAGTAACCAACAGCCTAGTTGGTAACTTTTTGAGACAAAGTTGCTTACCTTGGTAGGTCAAGGGCTCAATTCCCCTTGGCCTCCCAAGTGACCATTTTCTCTTATTTTCTGGTTAAGGCCCTGTTTGGTTGTCGCTAAATTCCAGTTTCACTGTTTTGGCCTTAACTCCCAATCTGTAACTCCTTTTTCAGTGCAGTTTCTTTCTGTCACTTCCTACTCAGAATATCTTCCATTGACCAAGGTCCAATGTCAGTTTTTATTTTCTCGAGTTTCCCATAATTAGCTAATTCGATTTTTATCACTATTAAAAATAGGCATTAAATTAGCTAAACCTGACATTTCATTCCCAAAACAGTTTTCTCATATACAAAACATGTTAGTTACGAAATTGGGGTATTACATCCTCCCCCCCTTCAGAAGAGTTTTGCCCCCAAAACTCAGTCTACAATATCAAGTAAACAACTCGGGATATTTTTTCATGCATTTCAGCTTCAAGTTCCCAGGTTGCTTCTTCACTAGTGTGATTTCTCCACAAGACTTTGACTAATGGAATTGCCTTGTTACGCAAAGTCTTTTCTTTTCGGTCAAGAATCTAGACTGGTCGTTCTTCATACGTTAAGTCTTCTCTCAACTTGAGTGGCTCATACTCAATGACTTGCCCCGGTTCTTGTATACACTTCCGTAACATGGATACGTGAAATACACGGTGTACCTTGTCCAACTCAGGCGGTAATGCCAGACTATATGCAACCGGGCCAATTCTCTTTAAAATCTCAAAAGGACCAATGTAACGAGGACTTAACTTGCCTTTCTTGCCAAATCGAAGTACTCCCTTTAGTGGCGACACTTTAAGAAACACAAGATCGCCTACTTGGAATTCAAGATCCTTCCTCCGATTATCAGCATAGCTTTTGTACCGGCTCTGGGCCGTTTGCAGTCTGTTCCGGATTCTCTAAATTTGTTCCGTAGTGGCTTGGACTAAATCTGGCCCAAGCAGCTTCTGTTCACCGGTTTCAATCCAGCAAAGTGGAGATCGGCACCTCCTCCCGTATAGTGCCTCATATGGTGCCATTTTAATGCTGGCTTGGTAACTGTTATTAGAGGCAAACTCGACAAGTGGCAGATGCTCTGCCCAGTTTCCTTTGAAGTCCAGTGCACACAGTCGCAGCATATCCTCTAATATCTGTATCACTCTTTCAGATTGTCCGTCAGTCTGTGGGTGATATGCTGTACTGAACTTGAGTTCCGTGCCGAGTGCCTCCTGTAGACTTTTCCAAAATCGTGACACAAATCGGGGATCTCGATCGGATACAATGGACAATGGTGTGCCATGTAAGCGTACAATTTCCTGAATGTACAATGCGGCAAACTTCTCTAAGCTATAAGTGGTCCTGACAGGTAGAAAATGAGCAGACTTGGTCAATCTGTCCACTATGACCCAGACAGCATCAGAGCCCTTCGGTGACTTGGGAAAACCGGACACAAAATCCATGGTAATATGATCCCACTTCCATTCCGGAATAGGGAGTGGTTGCAGAAGTCCGCTAGGACGTTGATGCTCAACTTTCACCTGTTGGCATCGTGTGCAGTGAGCAATAAAATTTGCTACGTCCTTCTTCAATCCGGTCCACCAGTATAACTCCCTGAGGTCATGATACATCTTCGTAATCCCAGGGTGTATCGTGAATCTCGAGGCATGGGCTTCTTCTAGAATTTCCTTTCTTAACTCGGGTATCTTGGGCACACACAACCTACCTCGATACCGTAGAATTCCGTCCTGAATTTCAAAATCAGCTTTCCCCGTTGCCTTTACTTCATCACAGATTCTAACCAACTCCTCTTCTTGAGTCTGTCCCTCTTTAATTCGCTCCACCAATGTAGATCCAACAGTCAAATTGGCCAGACAAGCCGTGCTACCTGGTGGAACTACTTCGATACCTATTTCATCCAGATCTCGAATTAACTCCTCCTGAGAGGTAATCATGTAGGCAAGGCTTCCAAATCGTCGACTCAAAGCATCGGCCACCACATTTGCCTTACCCGGATGGTACTGAATAGCCACATCATAATCCTTAATTAGTTCGAGCCATCTTCGCTGCCTCATGTTTAATTCCTTCTGTGTGAAGAGGTATTTCAAACTCTTGTGATCAGTAAAAATCTCACACACTTCCCCATATAGGTAGTGGGGCCAGATTTTTAGGGCAAACACCACTGCAGCTAATTCTAGATCATGGGTAGGATAGTTTTGCTCATGAGGTCGGAGCTATCGGGAAGCATAGGCGATGACTCTATCATTCTGCATAAGGACACAACCCAGTCCTTTATAAGAGGCGTCACAGTAAATGACAAACTTCCCTTCTCTGGAGGGAATAGTCAATACTGGCGCTGTAGTCAGCTTCTCTTTCAGCAGTTGGAAACTCTTTTCTTGCTCATCTGCCCAAATGAATGGTACATTACTCTTGGTCAAATGTGTGAGCGGTTTGGCCAGCTTTGCAAAATCTTTCACGAAACATCGGTAGTACCCAGCCAGTCCAAGAAAACTTCTGACTTCTGTTACAGTGGTCGGCTGGGGCCAATCCAATATAGCTTCCACCTTCTGTGGATCAACAGCGATGCCTTCTTTGGAAATCACATGGCCCAAGAAGGTAATGCTGGACAACCAGAATTCACACTTGCTGAATTTTGCATACAGTCTGTGTTCTCTCAGGGTTTGTAGTGCTATTCCCAGATGTCTTTCATGTTCCTCCTCGTTCCGTGAGTATACTAGTATATCATCGATAAACACAATGATGAAGTTATCTAGATACGGTTTAAAAACCCGGTTCATTAAATCCATGAACGCAGCAGGGGCGTTAGTCACGCCAAAAGGCATGACCAGGAACTCATAGTGACCGTATCGAGTTCGGAAGGCTGTCTTTGGTACATCAGTGTCCTTGACTTTGAGTTGATGGTACCCCGATCTCAAGTCAATTTTAGAAAATACACTTGCCCCTTGTAACTGGTCAAACAACTCATCGATACGCGGAAGAGGGTACTTATTCTTTACCGTCACTTTATTTAGCTCACGGTAATCAATGCACAGTCTTAGGGAGCCGTCCTTCTTCTTCACGAACAACACGGGTGCTCCCCAAGGAGATACACTGGGTCGGATAAACCCTTTCTCCAACAATTCCTCCAATTGGGCTTTCAACTCCCTTAACTCTGATGGGGCCATTCGGTAGGGAGTTTTGGATATAGGTTGAGTTCCAGGGATAAGATCAATGGAAAACTCGATCTCTCGATCAACCGTTCCTTGCGGTAGTTCATCTGGAAACACGTCGGGAAATTCACACACAACTGGTACTTCAGGCAGTGGGGGATTCTGGGCTTGGGTATCCAAGACACTACATAAATAACCACGACACCCTTTCTTTAATAACCTCCCTGCCTGAATGGCAGAGATTAGGTAGGGTGGTGGGGTAATCCCCTTTCCCCTAAACATAAACTCGGGCTGTCCCGGGGGCTGAAACAATACACTTTTCTCAAAACAATCGATGGTGGCATGATTGTGTGACAACCAATCCATGCCCAATATCACATCAAATCCCTTTATTGCTAAGGGTATTAGATTGACTAACAACTCCTGGTCTCCAATCATTACTCTACAGTCCCTAAGAATCATGGACCCAATCATTGATATCCCAGAAGGAATTTGTACCGATAACAGTTCATCCATAGGTTCAGGTCTCTTATGCAGTTTATCAACAAAAGATGGAGACACAAAAGAATGCGTGGATCCAGGGTCAATCAACACATATGCAGAGATTTCGAAAATCGGGAGTATACCTGCTACTACAGCATTTGCAGCAGAGGTGTCTCCTGGTAGCAGTGCAAAGACTCTTCCCGGGCGGCCTTGTGGCTCCTTGCCTTTGTCCTTTGTCTTGGCAAGAGGTACTGGAATAGGCTTCCGTTCTGCGGTGCCGGTAGTCAAGGCAGGGGTTCTCGGGATTGGTGGATGTTGCGGGCAATCTTTGACTTGGTGCCCCTTATCTCCACATCGGTAGCATGCACCAGTCAGTCGGCGACATTCTCCAGGGTGTAGGTTCTGGCAGTGAGGGCATCTGGACACTTCTTCAGTTTTCTTCTGACCCTTGTTGCTCTTACTTGGGCCCTCAGTCCTTTGCTTCTTGCTCGGCTGCTCCTTCTTAAAGTTTTTGCCCTTTTTCTTTCTTTCCTGGTCCTTCAGTTGGTTGAACTCTTCCATGTCCTTTTCAATAACTAGGGCTTTGTTAAGAACATCGAAATAGGTGTGTAGTTCAAAGGCCGAGACTTTAGTCCGTATCCCGATCCGAAGACCTGCGAGGAATTTCCTTGCCCTATTATGCTCTTCCCTCACCAAAAAGGAAGCAAATCTGGACAACGCAGAGAACTTGGCTGCATATTGAATTACGGTCATGTCCCCTTGTTTCAGGGTGGCAAACTCCTGAATTTTTCTCTCCCGGATTGTAGGGGGAAAGAACATGCCATAAAACTTTTCAATAAAATCGGCCCAGGTAATAGTGGGGTTCTGTACTTGCATCTCGAGCCACCACTTGTAAGCTTCTCCCTGTAACATGTAGGTGGCTAGCATCACTTTCTCGGCTTCCGAACAAATCAAGAGCTTAAAGGTCTTTTCCATTGACATGACCCACAGCTCAGCTTTCTCGGGGTCGGTAACAGCATCGAAAGTCGGGGGTTTGAGCTTATGGAAACGATCTAACAAGTCATTACGAATGCCGGTTTCCAACGGTTGTGCTGGGGCAGGCGGGGGCGGAACTACCGGAGGCTCTACCGGGTTATTTGCTGGTCCGGCCTGGTGTTGCTGTAAGGTTCTTGATAGTCCCTCAATGGCCTGGCCGAATTGAGCTAATGTGGCCCTCATTTCCCGTAGGGCTACGCTCTCCGTTGGGGCCCGCGGTTCCCTATTGTTACTCCTAGTTCGAGGCGGCATCTGAAGCAAGATAAAAAGTATTCTAAGTATCCTCATTCAATGTGTCATAGTAAGAATGTCATTCAGGTTGTTCATCGATTCAGAATTTCTATGACTTAAGTATTTGCTTTCTAAGGATTCAGTGTTTAAATAACCCTAAGGTTCTGGTCTATTCTGACTTTCAACCCTGTAGCTCTGATACCACTCTTTTGTCACATCCCCCAGACCCACCCTGTGCGGATTTGGGGTACGTGGCAAAGGCCAGTTAGGCACCCATCGGGTTTTATGGGTTTTTTTTTTTTTGAAAACAAAACCCCGACGGTAATCCTAACCAAAGGCCATTCCGATCTAAATCCCAAGCATAATGCATTCAACATATATAGTTTAAGCAGCGGAATTTTCACATGAGAATGCATACATGTATACTTGGTAGAGCATTCAGGATATATCATAGTCAGACCTATCTTAATCAAGATTACAAAACAGTTTCACTACAAAAGGTCATAGTCTGTTCAGTTACACAAAAGTACAAAAATGATATAGATTCTCAAAAATGGGTTATCATTTTATCTGGGGTCTTCAACATTTTCCCCCTAAGTTCTGGACCTGCTAAACCTGTCCATCTGAGGGTTCCCCTGAAATTATTAAAATAATGGAATGAGCTTTAAAAGCCCAGTGAGTAACACAGATATCCAGGCAAGAGTTTCGAATTCAATCTTTGCTTAAATCACATGGTTAAGTAAATCAGTTTGGAATTAATAGTTCAATAAATCCAAGTCAAGTTCAATAGATCAAAACAGATAAACGGTTCAGAATGCTAGCATATCAATCAGAAGTATAGTTAATCATTTGAGAAACTAAAAACCATGTCATCGGTGATAAAAGCATGCATTTAAAACAATTGCAATTTAAAACATATGGTATTTGAAACAATTCATCAGATCAAGAAGCAGTAACTAAACAGTGTCAGAAGTTACTCACCTTCAATATTTGAGTTTGAAGCTATGAACGGAGCCTTCCTCTTTTTCTCCTTAAGCCTAAAACAATTTATAAAGATTTATCAACTCATGACCTTAGACTGAGTAAGTCTACCCTATGATGGGTTTCATGGAACTAACTTATAGTGGCTAGTTCTTAGGTCTTACCTCTTAAGCATTTGGCTTAGGGTTTCAGTGCCTTCACACATTTATCGGTTCTGATCTTCATATTATGGACCTAACCATTGAGTTCGGAAGGTTGAAGAAAGTCAATTTAGACTCTCTCGGCTTTTAAATCTAGGTTCGGGTATATCAGGGGTATTTTGGTCATTTTTGCCGTCACATAATTTCTGTCTCGGATTCGTCATCTAATCATGTATACAGTCTCACAAGTGTCAGGTCAATCACTAGTATTAATTCCGTTTTAATCGGACTTCATTTAGGCCTTGTACAGTGTCAGGGGTATTATGGTAATTTCATATGTTGTATTTTTCGGTACTTTATTTGTAGTCACGGACCTCACCATTGAGTCCGGAATGTCCAACATAGTTAAAATGGACTATCTTTCAGTAAAATTTGGCCCTATGTGTCATTAGGGGCAGTATGGTCATTTACCCTTTACATGTCTGTATTTTTCGGGACTTGGTTTCACAAATCGGACTCCACCATTGAGTCCGGAATGCCCGAAATAGTAAGATTACACTATTCAATCATTAAATTCGGACTTGGTTTGACTTGTTTAAGGTCCAGGGGCATTATGGTAATTATTCTCTTTTAATAAAATAATTAAATAATTATTTTATTATTTTAATTAATTTTTCAAGGGTATAATTGCATAAGATTTTCAAAATCTGGGCCTTAGTATAATTCTGTCAAACAGTGGGGGTCAGTTTGCAAATATTTAAAAGTTCAAAACTGAACCAAAGGGTTCAGTCTCCTTGCAACTGAACCGGTCCGGTTCAGTCCGGTTCTGACCGGTCCTGTTACATTGCTGACGTCATGATGACGTCAGCCCTCAAATAATTTAAAAACTGTTTATTCAAAACGACGCAGCTTTATTAATGCAGTGGCAGTCCCTGGGACAGACACGTGTCCGAGTTGGCTCGGCCCAACCCATCTCGACTCGATCGACTCGGCCGAGTCAACTCCGTCTTCTCCACAAACTGACTCGGTGTTGCCCTATTTTCTGCAGATTTTTAGCTTCTATTTCGTGAGTTTTAGGGTACGGTTTCTTGCTGTTTTCGGGTGGTATCGACTCCTGAGGGTCACACCAACACTTTGGCATCGGTTTTGGGCATCGAATCAACCTAACAAGTTCTGTTTTCAAGAGGATAACCGTGACCTGCAACTTGATCTAGCATCCTCATTTCTCAACCATTTTGTGTGTGGTTTGAAGCTACGTGACCTACAAATCATAAGGATCAAGACCCTATTTATATATTTTAGTTTAGTCTCGAGTTTTGACGGATTGGATTTTAAACCCGTAGGTTCATTTCCAATTTCGTGGGGCTACAATGAGTCTCGAGGTCGCGTAGGTACATATTTGAGATCCTCTTGGGGTCTATTTCAGGTCTTAACATTCAAAACTTTGAACTGTTATGGTCGATTCAGACCTGGGTTTTCCAAGGTTCATCAATGGAGGTTGGTCTCGGGTTTCATGGTCTTTGACCTATCCGAGACCTCTAAGCCATGCTATACACTCAAAACAGTTCCTAGAGTCAATAATGAGGCATGCATGTAGTCTATATCCTTAGTAACCTCATCAAAATAATTCAAAATTTAAAAATGAAAGAATGAGGTAAGTTTGGAGTTTACCTTCAACAGAGACTCTCTTCTCCTATGGCTTGACTCAGAATTTCTCACAGTGCTTCTTCAAGTTCCTCAGGTCATGCATGCAATCCTCAAGCCTTTACTTCAATTGCCAATTTCCTCTCTCACTTGCATGCACAATCTCCCTTCTCTCTCTCTCTCTCTCTCTCCACACTTCACCCTCTCTCACAGTCCCTCACGTATGCACACACACTCACACAATTCTGTATTTTCAGAATTCTCTAAAGAGAGAATTGATACAAGTTATGTATATATATATGTACATATAGGGCTATACACATATGAGTGTATCTCTACCCTTAGTGGGGTTTGTGACTGCTGACCTGATGGAGGTGATGGAGGGCTATGATGAAGGGAATGCATGCAAGGCCATTGGCCAATTTGGGTGGTGGCTTGAGCAGATTATAGGTTATATACATATATTGCTGTATTTATGCACAAAGTAACCAACAGCCTAGTTGGTAACTTTTTGAGACAAAGTTGCTTACCTTGGTAGGTCAAGGGCTCAATTCCCCTTGGCCTCCCAAGTGACCATTTTCTCTTATTTTCTGGTTAAGGCCCTGTTTGGTTGTCGCTAAATTCCAGTTTCACTGTTTTGGCCTTAACTCCCAATCTGTAACTCCTTTTTCAGTGCAGTTTCTTTCTGTCACTTCCTACTCAGAATATCTTCCATTGACCAAGGTCCAATGTCAGTTTTTATTTTCTCGAGTTTCCCATAATTAGCTAATTCGAGTTTTATCACTATTAAAAATAGGCATTAAATTAGCTAAACCTGACATTTCATTCCCAAAACAGTTTTCTCATATACAAAACATGTCAGTTACGAAATTGGGGTATTACATACGGGGTCCCAAAAAATAAAATACACATAAAAGTGCAAAATGACCATTTTGCCCTTTTTAGTACAAATGTCCAAATGGAATTCCGCGAAAGCCTAAATCGACTTTCTTTGACGTTCCGGACTCAATGGTAAAGTCTAAATTAGTATTTGAGCTACTTATGATAGAAAGACATAAAATTTGATGAATAAAATTTATTCTAAAAACGTATTCACTAATATATAGGGAACTCGAAAGGCAAGGGTACACTCACGGATTTCTGATATAGAATCACGATAGAGGTAAGTGGATCACTGTCTCTTCCATATGGTGTCTCTAAGCCAAGTTTATTCATTACTACCAAACTTGTACTCATGAACGTTCCAAATGTTATTGCTTTCCATAATGTGATATTGTTCTATCTTATGGACATTTATTGATTGCTATATCATTGTTATCATGTTAAACCATGCCTTGAAGGGCTTACTGTCATACTTTACTGTATATATGATATTCCATTTTCATACTCCTATGGAATCACAAATGATCATGATATGTTTATAAATGCTGGAATTGTGCTCAGTCACAATATCCACCCGATGCTTCTGTGACAAACTAATCCGTGAACGGACGTGTGGCAAAAGATGTGAGTTTACTGAGAGGTATGCCGGGCCTCAAAATACAGAGGGACTGCCATCCCTTACTATAGATTATAAGCATCTCGATTGGATTATTGTTATGGTTATATTGTTGAATGGTTACTATTTCTTATGGTTTATCTTACACTGTTCATTGGTTTGATTGTAATCGATTTATTGTGGTAGTACTTTTATTGTGACAGGTTATGGTTGAGAATCCTTATCACTGCTTTTCCATTACTCCTGATTGTACATTGTGACCCCACTATTCATTGGCCATCATGGCAACCGTTCTCATTGGCTATCACAGCATCTTACTTCTTATGATTGGCTATTATATTTTTATTCATGGATTCATGTTCTTTTATAATCATCGATACCAGTGTCAGAGATTTGTTTTACTTGCTGAGCTTCATAGCTCATTCCACCCCACTTACCCTCATTTCAGGTAATGACGCTGCAAGACCCTAGTAGGAGTGTGAGAGGGTAGGAGGACATTTTGACGTTCTGTACCAGTCTATGTTAGTTCTCCCATGTATTCACCACCCCCGGGTGCTGGTTACGTTTAGTTCTCATTTTGTCGTATGTAGAACTATGTCATGTATTTAAAAGACTTTCGCTGGATTACTGTAATTGATAAAGACTTCTGCTGTTCATTGTTTAAAATTTTTAGTACATTGCATATTAGTACTATGATACAGGAATGGAAAAAGTAGGGACGGCCTTCGGGTCGGCCCCGCAACATGAGATCCGCATAGGGTGGGTTTTGGGTCGTGGCATGATGCATAAAGAAGTAGAAGATTATGTGGACAACCCTGTGGTTAAGTCCAAAGGAAGGGGAAGTCACTTGCAAGACTTAGCCATAGTTTTAGAGAGATACCAAAGCTATGGGCTTAAGATGAATCCACTAAAATTTGCATTTGGGGTAATGGTAAGAAGGTTCTTAGGATTCATGATCCACTGCCATGGCATTGATGCTGACCCCATCAAGATGAAGGCCATAATGGGTATGGCCCCACCTAAGAATGTGAAGTAGTTGAAAGGATTCCTCGGTAAAGTTTCTTATTTGCGAAGATTCATACTCGCACTCGCCAAGATGACCCATTCATTTGGAACTCTACTCAAGAATAACGCACCATATCTGTGGACGAGTGAACATCATAAGGCATTTGAGCAAGTGAAAATGATTTTGACCTCCCCCTTGACCATGATTGCTCCATAGAAGGACAAATCTCTCCTGCTTTATATCACCTCAACACTGTAGTCCACAAGAGCTTTACTTGCCCAAGAGTTAGCTAGGATGGAGAAGCTAGTAGTCTATTTTAGGGTCATATTTTGTGGGGGTTAGAGATAAGATACTCTAATCTTGAAAAAAATTATTTGGCCCTGTCATTCGCAACTGAAAAATTTAAGAACTATCTTTTAGAATTCACCACCCATGTAGTCAGTAAATATGACCCCTTTAGGTATCTCCCAACTCAGCCAGTCTTAACCGGAAGGATGATGAAGTGGCTCTTAACCTTAGGTGGACTTAACATGACCATGGTACAACCCAAAGCAATCAAAAGCCAGACATTGGTAGACGTCGTGTCACAACCCGAAACCCACCCTATACGGATCTTGTGTCGCGAGGCTAACCCTAAGGCCGTCCCTACTTTTTCCATTTCTGTATCATCATAATAATGTGCAATGTACTAAAAATTTAAAACAATAATCAGCAGAAGTCTTTTCATTACAATAATTAGTGGAAGTTTGTAATATATATCATATGTTTTTACAAATGTCAATCAAGAACTAAACATAACCAGCACCCATGGGTGGTGAATACATAGGAGAACTAAAACATAGACTGGCACATTTCTTCAAAATGTCCTCCTACGCTCTCAAACTCCTACTGGGGTCTTACAGCTTCACTACCTGAAAATGGTAAGTAAATGGAATGAGCTATAAAAGCTCAGCAAGTAAATTCTCATCTTCGACACTGGTATTAGTGATCATAAAAGAATATGAATCCATGAATAAGAATATAATAGCCAATCATAAGAAATGAGATGCTGTGATAGCCAATGAGAATAATCGCCATAATGGCCAATGAACAATGGGGTTACAATATACAATCAAGAGTAATGGATATAACATTAACAAGGAACTCTCAATAACATTGCATCAACATGAAGGTACTGCCACAATAAACCGATCACAATCAAATTAATAAGGAATGTCTCTTAGTATAAGATAAGTCATAAGGGATAGTGTCATTCAACAATCGTAGTCATGTCAATCATATAAGAGATGCATTTACTCTGTGTTAGGGTTTGGCACACCCTCGGTCTATTGGGGCCCGGCATACCCCCCAATGAACTCCAATGAATTGCCATATGTCCGTTCACGGACTTGACCTGTAGGTCTCTAGTGAATTAGAAAGCATCAGATGGATATTGTGACTGAGCACAAATTCAGCATACATAAACATATCATGACCATAAGTGATTCCATAAGAGTATAAAATGGAATATAATATATACAGTGAAAACATAACAGTAGGCCTTTCAAGGCATGGTTTAACATGATAACAATGATATAACAGTCAATCAATGTCCACAAGATAGAATAATATCACATTGTGAAAAACAATAATATCAGGTACGTTCAAGAGTACAAGTTTGGTAGTAAATAGAATAAACTTGGCTTGGAAACACCACATGGAAGAGAATAGGTTTTACTTACCTCTAAATGCGTTCCTAGATTAGTATCCGGTGGTTTTGCCCTTTCCTTTCGAGTCTCCTATACATCACTAAATATGTCTCAGTTTTAATGCTATTCATCAAATTTTATGTCTTGCTATCATCAGTGTAATATCCCGACCCGGGATACGTCACGTGTACCGAGGTAAGTCAGTTATATAGTGTAACTTGAACAGTAAGATATGTATATCATGGTATTTCATGGAAATGTATGATTGAAAACTGTAAATGATGGAAATGAATAACCAAGGCTGGGTAACACCCGAGCACCCCAGGACATTGCATCGTAATGCGTGCATACACGTATTCCCATGCATGTATACGTGAACATAGGTGAGTAGCCCGATCAAAATGAATGTATGTATATATGATTAAAAATAGATTTATACCCCTACACATAAATGTATATACATGTATTTTATGTGTATATATATACATGTATAACATAATGTATTATACATATATTTATGTATATATGTATATGTATGAGAATTAAAAGGAAAAGAAAAAAGGGAAAGGGAAACTGCCAAGGGCAGTATATAGGTGCAGTGTATGTGGGTGTGTGTGTGTCTCGGTTGGGTGAGGTGTGTGTGTGTGTGATGTGTATAATATAATATATGTATATATGTGTGCATCACAAGTCTCCCAAGCCAATAAATGCAAAGTTGCATTTGGCAGAGGGAATACCAGAACCTAGGTCAAGAAAAGGGGCCATAGAAGGGAGAGTAACCGAGAGAGAAAGGTGGGAAATGACAAGGGCGGTGGAATGTCTCCATATATGATATGAGTGTATACGGGCGTGAGTTGAGAGACAAAAAGGAAACTGAGACTGAGAAGAACAATGTCAAGGAACTCAGGAACAGAAATGGAAGGGTTTGGAGGGTCACAGTGAGCTAGAACCAAAAACCCAGGTGAGTGTTTTGAATTATGTTTTTATGATTTAAAGCATGATAGTTTGATTTAAAGCTAGGGTCTTGATAAGCATGAGTTTAGCTTTTAAATGCAAAAAGAATGATAGAAAACGGTTAAGGAACCAAGGAGAAAAACTGAGTTGCAGGTTTTATGAATAATCTCGGGTTCATGAAAATCTAGGCTTAAAACTTGTTTTAAGTTTCTAAAAACAACCTACTCAGGTGCAGAAACACACTAGAAGAATTATAGGGCCAAAACAGTGATCAAAACGCCACGAAAATGAAAAATATAACTTGGCCGGAGAGTCGGCCGGAGATATTTGAACCCATATTCGTAAAGATCAAGACGGTCTTGATCAAAACGGAGGATGGATTCATGATCCCCATGTGGTGGGGAGTAAAACGGCATTCAAAACGGGAGGAAAACCCATTGGAAACCGGTGACAGTCGTCAGAGAAGATGACTGTTCACCACCGGAACCCTACCGGAGTACTCGGGAAGACGACCAGAATGTCGTGAGGCTATCGGGTTAAAATTAAACCTGATCCGGGTTCGGATCGGGTCGAGACCCGACCGGAAATGAAATGGGAACATGAAACTGTGTCATTTGTGTTTTGAATTTAAATGGATTGGGCTTGTTTGGTTACATGGATAGGAAATGTTGGGATTGGGTTTGGGCTTATTCCAACCATGGATAGCATAGAAGAACTGGTTATCTTGTTCCGGTTCTCAAGATTTGACTGAACTGGTTGGTTCAGTAAGGGGGCAGACCGGTTTAGGGTTTCTGGTTATGAACCAACTGGTTCAAACCGCAACTGTGAGAAATTATGAACCGGCCCCAAATGTTTTAAGAAATCTCACTAAGGCCCAAACAGGAAAATTAATAAAATATTAATTTTTACAAAAATGCCCCTATTTCAAATATGGGTCAAAGGAAGTCCAAACGATGCAAATGAATAGTCAAAATTTATTATCTCGGACGTTCTAAGTCCAATGGTAGGGTCTGTTTTATGTGACGAGACCCCGAAGGATAAATACCGTAAAAGTGCAAAATGACCATTTTGCCCTTTTTAGTACAAAAGTCCAAATGGAATTCCGCGAAAGCCTAAACTGACTTTCTTCGGCATTCTGGATTCAATGGTAAAGTATAAATTAGTATTTGAGATACTTATGATAGAAAGGCATAAAATTTGATGAATAGAATTTATTCTAAAACGTATTCACTGATATATAGGGAACTCGAAAGGCAAGGGTACACTCACGGATTCCTGATCTAGAATCACGATAGAGGTAAGTGGGTCACTCTCTCTTACATGTGGTGTTTCCACAAGCCAAGTTTATTCTTTTACTGCCAAACTCGTACTCTTGAATGCATTGATATCCTTGTGTTCCACAATTCGATATTTTTCTATCTTGTGGACATTTGATTGACTGATGTATCATTGTTATCATGTTACACTGTGCCTTGAAAGTACCACATGTTATTGCTATCCACAATGTGATATTGTTCTATCTTGTGGACATTGATTGACTGCTATATCATTGTTATCATGTTGAACCATGCCTTGAAAGGCCTACTGTTGTATCCTTATTAAATGAATGATATTCCATTTTTATATCCTATGGAATTACTTATGCTCATGGTATGTTTATGAACACGGGAGTTGTGCTCAGTCACAACACCCATCTGATGCTATCTGATTGACTGGGACCTACGGGTCAAGTCCGTGAACGGACAAATGGCAATTCACTGGAATTTACTAGAGGTATGTCGGGCCCCAAAAGATCGAGGGTCTGCCGAGCCTTGACACAGAATAACAACATCTCTTACGATTGACAGAACTTGATTGTTGAATGGTATTATCCCTTATGATTTTTCAAGTCTCGAGGGACTTGCATTGATTGGTTTCATTGTGATCGGTTCATTGTGGCAGTACTTCATTGTTGTTATATTATCATTGAATTTCTTCATATTGCTATTACACCCAATACTTCTGATTGTGTATTGTGATTACTGTTCATTGGCCCTCGTGGCAATTGTTTCCATTGGCCCTCGTGGCAATTGTTTTCATTGGCTATCACAGCATCTCATTCTCATGATTGGCTATCATGTTCTCATATGGAATTGTATTCATTATTGATCATCGATACCAGTGTTGGAGATCTGCATTTACTTACTGAGCTTTGTAGCTCATTCCACCCCACTTACCCCTCATTTCAAGTAATGACGCTGCGAGACCCCAGTAGGAGTCTGAGAGCGTAGGGGGACATTTTGAAGTACTGTACCAGTCTATGTTAGTTCTCCTATGTATTCACCACCCTCGGGTGCTGGTTACGTTTAGTTCTCATTTTGTCTTATGTAGCACTATGTCATGTATTTAATAGACTTTCGCTGTTTAATTTATTTAAAAGACTTCCGCTGGATTACTGTAATTGATAAAGACTTCCGCTGTTCATTGTTTAAAATTTTTAGTACATTGCATATTAGTACTATGATACAGGAATGGAAAAGTAGTGACGGCCTTCGGGTCGGCCCCGCGACACGAGATCCGCATAGGGTGGGTTTCGGGTCGTGACAGCTTGGTATCAGAGCTTTAGGTTCGATTGTGAGTCATGGGAGATAGGACTAGAGTTAAGACTGTTAGATGTGACTGAAATTTTATATTTTACAATCATGGACAACTTTTCTTACACATTGACTGGTCATCTCATTGGTTATTTCATTGGTTATCTCACTGGCTATCTCATTGGTTATCTTCATTGGTTCTACTCACAGTCATGGTTAACACAAGGCAAGGTCCGTTACCTATGGATCGTTTAGAACAATTGGAAAGATTGATGCAGACTGTCATTGAAAGTCTACCACGGATTCAGGCTAGTGCTAGCCAACCAGCACAGCCAGTACAACAGGAGCAACCTGTTAATGCAGGCGGCAACATCGAGAACTGTCAAGGGAATGAACGGGATGCTGCATACCAATACGAACGATTCCAAAAAATGAAACCCCCGACGTTTGATGATACAAATGGGGCCACGGCAGTCGAAGAATGGATGTTAGAAATGAACAGGGTTTTTGATATCCTGAATTGTAATGACGTCCAGAAAGTGGCTTATGCCACGTATATGCTTAAGGGAATGACACATAAGTGGTGGATAAATGAGAAGGCGAGGGAGCCAAACATGGACTGGCAACGATTTACTGTGGTCTTCAATAAGAAGTACTTCTCCCAGGAAGTACGGAACCGCAGAGTTGCCGAATTCATGGTACTGCAACAGGGGTCGATGACTGTGGAGCAATACGAGGCCACTTTTACCGAATTGGCCAGATTTACCCCTGATGCTATCAGAACTGAGGATCTGAAGGCTCGTAAATTTGAGGAAGGACTGAGGTGGTCTATCAAGGATAGACTAGTACCCCATCGATTGACTACTTACGATGATGTCATGAAAATGGCTCGGATCATAGAAAGGAGTGGCGAGGAATTCGCCAAAAGGCGAGGGAACCAGAAATGTGGAGGCAACAAGAATAAGAGGCAAGGGCCTTTGTCACGACCCGAAACCCACCCTGCGCGGATTACCGGATCGCGATCACCGCCCTGAGGCCCGAAGGCCTCGAGACCAGGCTCCCATCTGCAGCGGTACCGAATAGATGTGCTCCATATGGTTGCGGAAGCGTGAAATTTTTTTTTTTTTTTTCTTTTCTTTCTTATTTAAAATTCGCACATCCGTCCGGTACTGCCGCTCTTCACATTTCGGTATACATGTATAAACATACATTCAGAGCATATCTAAAAACTTAAAGACTTTATAACATTACATATCACTGCCCTGAGGGCTTAATACATATTCTGCACTGTTTACTACTACAGGAGTTCGTACTAAAAATTCACATGGCTTCATAAGGAAACTACTTAAGTACAACTTCCCAAAATGGCAGATCCATCATTTTCGTCTTCAAATCAAAAACTGCCTTTTGCCTTTTACCTGAAAGGGGGATCCGAACAAAGTCCGGGTAAGCTAATCTAAGCTTGTGAGTAATTCCTGCATTCGTCATGGGGTTTTCAACTGGTAGTGGTTTATCACGTGAGAGTTTATAAAATACTCACCACCAATTATTCGTACAATTTAGAACACAAGATATATGTATTCTCAAAACGGATGGCTTGAAACATTTAAAACATTCAAGCTACGCTTATACTTATGAACTTCAAAACATGTAACATAACATGTCATCCTTAAATAGAGTATATAAAACTCGAAACATATGCATTTCATAAAACAGATAGCTTTGAAACAATTAAGGTGTTCAAGCTAAACTCGTACTTCGTTAATAAAGTATATAAACTTTAAAACACATAAGTATGTATTTTGAAAATGAGGGTAAGACCTACTTTCATTTTCAAAATCATTTTGTCTTCTTTTCTCTTTAATTAGGTGGAATCTGTTTCGAACCAGACTCCCATTTTACTGCCAATACTGTCGATGGAGATATCTCATTTGCCTGGGGGATTAGATCCTTCTACCGGGCATGTACTGTTGAATCCCGAAGGATTTCAACCATAATAGGGGGTGGTACTTAGTACCGTTTATCTTATAAAACATTTGTCACATGACTTCTTCAATAGATATTTTTCATGAACATTTAAAGCATGAAATGTATAAATTCTACAATAAAGCTTCAAATACACCTGATAATCAAATTTAGAATATTAAAGAGGTTTGCATTTGATTTAGACATGCTGATGTATTTTCAAGAAAAGAGCTGAATTTAAAACATTTAATAAGCATGCCGTAACAGAATATTCTAAAAGAACGGAATCATATAAAGACTGAATTTGATATTCAAAGGCTGCAATGACTTGAGCTTAAAAATTCTTCAAATATATGGAGTTAAATCTCCAGTTCAAATACAGGGTTACTCACCTCGGTCCTTTAGGGTTAGTGCTACAAATGCGCTTTCCCACTTCCTCCATAGTTCCTAATAACAATTCATAACAATCTCATCAACTTCACATTTACTACAATATCACCTATCGATGCTTCTTAACTTATGCTTCGATCGTATTTTATCCTAACCGATTTACTAACATTCTATAAACTTCGCACGTACTTAATTCAACTCGTACTTTAACCTACGACACAATTTAATGTGTTAGAAACTTAATTTATTTCAACTTATACTCTTCTGGTAGTTCCATTAACTTTAAATTAAATTTATTTACTTGTCAAGTTAACGCGTCGTGTCTTCTCGTACTTTATTTCCCGTACTTGCCTTAGTTTAATACTTCGGCAATATCTCAGTTTATAGTCATCTGACAGATGCTATTCATCAAATTTTACGTCTTTTTATTTAGACACTTCTTCTGGGCCGAATGGACTTTACCATTGGATCTGGAGCGTCGAAGAAAGTCAGTTTAGGCTTTCTTAGAATTTAATTCGGACTTTTATATGTAAAAGGGCAGAATGGTCATTTACCGTTTTATGTGTCACATTTTTCGTACTTCGTTTCGTAATTTGGACTCCATTATTGAGTCCGGGATGTCAAAGAAAGTCAATTTAGGCCTCCTCCGGTTTCATTTTGGCTTTAAGGGTACCAGGGGTAATTTGGTCATTTTACCCCTTTGTAGGTCTCCAATTTTTCGGGACCTCATCTCATGTCGTGGGCCTCACTATTGGACTCAGAGGGTCCGAGATAGTAAAAGTACACTAACAACTTGTTAATTTTGGACAAGGGGTATTTTGGTCATTTATCCCTTCATGCATCTTCATTTTTTTGGGACCCAGTCTCGAAAAATGGACCCTACCATCAGTCTTAGAATGTTTGAAATAGTAAAAATTCACTATTTACTTATTAAATTTGGACTTCGTTTGACTTGTTTAGGGAGAAGGGCATTTTGGTCATTTTTGACATAATTAAGGGTCTCAAATTTTTCGGGACCTAATCTTGTGTCATGGACCTCACCAATGGACTCAGGAGGTCCGAAATAGTAAGAATACCCATATAACTTGCCTTGTTAGTACACAAGGGTATTTTGGTCATTTTAAGACTTGTTTTCATTGTATTTTAATGTTCAGAGTCCCGTCTCGTAAAATGGACCTCCTCATTGGACCCGGAATGCCCGAGATAATAAAGTTTGACTATTTATTCACCCCGTTCGGACTTCGTTTGACTTATTTGTGACTCAGGGGTAAAATGGTAATTTCCCCTATTTAATAAATTATTTAAATATTTTATTTTATTATTTTATTATTTATCAGGGGTACATTTGAAATTTATTTTTGAAGTTTGGGCCAGATTTGAATTAGGGTAAACAGTTGGGGTCAGAATTAAATTTTGAAAAGTTTTGGTTCAATTTTTGAATTTTGTACAGTGAACCAAACGGCTCACTTGTGGTAACCCTAGACCGGACCGATTTTGCACCGAACCAGCCGGTTCAAGCTAACTCAGAGAACCGGTTTAAGAGGTCATGCTGACGTCATGATGACGTCAGCCCTAATTTAAAATTTTAAAATTCTTTGGTTAAACGGTGTAGTTTCATCGCCCCGTTGGATCCGGTCGGTCCCGACCCGACCCAGACCCGGGTCCGGTCCCATCTTAACCCGATACGCCCCGCGACTTTCCAGTCGTCTTCTCCGGTTGGTCTAACCGACGCCGGTCGCCGGAAAAACGAACCAGTCGCCGTTTTGCGCCGTTTTCACGTCCAAACTTCAAGTTTTTTACACCGAAACGTTTCTGGGACATTGGGCATCATTATGGGGTTGGTTTAAACCTCAAAATTCACAGTTTTTTTAGTTATCCATTTCGGTTTTCCGATCGGTTATCGTTTACTCTAGCATGGCCGGTTCTTGGTCGCTTTGATAGATTTTAACAGATTTGGAACCCTTGCATCATCTCCTACACATACGTACATGTAGAACTAAAGCCAAACTCAAGTTGGCTTAGACCCATTTTGAGGGTGGTCGGCCATGGAGGTTTTCGTGGGTGTACTGTTTTTTGGTCATTTTCAAAGCCTAAAACCGTGTTTGACAACCTCATGAACATGTATCTATCACCATATGTATGTGCATAATTCAAAAATAGTCCCTAAAACATCAAAATTTTAGAGAGAGAAAACATTAAAATTTTGCATTTTTCTTACCTTTTCCCACTGTTTTCTCCCTTCCTCTTGCCCTGATTCTCCTTTCCTTCTTCTCCTCTTCAGTTTTCTTCTTCCTCTCCCTCTCTGTCCGTGTCATGGTGAAGATTTTTCTTGTGTATATATGTATATATATATATATATATTTCTCTCACTAGCCCCACTTTCTCTCTCTCTCTCTACCTTTTCTCCACTGTTGGCTTGCCTTATACACTTACACACTCTTATTTTCTGACCTTGCCCATACTTCTTTCCCTTTCACCATGCTTCCCCTCACCTAATGGTTTATAAAGTATTCATGTATATATATATATATATATAACACAACACACACACACATGCACGTGACACACACACACATGCACTGTTCATCCCTATATATATATATATATTCATTTATCATTTAAACATATATATATATATATATATATATACACACACATGCATATTTGGTCACACATACACATACACATCTTTCCTCTTCTTTGTTTTTTGTCATTATTATTATTATTATTATATTTTATAATTATCCTCATAATTTATATTACATATAACTAATATTCAATTTAATAAATTAATTATGTTAAATTAATTTATTTTACACTCATTTTCCATAGCCTCGTAAAACGTGCTTTATTACCCGGCATTCCCGGGTCGGGGTATTACAGCCTTCTACTTCAGGATAGGGATCTACATTTACCAGACCTGGAGCTGCATCACAGGCGACAAGGTCCGGTCAGAAGAAACAGAACAACACTAAAAATGGGGCAGCCAAGTGCTCTCGTTGCAATAAGATCCATAAAGGCCAATGTCTCAAGGACAGCAACGCTTGCTACTACTGTGGCCAGGAGGGACATTATGCAAGAGAATGCCCTCAGAAGGATCAGGCCACGCCCAGCACTACTTCGGTTAAAGCACCAACAACCGGAATAGCACCATCTAGACCTCCGACCCAAAGAACTGGACAAGGGAACGTCCAGCTGCAGGCAGGACGAGTTTTCTCCCTTTTACCAGGAGACGTGCAGGTTACAACCTCTGTAGTCGCAGGTACTCTCTTAGTATGCTCACAGCCTGCTCATGTTTTATTTGACACTGGATCTACACATTCATTTGTATCCCCTACATATGCTGCTAGATTGAACCTAGTGACGGAACCCTTAGGGTATTTACTG
Organism: Nyssa sinensis; assembly: GCA_008638375.1. Lineage (NCBI taxonomy): Eukaryota > Viridiplantae > Streptophyta > Magnoliopsida > Cornales > Nyssaceae > Nyssa > Nyssa sinensis. The sequence goes on from CM018035.1 coordinate 37,143,174, forward strand.
AATGTTTCTATACCATCGGGGAAATCATTGTTGGGGGATACCATGTATAGGAATTGTGGGATACAGATTGGGGATACACACTTATTGGCTAACCTTATACCCTTGGAAATTTGTGGATTCGATGTTATCTTTGGAATGGATTGGCTGACTGCCAATCACGCTACGATAGACTGTGTGGCCAAACGAGTTCTCATACAAAACCCCCAGTTTCCAACAGTTGACTTTGAAGGGACAGGGGTGGCTTCCCCACCCTACTTCGTTTCCTCTATCCAGGCAAGGCGTCTGCTTCGCAAGGGATGTCACGGATTCTTATGTAGTGTTCAAGACACTGATTCTCAGCAACCTGAGTTAGAGAAGATTCCCATTGCTAGGGAATTTCCCAGAGTATTCTTGGATGATCTTCCAGGAATGCCCATAGACAGAGAGATCGAGTTTTGCATCGACGTATTGCCAGGCACTACACCGATATCCAAGACTCCATATAGGATGGCACCGGCAGAGCTGAAGGAGCTGAAGCTCCAGTTGCAAGAATTATTGGACAAGGGTTTTATACGACCCAGCTCGTCACCATGGGGTGCGCCTGTATTGTTCGTAAAGAAAAATGATGGAACTATGAGACTGTGTATCGACTATCGCAAGCTGAACAAAGTTACCATCCGGAACAGATATCCACTGCCCAGAGTAGATGATTTGTTCGACCAATTGAAAGGGGCCCAGGTGTTCTCAAAGATCGACCTGAGGTCCGGCTATCACCAGTTGAAGGTCAGACCCACTAACATTCACAAGACATCATTTAGGACACGGTATGGACACTACGAGTTCCTTGTTATGCCATTTGGGGTGACCAATGCCCCAACTGCATTCATGGACATGATGAACCGTGTGTTCAAGCCGTACTTGGATGACTTCGTGATTGTATTTATAGACGACATCTTGGTTTACTCTAAGAACCAGGAAGAACACGAGGTACATCTAAGGAGAGTCTTACAGAAGTTAGGGGAGCAGAAGTTATACGCCAAGTTGAAGAAATGCGAATTCTGGCTTCTTAATATAGCATTTCTGGGACACGTGATCAGTAAAGAAGGAATCTCTGTTGATTCCCAGAAGATCGAGGCAATCATGAATTGGCCTCAACCTATGAATGTCACGGAAGTGCGAAGTTTCATGGGGTTAGCAGGCTACTATAGGAGATTTGTCAAGGACTTTTCCAAAATAGCTACGCCTATTACCAAACTGACCCGGAAGGGTGTTCCTTTTGTTTGGACAGAGGAACAAGAAAAGAGTTTCCAAGAGTTAAAGGAGCGTTTGGTTACAGCTCCTATATTGACAGTACCAGAAGGAACTGACGGTTTTGTAATTTACAGTGATGCCTCGTTCAAGGGCTTAGGGTGTGTGTTAATGCAGAATGGAAAAGTGGTAGCATATGCTTCACGACAGTTGAGACCCCATGAGGGGAACTATCCGACACACGACCTTGAGCTAGCAGCCATTGTCTTCGCCTTGAAGATATGGAGACATTATTTATACGGAGCCACGTGCGAAATCTTCACCGACCATAAGAGACTCAAGTATCTATTTACACAGAAGGAGCTCAATATGAGACAACGCCGTTGGTTAGAATTGTTGAAGGACTACTGTCACGCCCCGAATTCCCGACGAACCCGGGACGTGAGTAACGAGACAAAAAATAAAATAAATGAAAGGACAATTGTAACTACATTCACTAAACATACATCCATTCTCATCAATACATAAAATAACATAAAGTAAATTGTTCGTAGGTCATTCGGGCTTAAGCCCTTACATTACAAAATATAAGTCCCACGGACCAAAATATGCCAAGTGCTTCACCCTATCAAAGTATCACTGGGTCTCAAGTAGCTGGAGGGTCCTCATCTGAAAAATGTTGCCCACGAATGGGTCAGCTCAACTGCTGGTATGATGAAGTGCTAATGCAAGAAATAAAGCTAAGGCGTGGCATGTGCAAAGTGTACATTTATATCTAAATGACATTCAAAGCATCGCAGTAATACATGAATGGTATGCGTGATACACCCATGCACAACTCTATGCCACACCCATGTCTCGTTTACGGGTACTCCCCAATGGTACGGAGTACCAATGCAATGGCCAATTTTGGGTTTTTCACCACAGGATCTACACCCTCATAATGCAAAGCACCACGTGCTTACCCACGCCATGTTATCAAAGAATTCATCATATGCCAATATGCCAATGCAATCTCAATGAAACATGATTTCCACAATATAGCATGCTCGAAACAATAAATACATAAATCACTAACTGATTCCACATGCAAGCATATCTCATATAATCAACATGTACACATGTCATGATTCACGTTCATCATTCACTAAACATTCATAAAGTACAAGTAACATGTAAGCATGTGAACAACCAATTCCAAATCATCAAGTAAGCACATTCCACATAAACACATAAGTCATTCCAGTCATTCACAGAACATTCCTAACTTAACTCCATTTCTAACATTAGCAAAACACCATACCTGTAGGGTTAGTCTCAACCCTCGAAGAACGTGCACGATATGTAACTGAATTGGCCAATGAAAATGCAAGAGGTCAGATCTCCTTCTCCTGTCCTATCAGTGTCCATAAATTACAACTCAGTCCATTGTCATTTGAATTTATGCTATTCATCAAATTTTATGTCTTTAATTCATAGGTTTCTATTCTGCTAAATTAAACTCTGCCATTGAGTCTAGGACGTCGAAGAAAATAAGTTTAGGTTCTCGTAGAACTCAATTCGGACTTCTGGGTTAAAAAGGGCAAAACAGTCATTTTGCACTTTTCACGGGTCATTACAGTTTGTGACCTCTTTTCACAAATCGGACTCCACGGTTGAGTCCGGAATGCTCGAGATAATAAAGTTTCACTATTTGTTTACTTAATTCGGAGTTCGTTTGACTGTACTTCAATCCAGGGGCATTTTTGTCATTTTCAAGGTTACTACGGGTCTTTTATTTTTTGGGACCTCGTCTCGTAAAATAGACCTCACCATTGGCCTCAGAATGGTCGAGATAGTCAAAATACACTAATGACTTGTCCCATTTGGACTCCGGATTATTTTAGAATATTTAATTAATTAATTAATTTAATTAATATTTTATTCATGAGGGTCAAAACATAATTATTAACAGTTGGGGGGGGTCAATTCGTAATTTCCGTAACTTCTTGGTCAAATTAAAATTTCTAAAAGTCAGGGGGGCCAATTTGTAATTTAAGAAAACCCTATCTCACTATGGATAGCCAAACAGTGGCTATCCCTCAAACCTAGAATAGGATATGCCCATCCCCCAATTCAATTTCAATTTCAATTTCTTACCCTAGGAACCAAACAGTCTCAATCTCCTTTTAATTTAAAACATGGGGGCGACACGTGGCAGGGGAGGTTCAACCCCGCCCGAACCGGACCTGACCCGGACCCGAAACCCGGCCCGCACAGTGCCTTTCTTCCCCGACTTCCCGGCGAGCCTCCAGTAGGGTTCCGACGCTGGCGACTGGTCTCCGGCGAGATTTTCAATGTTTCAGAATGCGATTCTCTCCGTTTTCTCCCAAGGATTCCATATCTAGGATCGGTTTTGGATTCAACCCATTAGTTTTTCACGAAATAGAGCTCAAAGCTCTATGGCCGAATCTCCGGCCAACTTTTCTTTTCTGATTTCATGCTTATTTCCCTACTGTTTTTCTTCCTTTCTTTTTCATTTAGTTTTCTGCACTCCGTAGGATTATTTCTAGGTCATTTAAACAAGGTTCTATGCATAAAATGTCAATAAACCCGAAATTATTCTTACACCTGCAACTAGGGTTTACTCACTGATTTCTCAACCAATTTTCTTGATTTTTCTTGCATTATTTCCCTTTCAATTTCAGCTATATGATCCTACTATTAAAATCAACATTTCATGCTTTAAAAATTCTGAAACAGAATGACCCACTTACCTTGAAATTTCTGATTTTCTCTTGGTGGGTTGCTTCCTCTCACTTCTGTTCCTCTTGCTCCACTTCTGCCTCTCTCTTTTCAACCCATTTCTTCTACTTTCCTCTTTAACTCACGGATGTACACACATATACATAAAACACTCACAACCGACTCTTTTCTCTCTCCTCTCTTTCTCTCTCTATTCCTCTCCACTTGCAACCTTCCTTGACCTGACTTTCTCTCTGTTCAGCCTCCTTGTTTCTCCCCAAATGCAGCTTTGCATTTAATGCAAAGCTGCCCTATATACCTATATATATACATAACACTCATCACACATACACTAAACACACACACTCCCGACCGACACCATACACAGTGTACACACTGTTCTGCCCTATATACATACATATACATATTCACATACACATGTATATACATTAGTCTACACCTATACATCTCTCAAATATCCCACACATACATGCTACACATACATGCCATACATATATATAATCAACATGCATTAAAATTTAATAATAATAATAATAATAAAAATTTTAATAACTAAGGAAAATTTTCATATATAAAAAAAAGAAATTTTCGGTTTATTACATCCTTACCTCCTTACAAAAATTTCGTCCCGAAATTTAAAATAACATAAAACAAAAGAAAATACATCATTGATCAAACAACTCGGAGTACCTAACTCGAACCTCGGCCTCACGCTCCCAAGTAGCCTCCTCGACCCCATGATGGTTCCAACGAACCTTGACCAATGGGATGGTCCTGCCTCGCAAAACCTAGTCCCTCGAGTCCAATATCTCTACGGGTCTCTGGTCATAAGAAGCGTCGCCTTCTAGCTGAAGATCTACCCAATCTAACATATGGGAGGAGTCAGGATGGTACTTTCCCAACATCGACACATGAAAAATATCATAAACTCCTGATAGCTGCGGTGGTAATGCCAGCTTATAGGCCACCTCACTAACTCTCCCAAGAATCTCAAAGGGGCCTATAAATCGTGGCAACAGCTTCCCACTGCGCCCAAACCTCCTCAAACCTCGCCTGGGAGATACCTTGGGGAACACATGGTCCCCAGCCTCGAATGACAAGGGCCGCCGCCTCCTCCTATCTGCATAACTCCTCTGGCGACTCTGGGCTGTCAACAAGCGCTGTCTGATCACTTGTATCTTGTCGGTGGTCTCATGGACTATACCGGGTCCCCAAACAATTGTCTCCCCTACCCCAGTCCAACACACTAGTGGACGACACAGCCTACCGTACAACACTTCGGATGGTGCCATCTTAATATTGGACTGCTAGCTACGGTTGTGGGCAAACTCTACCAAAGCAAGGTGATCCTCTCAGCTACCCCTGAAGTCCATAACGCAGTCTCTAAGCATGTCCTCTAGGATCTGAATGGCACGCCCTGACTGACCATCAGTCTGGGGATGAAAGGTAGTACTAACTTAGCTGAGTCCCTAAGGTTGTCTGGGGCTCTGCCAAAATCGGGCAGTGAAACGTGGGTCCCTGCCTAAAACAGTGGATACTGGAACCCCATGTAGTTGCACAATCTCTCGACATAGTAATAAAAGATCGATGCAAAATGTATTGTAACATGTAGACGTGCAGCCTTACCTATGGATCACTCACCTCTCCCTCAGCCAGGCGATGTGGAATGCATTACCTCTTCCCATTACCATCTCCCCCGTAGGCTTCGCCTCACCGGTAGGCATGTAGCGGCGTGCAGACATCTCCACACTCCCTGCTAGGGTCTGGTGCTAACCCCATCTGTAACGACTCACTCCACATGGCACAACACATAATGAAATCCTTAAGACACATTGGCTCATCAATGCCAATTCCTTTCAAATTCCATCCAAGCATCACGACTCTCCTCAATAATTCAACACAATAAGAAGTAAAGGAAACTTCTCACTATTCACAAAGATACCCCAAGGTCTCTCACACATGCGATGTCATCTAACCCACCTCAAATTAATCCATGAAATCATTTAGTGATTTATCCCAATGGCCTAAATACACATTATCTGCAACACAATGCAATCTATCATCGAGTATTTTCTAAGTACCCTAATTACCCACAAGATATCAACAGTACAATCTAAAAGTAAAGCTATCATCTCCCACCTTAGTCTATATATAACCAAGACTAAGTGTCATGTACTGATGAGGACTAGTCTATCCATTTCATGTACACATACATTGACTGGGTATACAATTATAGACAGTGTAGTTTATGTACTCTAATTTAAGTCAATATACCTAGGTTCAGAAGAATAAAACATTAGTGAAACTCTTCACCAATTTCTACTACGAACATACATCAATTTTTTATACACATGTATCAACGCACACATATAAACACGTTTAAGTATTCTCTTATACATGCATTAATAACAACCAGTCTGTATATAAAAAAAAAAAAATCCTAATTCGCAGTACTATAACGGTCACTAACCAGCATGCTTATATAGAGTAAACATACAACATTCAATAGCTAACGCGTAGCTTACCACATCATCACCCAGTATAAAATTTCATTCCAGGAATACACATATACATAATTAAGTACATAATCCATTGTACAGGTAACCAGGCATATTCCCAACCTTACGGATATCTAGGCTCATAGCCTATCTCACAAACAACAAGCATACAGTCTACTATTTAACCTCATTCGTTATACTTGTATAAAGGCAAGCATTGAATCCTAGATCATCAATAACCAAGCATACCCCACATTGTACAATTTCACAATCTAAGGTAACAAGCACTCATCTAATCACGTAATCCAAACCAACCCAATTCAACTTAAAGTCTAACCCCTCTTAACCCATAATAAAGTCAATCTAAAAAGGATCTACGAACACTCCATGAAATAAAGAAAACATCTCCCTCAGGAGTACACACTGTCTCTCCCCCCCCCCCCCGTAATAGTCTATACTCGTCTAAAGTGTAAATAACCGATCTATCTCCAACAGAATACCAATACTAGACGCATCAAATAAGATGAAGAATCTAAATAAGGCATGCAGTCAGCTACCTCTATCGAGTAATCTCTACAGATTCTCGTCAGCATCACTCTACCCCTAACGTCATGGCAACATAGTAAATATGAATGAATGAGATGCACTATGGTCCATCAATATGCTAGTCCATAAGCTAAACACAAAAAAATGTACCTCAAGGCTCTGAAGGTCCAAAAGAATAGGTGACTCTAGGCTGGCTACTGCATAACGCCACTCCGAGTGGTCTGGTCTTGCCTATCACCCCTCTGACTGAGAGTCTTGACACTCAATGCTGTAGGTGCATGCTGAAAATACGGTGTCGGAGGTCCTTGACCCAATAGTGGCTGTGGCAGAGGCACTTGGGTATACTGATAGAAATGTGGCTCCCCTAAGTCCTGAGAAATCGACCTCTGAGGGCAATTGGCCCTAACATGGCCAGCCTGGTGGCATACAAAACAAAGTCGTGGAGTCCTCCGTCCTTGACTCTGTACTGGTGATGGAAATGACTCCTGACTAGACTCGATCCTCTGTCTCAAGCTAGGGTCCCTCAAAGGACAAGTGACCATCTTGTGGCCAGGCTGTCTACAATAAAAACATATAATGGTCCCTTGGGATGTGGATGTGGATGTGGATGTGGAAGAAGCACCAGTCCGGAATCTCTTCAATCGTCTCTTACCAGTGAGAGTCTGGGCAGGTATGGATATCTGTGCAGAAGAAGCACGAGCTCGAGACCTCTTCGATGGTCTCTTACCAGTGTATATCGGGGTAGACCTAGGGATCTATGCTGAAGTCGCCCCGCTCTGGGTCTGGGGCTCTCTAACTCCTCTAAGCTCAGCCAACTCTCTCTCAGCCCTGACCGCTCTCATCACTACCTCCTGTATAGTGTGAAGGCATTCCCGCATAATGGTCGCTATGTCCCCAGAACCACTAGTTTGCCCTACCTCCACTGGAGCAGGTGTAAAAGTGACGGCCTCCTCGGCTGTACCATCTGCAGAAGCAGCAGCTCGGGGCCAACTATGCCACGGTGGTGCAGTGGTCCTAGGCTCATCGTGTCTAGGTGGTATAAGTCTGGGAGTAGCTTGTCTCGGTGGCATGTCTACAAGTTCAAAGAGAAGAAAAATTAATACCTCATTTTTTTTTTTTTCATTAGACATATGTGCTAAAAGAACATTAAGCAGGTACTTGGCAACACTTCACAATTCCGAAGTAACAACCATAATATGCCATGACACACTCGCCTAACCAATACCTACATAACTAATGTCAATCATCACCACCTATAGGTTACACTAAACAATTTACACCGAGTTCTAACGTAGCCCTCTATTAAGAAGGATTTTATCTAAACAATGCAATACACGCATACTTAAACATTTTAACACTAGCAAGGTTTAACTCCCAGTGAATACTATCCAAAACAATACATCTCTCCACAACCAGGGTCTAACACAAGAACATCTTTAAAAATCTAAGGATAAACACTCTAAGTATCCATCTATACACAAAAGCTCCACAGTCCAAATCCTTATTCTAGCATTTTAAGGTTTGATGTGTCTTTTATTATCCCTTACTTTTATAGCTAGGTGATAACCCTTCATGGATCACAGCTCCTTTCATTACTGGCTGATGGGGTACCATCCATCAACTGTAACTCAAGACCTGAGGCCAATCCAGTCTGTATAAATATCATAGTCATAGTACTATAATCCATGAAAATTGGTTACTAACCTAGCACACTCATACAGAATCCACAAACAACGTCAACCAGGTAAACAACCAGGTTCACAACCTGTCTCCTAAGTAACTAGGCATAATGTCTACCGTGTAGATAACTAAGTGTACAACCCACACCTCAAATAACTAGGCACACCGTCTATCCCATAAAGTATACGGTCTATCACATAGACACGAGTTTCTAATCCTAGTCAACCACTACCACAAAAACAAAATTCACATGCTCCCTATCTACTGGGAAATCAAGTATAGCGCATACTCGTGCACACCAATACAACATGTGTATATAAAATATTTTAGATAAAAGTTCAGTCATGTTCTTATCAGTGACTAGGGAGTACGTATAGCATATCCTAATGTACACTTAACAAATTCTCACACATTATACACGTCATGCATCTTACCACATAAAATCACATAGGCATGCATCACAGTATAGCATCAATCGACACGTAATTTCAACAACTCATGCTTTAGGTGTATAAAATCATATAACACACGAAATCCTATCGCATGCTACTAACAGTTCACACTAAGTCTCGCTCTTTTCTCTAGGGTCTCATGGTGTTAAACAACACCCCACAGTCTCTAGGTAGTCGAACCTATGCTCTGATACCACGTTGTCACGCCCCGAATTCCCGACGAACCCCGGATGCGAGTAACGAGACAAAAAATAAAATAAATGAAAGGACAATTGTAACTACATTCACTAAACATACATACATTCTCATCAATACATAAAATAACATAAAGTACATTGTTCATAGGTCATTCGGGCTTAAGCCCTTACATTACAAAATATAAGTCCCACAGACCAAAATATGCCAAGTGCTTCACCCTATCAAAGTATCACTGGGTCTCAAGTAGCTGGAGGGTCCTCATCTGAAAAATGTTGCCCACGAATGGGTCAGCTCAACTGCTGGTATGATGAAGTGCTAATGCAAGAAATAAAGCTAAGGCGTGGCATGTGCAAAGTGTACATTTATATCTAAATGACATTCAAAGCATCGCAGTAATACATGAATGGTATGCGTGACACACCCATGCACAACTCTATGCCACACCCATGTCTCGTTTACGGGTACTCCCCGATGGCACGGAGTACCAATGCAATGGCCAATTTTGGGTTTTTCACCACAGGATCTACACCCTCATAATGCAAAGCACCATGTGCTTACCCATGCCATGTTCTCAAAGAATTCATCATATGCCAATATGCCAATGCAATCTCAATGAAACATGATTTCCACAATATAGCATGCTCGAAACAATAAATACATAAATCACTAGCTGATTCCACATGCAAGCATATCTCATATAATCAACATGTACACATGTCATGATTCACGTTCATCATTCACTAAACATTCATAAAGTACAAGTAACATGTAAACATGTGAACAACCAATTCCAAATCATCAAGTAAGCACATTCCACATAAACACATAAGTCATTCCAGTCATTCACAGAACATTCCTAACTTAACTTCATTTCTAACATTAGCAAAACACCATACCTATAGGGTTAGTCTCAACCCTCGAAGAACGTGCAAGATATGTAACTGAATTGGCCAATGAAAATGCAAGAGGTCAGATCTCCCTCTCCTGTCCTGTCAGTGTCCATAAATTACAACTCAGTCCATTGTCATTTGAATTTATGCTATTCATCAAATTTTATGTCTTTAATTCATAGGTTTCTATTCTGCTAAATTAAACTCTGCCATTGAGTCTAGGACGTCGAAGAAAATAAGTTTAGGTTCTCGTAGAACTCAATTCGGACTTCTGGGTTAAAAAGGGCAAAACAGTCATTTTGCACTTTTCACGGGTCATTACAGTTCGTGACCTCTTTTCACAAATCGGACTCCACGGTTGAGTCCAGAATGCTCGAGATAATAAAGTTTCACTATTTGTTTACTTAATTCGGAGTTCGTTTGACTGTACTTCAATCCAGGGGCATTTTGGTCATTTTCAAGGTTACTACGGGTCTTTTATTTTTTGGGACCCCGTCTCGTAAAACAGACCTCACCATTGGCCTCAGAATGGTCGAGATAGTCAAAATACACTAATGACTTGTCCCATTTGGACTCCGGATTATTTTAGAATATTTAATTAATTAATTAATTTAATTAATATTTTATTAATATTTTATTCATGAGGGTCAAAACATAATTATTAACAGTTGGGGGGGTCAATTCGTAATTTTCGTAACTTCTTGGTCAAATTAAAATTTCTAAAAGTCAGGGGGGCCAATTTGTAATTTAAGAAAACCCTATTCTCACTATGGATAGCCAAACAGTGGCTATCCCTCAAACCTGGAATAGGATATGCCCATCCCCCAATTCAATTTCAATTTCAATTTCTTACCCTAGGAACCAAACAGTCCCAATCTCCTTTTAATTTAAAACATGGGGGCGACACGTGGCAGGGGTGGTTCAACCCCGCCCGAAACCCGGCCCGCACAGTGCCTTTCTTCCCCGACTTCCGGCGAGCCTCCGGTAGAGTTCCGGCGCCTTCTCCGGTGCCGGCGATTGGTCTCCGGCGAGATTTTCAATGTTTCAGAATGCGATTCTCTCCGTTTTCTCCCAAGGATTCCATATCTAGGATCGGTTTTGGATTCAACCCATTAGTTTTTCACGAAATAGAGCTCAAAGCTCTATGGCCGAATCTCCGGCCAACTTTTCTTTTCTGATTTCATGCTTATTTCCCTACTGTTTTTCTTCCTTTCTTTTTCATTTAGTTTTCTGCACTCCGTAGGATTATTTCTAGGTCATTTAAACAAGGTTCTATGCATAAAATGTCAATAAACCCGAAATTATTCTTACACCTGCAACTAGGGTTTACTCACTGATTTCTCAACCAATTTTCTTGATTTTTCTTGCATTATTTCCCTTTCAATTTCAGCTATATGATCCTACTATTGAACTCAACATTTCATGTCACGACCCGAAACCCACCCTATGCGGATTTCGTGTCGCGGGGCCGACCCTAAGGCCGTCCCTACTTTTTCCATTCCTGTATCATAGAACTAATATGCAAAGTACCAAATTCTTAAAACAATAACAACGGAAGTTTATCACTACAATAGTCAGCGGAAGTCTTAACCTACATCATATGGTTTTACAGTACCAAGTCAAAACTAAACATAACCAGCACCCGTGGGTGGTGAATACATGGGAGAATTAAAACATAGTCTGATACAATTCTTCAAAATATCCCCCTATGCTTCCAGACTCCTATTGGGGTCTTGCGGTGTCATTACCTGAAAAGGGGTAAGTAGGGTGGAATGAGCTACAAGAGCCCAGCAAGTAAATACAGATCTCCGACACTGGTATCGAGGATCATAAAAGAATATGAATCCAAGAATAAGAATATGATAGCCAATCATAAAAAAAATAAGATGCTATGATAGCCAATGGGAACAATTGTCATGATGGCAATGAATAGTGAAATCACAATGTGTAATCAGTAGGAATGGCATAACAATGTTCTGAAATTCTCGACGATAATACAATAACAAGAAAGTACTGCCAATATAATTGATCACAACAAATCAATAAAGGAATATCTCGCAATACAAGATAATCACAAGAATATTGTAATTCAACAATCATAGTTGAGCAATCATGTAAGAGATGCTTTTATACTATGTCAGGGCTTAGCACGCCCTCGGTCCTTGGGGGCCCGGTTTACCCCCTTCAGTGCATTCCAATGTATGGCCACATGTCCGTTCACGGACTCGACCCGAAGGTCTTCAGTGTATTTAAAAGCATCGGAGGGATGTTGTGACTGAGCACAAATCCAGTATACATAAACATTTCATGATCATAAATGATTCCATAGGAGTATATAAAAATAGAATATCATCAATTCAATGGAAACATAACAATAGGCATTTCAAGCACGGTTCAACATGATAACAATAGTACAACAATAATCGATGTCCACCAGATAGAACAATATCACATTGTGGAGACAATAACATCAGATACGCTCAGGAGTACAAGTTTGGCAGTAAAAGAATGAACTTGGCTTGATAACACCACATGGAAGAGAAAGGGTATCTACTTACCTCTAATGAAATCTTAGCTTAGAAATTCGTGAGTGGGCCCTTCCCCTTCAAGTTCCCTATATATCAATAAACGTGTTTCAGAATAAATGTTGATTCATCAATCTTACGTCTCGTCATCTTAAGTATCTCTAATGCCAATTTAGACTTCACCATTGAGTCCATAGGGTTCGGAATAATAAAAATTCACTAGTTCTTTAATTTAATCGGAGTCCATTTGACTTACTTATGAAGCAGGGGTATTATGGTCATTTTTTACAAGTTGTAACTTTTCGGGACTCCGTCTCGTGAAACGGACCTCACCATTGGACTCAGAGCATCCGAGATAATAAAAATTGACTAATCATTTACCTTATTTGGACCTCGTTTGACCCACTTTTGAGTCAGGGGTAATATTGTAAAATGTACATTTTTCTATTGGGCCTTAGCGTAATTATTCAAAACTTTTGGGGTCATAATATAATTAGCCAGAGTTGCGGTCTGAACCATTGGGTTTACTGACTAGAAACCCTAACCGGTTCGGTTCTTCACTGAACCAAACGGTTCAGTTAAATTTAGAGAACCGGATTAACATATCCAATTTCTCACTTTATCCACGGTTTGGACAACTCCAACCCAATTCCAATCCCTTATACCCGTGACCAAACAAGCCCAATTAATTTTAATTTCACATTCAAAACGACACAGTGTTGGACCTGTATTGCGGTCGGTCGGATCTCAACCCGACCCGACCCAGACCCGATCTCATCCTGACCCGAAGAAGCCCCCGATACTCCGGTTGTCTTCTCCGGTGGGGTTTTCCGGCCACGGTCGCCGGAATAGCGAATTTCCTCACGGATCTTAGCGATTTCACGTCCAAAATTTACTGTTTTCGTTCCAAATGAAATCTAACATTGTAAGGAACCTTTTAGGACCGGTTTTAACCTCCAACACCACCGGTTTCACGCACCCATTTCCAGTTTCCGGCGTTGCACCGGTGAGGGGATAACTGGCCACAGAATGGCCATTTCTTGACCATTTAAGCTGATTCGAAGTGCGTTGGGTCCCTAGAGACTTTTCCTATCCATCCTATGGTTCAGTTTTCCACTTGGGTTCGCCTATTTTAAGTCACCATTTCAACCGAAACCCAGTTTTTGGTTTTTTCTTGTTTTTCCTTCTTTGTTTCAGATCCTACAATTCCAGTAAGCAATTCTATAATTATACAAAATGAATTTAAAGAAAAAAGACGTAGGAGTTTACCTGTTCTCAAGCAACTGCTATACCTCAATTTTCAGTTTTCTCTCTCTCTCTATCTAAGACTGGTTCTATTTTTTTTCTCTCTTCATTTACCTTCTTTATCCCCTTAACCGACCCTCAGTCGGTGGCCCTTGCCACCTGTTGCTGCGGTGGCAGCATACCCGAGCACCAAGACACCTCACCAACTTTTCTTATATATATATATATATATACATATATATATACATATTATCCAATTTACCACATATATATATTTATATGTATTCATGAGATCACCTAATACATTATTATGCATACATATTCATATACACATATCCATTTAATTATGCAACGTAACTTAAAACAGTTCGGGTTTTATTATTGTATCGACTTACCTCGATATTTGTGCCGTACCCCGGGTCGGGGTATTACATTTCATGCTTTAAAAATTCTGAAACAGAATGACCCACTTACCTTGAAATTTCTGATTTTCTCTCTGTGGGTTGCTTCCTCTCACTTCTGTTCCTCTTGCTCCACTTCTGCCTCTCCCTTTTCAACCCCTTTCTTCTACTTTCCTCTTTAACTCACGGATGTACACACATATACATAGAACACTCACAACCGACTCTTTTCTCTCTCCTCTCTTTCTCTCTCTATTCCTCTCCACTTGCAGCCTTCCTTGACCTGACTTTCTCTCTGTTCAGCCTCCTTGCTTCTCCCCAAATGCAGCTTTGCATTTAATGCAAAGCTGCCCTATATACCTATATATATACATAACACTCATCACACACACACTAAACACACACACTCCCCACCGACACCACACACAGTGTACACACTGTTCTGCCCTATATACATACATATACATATTCACATACACATGTATATACATTAGTCTACACCTATACATCTCTTAAATATCCCACACATACATGCTACACATACATGCCATACATATATATAATCCAAATGCATCAAAATTTAATAATAATAATAATAATAAAAATTTTAATAACTAAGGAAAATTTTCATATATAAAAAAAAAAAATTTTCGGGTTATTACAACTACGAGGTCAGCATACAATACCACCCAGGAAAGGCAAACGTAGTAGCTGACGCTCTTAGTAGGAAGTCATCAGGGAGTTTAGCTTGCCTGTTGATGACACAGACAGAGATACTGAGAGACTTGGAGGCTATGGAAATAGAGATAGTTCTGCCCAGTTCCGAGACACTATGTGCCAACGTCACAGTCAGTTTTTCGGTTGTGGACAAGATCAGGGGGCTACAGACTCAGGATGAGAAGTTGGCTAAGGTTCTTCAAGGAATTGAGACAGGCATAGATTCTGAGTACTCAGTGAGAGATGGAATATTATATTATTAGGGTAGGATCTGCGTACCCGACGTGCCCGAAATCAGGAAGGAGATTCTTGATGAGGCACACAGTTCAAAATTTGCCTTACATCCAGGGGGCACCAAAATGTATCACAATGTTAAGGATACTTATTGGTGGTCTGGGATGAAACGTCACATAGCTGAGTACATAGCACGATGTGTCAAGTGCCAACAAATTAAGGTAGAACATCAGAAGCCTAGAGGACTTCTGCAATCACTGCCCATTCTTGAGTGGAAGTGGGAACATATCACGATGGACTTTGTGTCAAGATTGCCAAAGACAGTCAAGGGGAGTGATTCTATCTGGGTCATCGTAGATAGATTAACTAAGACAGCTCATTTCCTGGCAACCAAGACGACACAATCTCTTCAGCGACTAGCCGAGCTATACATCAGAAAGATTGTTAGACTTCACGGAGTTCCAGTATCAATTGTTTCTGATAGGGACCCCCGGTTCGTATCACGATTCTGGAAAGGATTACAACAAGCTATGGGCACGGAACTGAGTCTTAGTACTGCGTATCACCCCGAGACCGACGGCCAGTCGGAAAGGACGATACAGACTTTAGAAGACTTACTGCGTTTCTGTGTCATAGACTTTGAAGGGAGTTGGGAAGATCAGTTGCCATTAGTGGAGTTCACGTACAATAATAGCTATCAAGCTAGTATTGGTATGGCGCCATATGAGGCATTGTACGGCAGGAAGTGCCGATCACCACTGTGTTGGACAGAGGTGGGAGAAAGGAAACTCTATGGGCCAGAGATAGTGGAACAGACCACAGGAAAAATACAACTGACCCGACAGCGTTTATTAGCAACTCAAAGTCGACAGAAAAGCTATGCGAATGTTCACCGATGAGACTTAGAGTTTGCAAAAGATGATTTTGTATAATTGAAAGTATCACCCATGAAAGGAGTAGTCAGGTTTGGCAAGAGGGGAAAGCTTGGCCCCAGATATATTGGGCCATTCAGGATCACGAAGAGGGTTGGACCCGTAGCTTACGAGCTTGCCTTACCTTCAGAGTTAGCACTTGTTCACAATGTGTTTCATGTCTCGATGCTAAGGAAGTGTATACAGAGTACAGATCAAGTGATCGAGCACGAACCGTTAGACGTCCAGGAAAATCTGAGTTACATAGAGCATCCAGTTCAGATTTTGGATCGTCGAGATCAGGTACTACGGAACAACACTATTCCATTAGTCAAAGTTCTGTGGAGAAATCACCGGATGGAAGAGGCTACTTGGGAGCGAGAAGATGATATGCGCGCCAAGTACCCACACTTATTTTTATAGTAGTATATGCTAAGTTTGGGGACAAACTTATTTTTAAGGGGGTAAGTGTCACGACCCGAAACCCACCCTGTGCGGATCTCGGATCGCAACCGCCGCCTTCAGGCCCGGGAGCCTGAGGGCAAGGCAAAACATGGGCGACGGTATCGAATAGCGGTGCGGCCTTGATTTGCGGAAGCGTGAAAAACCCTTTTCTTTTTTTTTTAAAAAAAAATCTTTTAAAAACTTTCGCACAGCCGTCCGGTACTGTCGCTCTTCATAGCGGTACACATGAATAATCACATCAGAGCATACTAAAAATTAAAGTCTTATACATGATACATATTCGAATGCCTCAAGGGCTTAAGTACATATGTGGTTGCCTCTTGGGCTTAAATACATAATTGTCCAAAGTACGACATCAAAATTCGACCAACCATAGGCCCTAATACTTCCCAAAATATCTCCAGAATCCTAATGGAGCTGCCTATCATTTCTCCCCAAATTGGGCAAGGGTCCACCCATCGTCATCACCTGAAAAATGTTAGGGAATGGGGTGAGCTTCGAAAAGCCCAGTGAGTAATTCTAACATCTGTCATGGGTTTCAATTGGTAGTGGTTTCGCACGTGAGAATTTTGTAAAACACTCACTACCAATTGCTCGTATACTTGGAACATAGAGTACATGCATTCTTTAAACAATGGCTTTGAAACATTAAAGTATTCAAGCTAACTTGTACTTTTGGAATAAAGTATATGAATTTCAAATCATGTAAATATGCATGGTGAAAATGAGGAAAAAGCCTGCTTCCATTTTCAACACACACCTTATCACTTTCATTAACAGAATCCGTTTCGAACCAGATTCCCATTTTACTTTTCGTGGAGATATCTCATATGCCTGGGGGATTAGATCCTGCTACCTGGCATTTATTCGTATCGTAGTTGGGTTCCTAAGAAACCCGATAGAAATCCGTGGTGCTTATGCACAATTTATCTTGCATTTAAAAGCATTTAACCCATAATTCCTTCGTGTGGATGCATTTAAAAGCATTTCAAACATATAGTTCATAATCTCACGATAGGGTATCGAAATACGTGAAACATGTAAATTCAGGATATATAATAACATTTGAAATCGAAATTTTAGACATGCAGAAGTATATCTCAAGGAACAGTAGTAAATTATTCAGGAAGCATGTCATAACAGAATATTTAAAACGGAATTGTGTAAAGACAGAATTTGATATTTAAAACATCATTCAAATCCGTGGAATTAAATCTCCACTTCAAATGTGAGGTTACTCACCTTGATTCCCCGGGTTTGCACTACTGGTGGGCTTTCCCTTTCCTTTGTATTTCCTAAGAAAATTATAAAGAACTCGTTAACTTCACATTTTACCTTAAATCGTCACCTATTCATGCTCTTTCATTTAATTTTAGGCCTAACGTATCCTAACTTCCTAGGATTGGTCTTACTAGTCAACTCGTGGTGACTTGATGTGTCACATCCCCCTTACCCACCCTGTGCGGATTAGGGGCATGCAACCGGCCAGTTAGGCACCCATCGGTTTTTTTTTTTTTTTTGAAATCAAAATGCCGACGGTAATCCTAACCACAGGCCATTCATCAGTAACATCCAAGTACAATGCATTCAATTAATATAAGTTGCAGCGGAACTAAGGGAATGCATAACACCTTGGCAGAGCCATTAATACATCCATGGTTAACTATTACATCATTGTCCTACAAAAGATGCTAGTCTTAGGTTTCAGTACATCATATTCAAAAATGGAGTTAGGTACAAAAATGGTTAATTCATTGATTCTTCAAAATAGTGCTTCGGGTCTCCAACCCGCTAATCTCGGTCGCTAGGTCCATCACCTGAAAAATGTTAGGGAAGGGGTGAGCTTTAAAAAGCCCAGTGAGTAACACGGGTCCCCTGTCATGGGTTTCAAACCATTGTTGTCTATAAAACAGGTGGTCGGATCAGACATTTTAGAGGATATAGTTAAATCCGTATATTTGAACAATATTTAAAACAAGAATATAGTCAAAACATCATAGCAACAGAACAGTTCAATAATAAGCAGAGCAGAACAGTATAACAGGATAACAGTACAGTATGCACACTTTAAATAGTGCAATATGCTCATACAGAGTTCAAGACTGAATTTGGTACCATGAGTCAGTAGTTCTTTTAGTAAAAACAAGGATAATTTCATTTCAATACGGAACAGTGAAATCGGACAAGGTAAAAAAATATAGTCATGCATTGAGTAAAAGCATGGAAGACAGTATATCAGTAGGAACAGTACAGTACAGTATAAGAAATACAATAACTAGACGGTGTACTTATACACCAATTCAGGAGTCTAGGTTACTCACCTTGTGCGGTAACGGGATTTAACTGAGAAGCCTTTCTCTTCTTCTTATCCTTCTTTATCCTAGAAAATTTAGGAACATTTCGTAAATCTCACATGAATCTTTAACTTGGTTTATTTAAATTTCAACCTGAGTTAGACTATCTCGTTGTCTATGTGTTTTTATGATAATTGAAATTCACCTTTGCACCCACTCTTTCAGGGTTTCCGTGTCTTCCTGTTTCTTTAGTTTAGCCTCCGCGACCATTGCCTTGGTACGCATCTTGTATATAAACGGTCGTACGGAGACTACCTCAGTCGTTTTGGCTATCCTTATGTTCCGTTCGATAATCTTTTGTTGCCATAAGAGTTGTTGCATGAATTCCTGTTGCTTTTTGTCAGCTAGTCTTTCGGCTTTAGACATAATGGTGAATTTCTTGTTTTTCCCTTCCATGACCGGTTTGAGTTTTTACCCTATAGCATGATCCAAGAAGTCAGGATGTGTACTACTTCTAGGCAGTCCGGTCATGAAATTATTTAAGCTTTCATTGGGTTAGTTCTTAGTTCATTCGGATGTTATCTAGCTTGATACAGGGTTAGGGGTATTTTGGTCATTTCACAGTTGTGAAGTTTCGACTCCGATTCGTCATCCAATCACGTGTACAGTCCCCTACGTGTCAGGGTTTCTATTGTTTTCAGTTTCGTCTTAATCGGACGTTGTTTGGGTTCTAAACAGTGTCAGGGGCAATTTGGTAATTTCGTGTGTTGTATTTTTCGGTACTTTATCTGCTAATACGGACCTCACCGTTGAGTCCGGAATGTCCGACATAGTCAAAATAGACTATCTTTTAGTTGTATTTGGGTTCGAGTATCATCAGGGGTAGTATGGTCATTTACCCCTACGTGTTTGTATTTTTCGGGACTTAATTTCCCAAATCGGACTCCACCATTGAGTCCGGAATGATTGAAATAGTGAAAATACACTATTCGTTTGACTTATTTGGACTTCATTTGACCTATTTATGACCTAGGGGTAATTTGGTCATTTTTATTTAATTAATAAATTAATTAAATAATTTAATTTATTATTTATTAAATTATCAGGGGTATAAATGAAGTAAAATATCAGAATCTGGGCCACAGTGTAATATTCGGAACTGTTGGGGGTTGGTTTGCAATTTTCCAAAAGTTTGAACTGAACCAAAGGGTTCAGCCCTTAAGCAAGTGAACCGGACCGGTTCAATCCGGTCTTGACTGGTTCAGGGTAATGTGCTGACGTCAGGCTGACGTCAGCCCTACAATTTAAAATTTAAATTTAACAGTAACAAAACGACGCAGTTTGGTTTTAACGGGTTATCCGTTTTTCGGTCGGGTCGGGGCCCGACCCGAAGACCCGGTCCATGGCCCGACCCTTACTGTTCATCGTCCCCAACAGTCTAGGGCTACTGTTGCCCTAGAATTTTAGAATTTTCTTCTTCGATTTCGTAGAGTTTTATGCATCCATTTTCACTGCTTTCCATCTTAATCGATTTCTAGTGGTCATATTAACAATCTAACATCAATTTAGAGCATCGAATCGAGCTCTAATGGCTCTGTTTCAAGGTGATACCCGAAACCTGCAACTGACTCGTGATGGTTCATTTTTGGTCCAAATCGCTTGGGGTTTCTTGCGTTGTGAGCTACAGGTTATGGGGTTTCAGTTCCTACCCTAAAATCCCATTTTAATATAGGTTTTCATGAGTTACAACTTTGAACCCGTACCTGCAACCGAGCATTCGAGGGTCAAAACTTAGGTATTGAGGTCGCGGTCTAGGGTTTTTGTGATCCTAGGAGGGTCTATTTTACGTCCCAAGTAACTAAAACAAGTTCGGAGCAGGTTGAACTAGACCCATTCAGTCAAGGTCCTCTAATGGCAGATTTCACTGTTTCCATGGTTTGGGGCAGTTCTGATGGTTCAAATGTGAGCATTCAATCCAGATTTTATGGTTTAAACATGATACATGCGTTAACAATCCTAAAAACATCAAAATAGTAGCCGAAATTTTCAAAGAGAAGTTCAAGGTTTTTGGATGACTTACCTTCAAACAGTGGTCTCCTCACTGGTTTAGGTTCAAACAGAAACTCCAACAGGTTGGCTTTGATCCCTCCGTGCTCCCCCAGACCTTAGCTCCCTTCTATTGCTTCTTCAATGGATCACCAATGCACACACAAGGTCTCACTTTCTCTCTCTAGATTCTCTCCCTTTCT
Organism: Nyssa sinensis; assembly: GCA_008638375.1. Classification (NCBI taxonomy): domain Eukaryota; kingdom Viridiplantae; phylum Streptophyta; class Magnoliopsida; order Cornales; family Nyssaceae; genus Nyssa; species Nyssa sinensis. The sequence continues at coordinate 37,164,451 of CM018035.1, forward strand.
CTCTAACCCACACTCTCTCTAAAACAGTAGACTACCCTCAATACAGATCTGGTCTCATGGAGATTGTATATCAATAATCAGATTTCTTTTCTTGATGTTTCATCTCCCCCAAGTGCATGATGGGTTTGCATGCAATTTGGTTGGGAGGAGATGTAATCATGGTGGAATAGGCATGATGGCTAGGGCTTAGGGTGATGCATGCTGAGGTGTTGCATGCATGTCCATTGGTCACTTTGGGGAGAGGCCAAATCTGATTACTAATTAAATATATATCTTTGCATATATATGCACAAAGGTGCTCTTAGCTTAGTTGGTAAATTTTTGGTAAACTAAATTTTGCCTAGTTTGGTCAAGGAATCAAATCCCCTTGTCCACATTTTTGGTCTTTTTCCCCTATTTCGGGCTTAGGCCCTGTTTGGCTGCGCATAAATGCAGTTTCACTGTTTTCTTCCTAACTTTCAATCTGTAACTTAATTTTCGACGCGGTTTCTTTCAGTCAACTCCTAGTTAGGTTAGCTTCAGTGTCTAAGGGTTCAGTGACAGTAATCAGTTTCTCAGAATTTTTAACATTTGCTAACATGGGTTTGATTAGTATTAAACAGTTGAATTTAAACAGTTAAATGCCAGATCAGATTTCAAAAAGAGTTTTCATTACATAGTTTAATAATTAAGTCTGGGGTGTTACATGATGAGTTTTATTTTTCACGTGACTAAATTTTCAGTACCTATTTTGGTGTTATGGACTTCACCGTTGGGTTTGGAATGTCCGACATAGTCAAAATAGACTATCTTTTAGTTTCATTTGGGCTTCGGGTACTATAGGGGTAGTTTGGTCATTTCGCGCGTCATATTTTTCAGAGTCCCGTCTCGTGAATCGGACCTCACCGTTGATCTCAGAAGTGTCGAGAAAATAAGATTACACTAATAACTTGTCTTATTTGGACATCGGCTACATTAGGGGCAATTTGGTAATTTGTACTTTAACGTGTCCTAATTTTTTGGAGTCTCGCCTCATAAAACGGACCACACCATTGAGTCCGGAACGTCCAAAATAGTCAAAATCCACTATTTGTTTACTTTATTCGGACTCCGTTTGACTTATTTATGACCTAGGGGTAATTTGGTCATTTTTATTTAATTAATAAATTAATTAAATAATTTAATTTATTATTTATTAATTTATCAAGGGTATAAATGGAATAAAATTCCAAAAATTGGGCCAAAGTCAAATTTCCCAAAACTGTTGGGGTCTTTATATAATTTCCAGAAAATTGTAACTGAACCAAACGGTTCAGTCAGCATGCGACTGAACCAGACCGGTCCAGTCCGGTTCAAGGTAATGTGCTGACGTCAGGCTGACGTCAGCCCTACAATTTAATTTTAAATTTAACAGTAACAAAACGACGCAGTTTAAGTTCGGTTTATATCCTTTTTATTCGGGTCGGGGCCCGACCCAAAGACCCGATCCAAACCCGTTACTGTTCATCGTCCCCACCCGTCTAGGGCCACTGTTGCCCTAGAAAATTTCAGAATTTTCTCTCCCAATTCGTAGGTTTTCATGCAGCGATTCCCACTGGTTTTCTTTCCAAAATGTTTCTAGGAGTAATATCATCCATTTGGCATCGATTTCAAGCATCACAATCAACAATAGGGGACTGTTCTAGCCGATTATTGTGGGAAATTACAGTCAGTCCATACAGCCTCATTCCTTCATCATTTTGCACGAGGTTTGATCCTCTGCAACCCTTACAACATGCACTTCAATTCCCAACTCAACAATTTCGGTTTAAGTGTCAAAATCAAAGAATCCATATTTGGGCCGAAAAGAATAATGCCATTTTTGGGGGTTTAAACCTAGGTTTCTAGGTCGCGGTTGGGGTTTTCCAAGATCCTAAGATGTCCTATTTCATGTTTCAACAAGCAAAGAGTCACTTGGTTAAGGTCGATTCAGACCTGTAACCCGAGGTCTATCAATGGCGGTTTGCCATGGGTTTCGGTTTTTGGGGCAGTTCTAGAGGTTCAAACCAATCACAAGCAACCCAGTTTTTCAAGTTAAATTGTTACACATGCAATGACAGATCCTAAAGCTATAAAACAGTAGCTAAAATTCAAGAAGAAAATTTCTAGAAAGGTTTTGAATGACTCACCCGTACAGTGGTTCCCTCACTGGTTTGTGCTCAACAGAAGCTTCAAGGGTTGGATTTGGCCCTTCACGTGCAGTTCCTTGGCCCCTCAATCTCCTTGAATGGCTCCAAAGTATACACTTGTATGGACAACTTGTCTACTCTCTCTCTAGAATTCCTCTCTCTCTCTCAGCACTTTCTCTCTCTATAAAGCAGTATATCAGCACTCTCTAATTTCAGATCTGCACATATGCATGGAGAATGCATATATGGAAATATACAAATCTCACATCTCTCTTGCCCTTTCATCTCCCTAGATGCATGATTATCTTGCATGCATTTTGGTTGGGAGAAGGGTTCCATCATGAGTCTATAGGTATGATAGCTCTAGCCATGATGCAATGCTGAGGTGTTGCATGTGTGGGTATTGGTCACTTTGGGGAGAGGCCAAATCTGATTGCTATTTAAATATATATCTTTACATATATATGCACAAAGGTGCTCTTAGCTTAGTTGGTAAATTTTTGGTAACCCAAATTCTGCCTAGGTTGGTCAAGGGATCAAATCCTCTTGGCCACAATTTTTGGTCTTTTTCCCATATTTCGGGCTTAGGCCCTGTTTGGCTGCGCATTAATGCAGTTTCCCTGTTTCCTATTTAACTTTTATTCTGTAACTTATTTTTCGACGCCGTTTCTTCTGGTCAACTCCTAATTAGGTTAGCTTCTTAATTATTCTTTATGTTTGGTTCAGATACATGATTAGTAACTAATCATTACTTAATCAGGGTCGGGGTGTTACATCCTTCCCCCCTTAAAATAGTTTTGTCCTCAAAACTCGAGTGTTCTTATGTCTGGGGTTCTAGTCTCTTTACGTTATTTTGGTCTGTCACATTCATGTGTTAAGTAGTCGAAAATAAGCTACAAGTCTATATGCAGTAATGTAAGCATTAGGATATGTACCTAATTGACATGTTGAAGGTTGTGCAGCATTAGAATATATGTTGAACACTCGCCCGTACCTCATTGGTTCTTTGCCTCCTCCTGGTTTTTCAGTAGTTGCAGCCTGTACTTGTGGCGTAGTAGATGAAGCTATTGCGGTAGGCTCCTTGACAGCTGAACTTCCTTGGGGACAATCTTTGATAAGATGCCCACGTAGGCCACATCTGTAGCAGACTCCTGAATACTGTCGACAGGGTGCAAAGTGCTTCTTCTGACATGTAGGACAGGTAGGAATCTCTCCTGACTTCTGGCTACCGTCACTCTTATCATTGACAGTAGTCATACTCTTGGTTCCTGCCTTTGTCTTTTTCATTTGTTGGGAAGTGGCGCCTACTTTATTTTTATCCTTCTTTTGAGATAAGGCATTACCCGCTCTCTCAAAAATCTTAGCACGATCTACTACTGCATTATATGTAGGGAGTTCGAATGGTTCAAGTCGGTATCTGATACTATCCTTGAGGCCAGCTTCAAACTTCCTAGCCTTCAGATCTTCGGTTTGGACCATGTGAGGTGCAAATCGGGCTAATCTCATAAACTTAGTCTCGTATTCCGCCACTGTCATTGTTCCCTGGGTCAGAATTGCAAACTCTGCTATTTTTTGGTTTTTCAATGACCTTGGAAAGTATTTGTCATAAAACACTTCTAGAAATCTTGTCCAGGTCATTGGCGGCTCCCTTTCTTTCTCCAGCAGCCACCACTCATGAGCTCCATCCTTAAAGGTAAAAGCAGCAAAAGAGACCTTTTGCTCCTCAGTACATGTCATAACCGTAAATATACGTTCCATCTCCCGAACCCATGATTCTGCATCGATTGTCGTATCTAGACCGTTAAATCTAGGGGGTTTAAAACCCTGAAACGTTTTATAACTCGTCGTGTTGACTGTTTCAGTAGGTTGTCCGGGATTTGGTTGTGGCTCAGGATTTTGCACCGGTTGTGGCGCTCTGACTTGTGCTTGCATGTTAGCTATGTTCTGAGCCATTGCCTCTAGAATATGTTCAACTCGGTCGAGTCTGTCATTTGAATTCCTCGCGTTTCTTCTGGTGTTTACCATTTTGCTGAAAAACACATATTTCTGTTAGTTTTTCATCATCGCATAAGGTTTTCATTTACTTATCTCATGTTTCGAGGTTTATTATATCACTATCTTTGATTCTGTGGTGTTTTATAACCTACATTTATTTCTTGTCTTCATTACACTACCTTATCTAACTACGGGTCCCATACCCCGTCTTCGTTTCGTATCACATACTTCACATCTCTATTTCATGTACTACGGGTCCCATACCCCGCCTTTACTTCACGTCACATACTTCACATATCTGTATCCTATAACGCGGGTCCCATACCCCGCCTTCACATTTCGTCACACACTTTACATATCTTAGGTAGCCTAAAGTCTACCTAACTTATGGTTCTGTTCCTAATTCCTCCAACGTCACTAAGTTGTTTCAGTTAACCTAGTGCTCTGATACCACTCTTGTGGTATCAGAAATCTTAATTTTTTTTTCCAACCTTTGCTTTGATACCACTCTTGTCACGACCCGAAACCCACCCTGTGCGGATCTCGGATCGCAACCGCCGCCTTCAGGCCCGGGAGCCTGAGGGCAAGGCAAAACATGGGCGACGGTATCGAATAGCGGTGCGGCCTTGATTTGCGGAAGCATGAAAAACCCTTTTCTTTTTTTTTTTTTTCTTTTTTTTTTTTAAAAAAAATCTTTTAAAAACTTTCGCACAGCCGTCCGGTACTGTCGCTCTTCATAGCGGTACACATGAATAATCACATCAGAGCATACTAAAAATTAAAGTCTTATACATGATACATATTCGAATGCCTCAAGGGCTTAAGTACATATGTGGTTGCCTCTTGGGCTTAAATACATAATTGTCCAAAAGTACGACATCAAAATTCGACCAACCATAGGCCCTAATACTTCCCAAAATATCTCCAGAATCCTAATGGAGCTGCCTATCATTTCTCCCCAAATTGGGCAAGGGTCCACCCATCGTCATCACCTGAAAAATGTTAGGGAATGGGGTGAGCTTCGAAAAGCCCAGTGAGTAATTCTAACATCTGTCATGGGTTTCAATTGGTAGTGGTTTCGCACGTGAGAATTTTGTAAAACACTCACTACCAATTGCTCGTATACTTGGAACATAGAGTACATGCATTCTTTAAACAATGGCTTTGAAACATTAAAGTATTCAAGCTAACTTGTACTTTTGGAATAAAGTATATGAATTTCAAATCATGTAAATATGCATGGTGAAAATGAGGAAAAAGCCTGCTTCCATTTTCAACACACACCTTATCACTTTCATTAACAGAATCCGTTTCGAACCAGATTCCCATTTTACTTTTCGTGGAGATATCTCATATGCCTGGGGGATTAGATCCTGCTACCTGGCATTTATTCGTATCGTAGTTGGGTTCCTAAGAAACCCGATAGAAATCCGTGGTGCTTATGCACAATTTATCTTGCATTTAAAAGCATTTAACCCATAATTCCTTCGTGTGGATGCATTTAAAAGCATTTCAAACATATAGTTCATAATCTCATGATAGGGTATCGAAATACGTGAAACATGTAAATTCAGGATATATAATAACATTTGAAATCGAAATTTTAGACATGCAGAAGTATATCTCAAGGAACAGTAGTAAATTATTCAGGAAGCATGTCATAACAGAATATTTAAAACGGAATTGTGTAAAGACAGAATTTGATATTTAAAACATCATTCAAATCCGTGGAATTAAATCTCCACTTCAAATGTGAGGTTACTCACCTTGATTCCCCGGGTTTGCACTACTGGTGGGCTTTTCCCTTTCCTTTGTATTTCCTAAGAAAATTATAAAGAACTCGTTAACTTCACATTTTACCTTAAATCGTCACCTATTCATGCTCTTTCATTTAATTTTAGGCCTAACGTATCCTAACTTCCTAGGATTGGTCTTACTAGTCAACTCGTGGTGACTTGATGAGTTTTATTTTTTACGTGACTAAATTTTCAGTACCTATTTTGGTGTTATGGACTTCACCGTTGGGTTTGGAATGTCCGACATAGTCAAAATAGACTATCTTTTAGTTTCATTTGGGCTTCGGGTACTATAGGGGTAGTTTGGTCATTTCGCGCGTCATATTTTTTGGAGTCCCGTCTCGTGAATCGGACCTCACCGTTGATCTCAGAAGTGTCGAGAAAATAAGATTACACTAATAACTTGTCTTATTTGGACATCGGCTACATTAGGGGCAATTTGGTAATTTGTACTTTAACGTGTCCTAATTTTTTGGAGTCTCGCCTCATAAAACGGACCACACCATTGAGTCCGGAACGTCCAAAATAGTCAAAATCCACTATTTGTTTACTTTATTCGGACTCCGTTTGACTTATTTATGACCTAGGGGTAATTTGGTCATTTTTATTTAATTAATAAATTAATTAAATAATTTAATTTATTATTTATTAATTTATCAAGGGTATAAATGGAATAAAATTCCAAAAATTGGGCCAGAGTCAAATTTCCCAAAACTGTTGGGGTCTTTATGTAATTTCCAGAAAATTGTAACTGAACCAAACGGTTCAGTCAGCATGCGACTGAACCAGACCGGTCCAGTCCGGTTCAAGGTAATGTGCTGACGTCAGGCTGACGTCAGCCCTACAATTTAATTTTAAATTTAACAGTAACAAAACGACGCAGTTTAAGTTCGGTTTATATCCTTTTTATTCGGGTCGAGGCCCGACCCGAAGACCCGATCCAAACCCGTTACTGTTCATCGTCCCCACCCGTCTAGGGCCACTGTTGCCCTAGAAAATTTTAGAATTTTCTCTCCCAATTCGTAGGTTTTCATGCAGCGATTCCCACTGGTTTTCTTTCCAAAATGTTTCTAGGAGTAATATCATCCATTTGGCATCGATTTCAAGCATCACAATCAACAATAGGGGACTGTTCTAGCCGATTATTGTGGGAAATTACAGTCAGTCCATACAGCCTCATTCCTTCATCATTTTGCATGAGGTTTGATCCTCTGCAACCCTTACAACATGCACTTCAATTCCCAACTCAACAATTTCGGTTTAAGTGTCAAAATCAAAGAATCCATATTTGGGCCGAAAAGAATAATGCCATTTTTGGGGGTTTAAACCTAGGTTTCTAGGTCGCGGTTGGGGTTTTCCAAGATCCTAAGATGTCCTATTTCATGTTTCAACAAGCAAAGAGTCACTTGGTTAAGGTCGATTCAGACCTGTAACCCGAGGTCTATCAATGGCGGTTTGCCATGGGTTTCGGTTTTTGGGGCAGTTCTAGAGGTTCAAACCAATCACAAGCAACCCAGTTTTTCAAGTTAAATTGTTACACATGCAATGACAGATCCTAAAGCTATAAAACAGTAGCTAAAATTCAAGAAGAAAATTTCTAGAAAGGTTTTGAATGACTCACCCGTACAGTGGTTCCCTCACTGGTTTGTGCTCAACAGAAGCTTCAAGGGTTGGATTTGGCCCTTCACGTGCAGTTCCTTGGCCCCTCAATCTCCTTGAATGGCTCCAAAGTATACACTTGTATGGACAACTTGTCTACTCTCTCTCTAGAATTCCTCTCTCTCTCTCAGCACTTTCTCTCTCTATAAAGCAGTATATCAGCACTCTCTAATTTCAGATCTGCACATATGCATGGAGAATGCATATATGGAAATATACAAATCTCACATCTCTCTTGCCCTTTCATCTCCCTAGATGCATGATTATCTTGCATGCATTTTGGTTGGGAGAAGGGTTCCATCATGAGTCTATAGGTATGATAGCTCTAGCCATGATGCAATGCTGAGGTGTTGCATGTGTGGGTATTGGTCACTTTGGGGAGAGGCCAAATCTGATTGCTATTTAAATATATATCTTTGCATATATATGCACAAAGGTGCTCTTAGCTTAGTTGGTAAATTTTTGGTAACCCAAATTCTGCCTAGGTTGGTCAAGGGATCAAATCCTCTTGGCCACAATTTTTGGTCTTTTTCCCATATTTCGGGCTTAGGCCCTGTTTGGCTGCGCATTAATGCAGTTTCCCTGTTTCCTATTTAACTTTTATTCTGTAACTTATTTTTCGACACCGTTTCTTCTGGTCAACTCCTAATTAGGTTAGCTTCTTAATTATTCTTTATGTTTGGTTCAGATACATGATTAGTAACTAATCATTACTTAAACAGGGTCGGGGTGTTACAGTAAGAATGTAATATCCCGACGCGGGATACGTCACGTGTACCGAGGTAAGTCAGTTATATTGTGTAACTTGAACAGTAAGATATGTATATCATGGTATTTCATGGAAATGTATGACTGAAAACTGTAAATGATGGAAATGAATAACCAAGGCTGGGTAACACCCAAGCACCCTAGGACATTGCATCGTAATACGTGCATGCACGTATTCCCATGCATGCATACGTGAACATAGGTGAGTAGCCCGATCAAAATGAATGTATGTATATATGATTAAAAATAGATTTATACCCCTACACATAAATGTATATACATGTATAAAACATGTATTTTATGTGTATATATATACATGTATAACATAATGTATTATACATATATTTATGTATATATGTATATGTATAAGAATTAAAAGGAAAAGAAAAAAGGGAAAGGGAAACTGCCAAGGGCAGTATATAGGTGCAGTGTATGTGGGTGTGTGTGTGTCTCAGTTGGGTGAGGTGTGTGTGTGTGTGATGTGTATAATATAATATATGTATATATGTGTGCATCACAAGTCTCCCAAGCCAATAAATGCAAAGTTGCATTTGGCAGAGGGAATACCAGAACCTAGGTCAAGAAAAGGGGCCATAGAAGGGGGAGTAACCGAGAGAGAAAGGTGGGAAATGACAAGGGAGGTGGAATGTCTCCATATATGATATAAGTGTATACGGGTGTGAGTTGAGAGACAAAAAGGAAACTGAGACTGAGAGGAACATTGTCAAGGAACTCAGGAACAGAAATGGAAGGGTTTGGAGGGTCACAGTGAGCTAGAACCGAAAACCCAGGTGAGTGTTTTGAGTTCTGTTTTTATGATTTAAAGCATGATAGTTTGATTTAAAGCTAGGGTCTTGATAAGCATGAGTTTAGCTTTTAAATGCAAAAAGAATGATAGAAAACGGTTAAGGAACCAAGGAGAAAAACTGAGTTGCAGGTTTTATGAATAATCTCGGGTTCATGAAAATCTAGGCTTAAAACTTGTTTTAAGTTTCTAAAAACAACCTACTTAGGTGCAGAAACACACTAGAAGAATTATAGGGCCAAAACAGTGATTAAAACGCCACGAAAATGAAAAATATAACTTGGCCGGAGAGTCGGCCGGAGATATTTGAACCCATATTCGTAAAGATCAAGACGGTCTTGATCAAAACGGAGGATGGATTCATGATCCCCATGTGGTGGGGAGTAAAACGACATTCAAAACAGGAGGAAAACCCATCGAAAACCGGTGACAGTCGCCGGAGAAGACGACTGTTCACCACCGGAACCCTACCGGAGTACTGGGGAAGACGACCGGAATGTCGTGAGGCTATCGGGTTAAAATTAAACCGGATCCAGGTTCGGATCGGGTCGAGACCCGACCGGAAATGAAATGGGAACATGAAACTGTGTCATTTGTGTTTTGAATTTAAATGGATTGGGCTTGTTTGGTTACATGGATAGGAAATGTTGGGATAGGGTTTGGGCTTATTCCAACCATGGATAGCATAGGAGAACTGGTTGTCTTGTTCCGGTTCTCAAGATTTGACTGAACCAGTTGGTTCAGTAAGGGGGCAGACCGGTTTAGGGTTTCTGGTTATAAACCAACTGGTTCAAACCGCAACTCTGAGAAATTATGAACCGGCCCCAAATGTTTTAAGAAATCTCACTAAGGCCCAAACAGGAAAATTAATAAAATATTAATTTTTACAAAAATGCCCCTATTTCAAATATGGGTCAAACGAAATTCAAACGATGCAAATGAATAGTCAAAATTTATTATCTCGGACGTTCTGAGCCCAATGGTGGGGTCTGTTTTACGAGACGGGACCCCGAAGGATAAATACCGTAAAAGTGCAAAATGACCATTTTGCCCTTTTTAGTACAAAAGTCCAAATGGAATTCCGCGAAAGCCTAAACTGACTTTCTTCGGCATTTCGGACTCAATGGTAAAGTCTAAATTAGTTTTTGAGATACTTATGGTAGAAAGGCATAAAATTTGATGAATAGAATTTATTCTAAAACGTATTCACTGATATATAGGGAACTCGAAAGGCAAGGGTACACTCACAGATTCCTGATCTAGAATCACGATAGAGGTAAGTGGATCACTCTCTCTTACATGTGGTGTTTCCACAAGCCAAGTTTATTCTTTTACTGTCAAACTCGTACTCTTGAATGTATTGATACCCTTGTGTTCCACAATTCGATATTTTTCTATCCACTCGAGGGGGCAGCAGCCCCTGCGTAATTTTTTTTCCCATATTTCCTAAGCCAAACAGCGTCTAATGAATTAAATTAGGGATAAGCTATCCTTGTTCCGGTTTTAATTCCTTAAACCCCCAACCAAACAATCCCAATTCAGATTTAATTTATAACAAACCCTATACCCAAAACGACGCAGTTTCAACCCCACTCCCTAAAGCGGTGCCGTTTAAAGTCCTGTTCATCATCTCCTTCCCTGATCGTCCGATGAAGGAACAGTAGGGTTCCGTCACCTTCTCCGGTGACAGCAACCCATTTTCGATCGAGTTTTAGCTTATTTTCAATGCCGTTTTCTCCCTTTTTCCCTCAAGATCACAACCATAGATTTGGTTTCCCATAAAACCATTCCCAGTTCCATGAATATGAAAATTTTAGTGGCTTGGGTAAAAATCCCAAAATTCTGGTGAGCTAGTTCTGTGCAATTTCCCTAATTGTTTTAGCTCTAATTTAATTCTAAATGGTTTCTGCACTGTAATATCCCGACCCGAGATATGGCACGTATATTGAGGTAGACCCGGTCGAGTAGTGTAACACCAGTTGTAAACCGAGTTGTTTAAGCTCTATATCATGATATTTTATTGGACTGAACGATTTTGGAATGTGAATGGTTAATTTTGTACGGCCAGTGCCAGGCGATGCCTGAGCAACCTAGGATCGAGCCTCGTAATACGTGCACGCACGCAAACCCATGCATGTGAACAGTTACAAATCGGTATAGGTCACTAGAAATGAGTGTATGTACGCGTGTGTAGAAATGCATATATACGTATATATATATATATATATATATATATATATATATATGAACATATATAGATATGTATACATGTATAATTAGGGTGTATATATATATATATATGAATACATACGGTGTAGTATAGTATGCATTTATATATATATATAAATATATGTATATGTTGTATATGAAAGGAAAAGGGGAAGAAGGTGGGGACTGCATGTGTGTGCTGAGTGACCAGTGTGTGTGTGTATCAATGTGTGTGAGATGTGTGGCTATTGTGAAGGCAGCAGGGCTATCGACTTGAGAGTGCAAGTGGGGAGTGCATATATATGTATATATATTGTGTGGGTTGGACATGGATGATGGAGAGAAAAAGGGTGGCAGAAAAAGTCAAGAATGACTGTATAGAAAGATAAAGAGAGAGAGAGAGAGAGAGAGAGATTGTAAGCGCTCATGAGAGGAATTTTCTCTAGAAATACTAAAGAGAGTTTGAGAGAAAACAGAAAATAAAGAAGGAAACCAAGAAGCTGAAGGTATTTCTGATATTCAGAAGTGAAAGATAAGAGGAAAACCAAAAGAAAAGAAGGGGGAAACTGTGAGCCAAAAGCTCACACGGGTAAGTGAATATCAAGTTCTCTTTTCATAACTCATGTAGATTCGTTCAATTTTAAGTATAGGGTCTTGATAAGCATGCAATTAGAATCATTTAGGAAAAAGAATCAAAAGCAATGGTGTAGAAATGAGATAGAAAACAATAGTTGCAGGTTATGAGAATAAAATTTATTCGTGTAATTTTATGCTAAAAACCTTATTTTAACTATGAGGAATTGATCCTCAATAGTGCAGAAATCATTTAGGATTAAATTAGAGTGGGAACAGTGACCTAGAAGCCACGAAAATGAAAATATAGACTTGGCCGAAAAATCGGCCGGAGTAGTAAATCTCACTATTCGTGAGGTTAGGAAGGTTTAAAAAAGGGAACTGAGGGTGGATTTGAGATCCTCGTGGGAAGGGGAAGAAAACTGCATTGAATTTGGGAAAAAATATAATTAGAACTGGGTTGTCGTCATCGGAGAAGGTGACGGAACCCTACTGTTGCTCCACCAGAAAATCGAGGGGATGATGAATAGTATTTTTATGAGACAGCACCGTTTGGTGCTTAATTAGGGCAATACTATGTCGTTTCAGGTTAAGGGCTTTTAAATTAAAAAGGGAACGGGACTGTTGGCTCCAGGTGTTTCAAATTGAAATTGGGGATTTGGGATTAGAGGGATATCCTATTCACGGTTTAAGGGTAAGCCACCGTTTGGTTTAGAAAATGTGAGAACAAAATATGCAGGGGCTGCTGCCCCTACGTGTCGAACTAAGAACCTAGGGTGAGGATGAGGCACGTGTGACCAAGTTGACAGGCAAGCCCGTGTTAACTTATGGGCATAAATATATATATATATATATAATATGTAACTAATTAATAAATGAAATAAAAATAAAAGGACTGCGCCCTTGGAGATTTGAACCAGTGATCGCATATATGGAAACCGCTAACCCAAATTAAATGAACAGGCAAGCCCGTGGTATCCAATTAATTTAATTAAGTTAAATATAGTGAAATAATGTGAAGTCCAATTAATATGAATGAATAGTGTATTTTGATTATCTCGGGCATTCTGAATCCAATGGTGAGGTCTGTTTTGCTAGACAGGACTCCGAAAAATAAAGACCCGTAGAAACACTAAATCACCAAAATACCCCTATTGCTACCCGAACCCAAATAGAATTCCACGAAAGCCTAAACCGACTTTTTTCGGCATTCCGGACTCAATGGTAGAGTCTAAATTAGTAATAGAGATACTTATGATAGCAAGGCATAAAATTTGATGAATAGCAATAATTCTGAGACGTATCTACTAATATATACGGAACTCGAAATGAAAGGGCAAGCTCACGAAATACTGATCTAGGACCGCAATTAGAGGTAAGTAAAACCTATTCTCCTCCATGTGGTGTTTCCAAGCCAAGTTTATTCTCTTTACTGCCGAACTTGTACTCTCGAACGTACTTGAAATTATTCTTTTCCACAATGTGATATTGTTCTATCTTGTGGACATTGATTGACCACTATATCATTATTATCATGTTGAACCATGCCTTGAAAGGCCTACTGTTATGTTTTCACTGTACATATGATATTCTATTTTTATACTTTTATGGAATCACTTATGATCATGAAATGTTTATGTATACCGGATTTGTGCTCAGTCACAATATCCATCTGATGCTTTCTAATTTACATGGAGACCTACGGGTTAAGTCCGTGAACGGACATATGGCACAAGATGTTGGAGTTTCATAAGGGTATGCCAGGCCCCAAAAGACCGAGGGTTCTTGCCAAGCCCTACACAATATAAATGCATCTCTTATATGCTTGACATGATTACAATTGTTGAATGACACTATTCCTTATGCTTTATCTTATACTGAGAGGACATTTCTTATTGTATTGATTGTGCTCAATTTATTGTGGTAGTACATTCATGTTGATACATTGTTGAGAGTTCCATGTTGACATTATATCCATTACTCCTAATTGTACATTGTGAATCCACTGTTCATTGGCCATTATGGAAATTGTTCTCATTGGCTATCATGACATCTTACTTCTTATGATTGGCTAACATATTCTTATTTATGGATTCATATTCTTTATGATCACCGATACCAGTGTCGGAGACGGGAATTTACTTGCTGAACTTTTGTAGATCATTCCATTTACTTACCATTTTTCAGGTAATGATGCTACAAGACCCCAGTAGGAGTTTGAGAGTGTAGGAAGACATTTTGAGGAATATACCAGTTTATATTTTAGTTCTTCTATGTATTCACCACCCACGGGTGCTGGTTATGTTAGTTTTGTATTAACACTTATAGAACCATATTATGTATTGAATAGACTTCCATTGATATTATTATTGATAAGACTTCCACTTATTATTGTTTTAAATTTTTAGTACATTGCACATTAGTACTATGATACAGGAATGGAAAAAGTAAGGACGGCCTTAAGGTCGGCCCCGCGACACGAGACCCGCATAGAGTGGGTTTCAGGTCGTGACATGCACTATTGAGGATCAATTTCCCATAGTTAAAACAAAGTTTGAAGCATGTAATTTCCAAAACCCGAATTATCCCCTAAACCTGCAACTCACTATTTCTACCTCTTAATGGCATCATTTCTATTGATTCTTTTTGCATAATACTCCCTAATTCATGATGATTTAGACCCTACTAATAAAAGCTAGATTCATGCTCTAAAACATAAAAATAGTAACTTGCTAACTCACCTTATTTGCCTCAGTTTCTGCTTTCTGTAACTCTTCTGAACTCCTAGGGTTTTTCTTCTAAATCTCAATCTTCTCCTCTTGGTCCCAGCTCATCTCCTTCTTTGTTTTTCTAATTTCTCTCAAAATGCCCCACTGTATTTATAGGCATAAAACCTCCCACTTGCCCTGTCACAACACGAGACCCAACCCTATACGGATCTCGTGTCGCGCACCCGATCCGACTCTGCTGTCGAACCAAAGGTCTCAACTTGTTACACAATCAGTACTACTAACATACAATAATTTAATAGCGAAAGACTTTTAAACAATAATAAATAAAAGCTGCATGTGATATATATAATGTTTTCAAAATACGGAATACAAAATTTCTTAATACAACTGTTCATCCCCAAGACGTGGATAACATGGGAGAGCTATAAGACTGTCTGTACTAAGTATTACACTGCAACTTCAAAAGTAAATATCCACCTCCTAGCTATCAGGCTCTATGGTCTGCTCTCGGGATCTGTGCCTGCAAAATGTCGTGTAGTATCTGATGAGATATGAAAACTCAGTAAGTAGTCTTTTACTCTACCATGTGTACAAGGGTATAAAGAATGCTAGCTAGTCAATGAATATATAACTCAATATCAGATGATGGAAGTCAAATGATAAGGAAATGAAACTACTATGCCAACAATGTCATACTGCTACAGTCATGAGCTATATCAAGTATGAAATATAAGCATTGTACTGAAAGTTATAAAATCTCATGATCATTCAATAACAATATAACATGATCACACTATGAATATCAACAACGAAGGATAGTGATGTCAACTAAAACTGAGATGCTTTCATGAGTCCCGAAAATCCCCCTGAGCTCGTATTTAGTTCCACTCAAGCTCTCTGAATAATACTACTCTGTGTACATGGTAACTCCACGTCCTATGCCTCGCATAGCAACGGGTAAATGTTCCACTCGGAACCTGGACTCGAAGGTTATAAATAGCATCAGAATGGAGATGTGACTGAGCACAAATTCGACACTAATAATATATCAGGATCATGCTATCTTCCACGAAGAGTATAGTGGAATCATAACTGGTTCTAGGCAATCTAACGTAATAGTAGTTTTCGAGGCTACGGTTACTAGGCTACTTCGAATAAAACTGTCTGGCCCTCACGGCCCTAGGTACAAGTGTACATAAAGAAATCTGTGCACAAGTGTACAATCATGATCAAGATATATATAGAAATCAATAATTGTTTTCCACATGATAGGGCAATATTAATGTGGCTAAATAAATACTGGTGTCTAAAGAGTACAACAGGCAATATATATACAAGAACTGTGACATGGCTTTGGAATGTAACACATGCGGAGATCGGATTTTACTTACCTCTTACTGTCTATGAACTAGAAGGATTTAAACTGCCTTCTCTTTGCCCTTCCGTGTTCCTAAAATTCACGAAACACGTTTCAGTCTATTGCTACATGAATAATGCTATTCATCAAATTTTAAGTCTTTATATCTTAAGTTATTCTTTTATGAAAATAATGTGATATCCCGACCCGGGATACGACACGTTTACCGAGACAAGTCAACTGAATAGCATAACCTGAGCAGTTTTAAGCTCTATGTTAGGGTATTTCATGGAAATGAATAAATGGAAACTATAAATGATGAAATGTATAACCAGTGCCGGGCAACGCCCGAGCACCCCGGGATATCGCATCGTAATGTGTGCACGCACGCATTTCCATGCACGACCATATTTCGCATACATGTAGTACGTTCAAAATCAGTGTATGCATACGCTAT
The DNA here is from genome assembly GCA_008638375.1 of Nyssa sinensis. NCBI lineage: Eukaryota > Viridiplantae > Streptophyta > Magnoliopsida > Cornales > Nyssaceae > Nyssa > Nyssa sinensis. The sequence goes on from CM018035.1 coordinate 37,180,948, forward strand.
TATAAATGACTTTATATGCAAGACTATGGATATATTTAATATATAAAAATATGTATTTTATTTATGTATGAAAATACATATAGTATCAATATATGTATGAATATTGTGTAGTATATGTTTATGTATATTACATAAAAAGAAAATGAAAAAGAAAAGGGAGGAAAAAAGGGCTGCACATGCCAAGTGACCTATGCATACATCACTCTGTGTGTGTGTGTGTGTGTGTGCTGTGCGGCTGAGAGGAAAGCACCAAGGCCACCGACCTTGGTGCAAGTGGATTGTATACATATATATATATATATATATATAGCAAGCATGGTACGTGGATGGTAAGGGATTAAGGGGCAGTTCTCTGCAGTCGAGACTGACTGCTAGAGAGAGAGAGAGAGAGAAAGAGAAAGTAGTGTGAGAAAAGAGTCGGTTGTGCTTATATATATATATATATATATATATATATATATACGGGTCTTGTGAGTTGAGAGGAATAGGAACGACTGGAAGAAATAAGAAACTGAGACTGGAAGGGGTATTAGCAGGAATTCAGGAACTGAAGAAGAGAGGATTTTAAGCGTCACCGTGAGCAGAAATCTAGAAAAATTGGTAAGCTTTATCAAGCTCTTAAATTACTGATTTCAAGCATGAAGTTGAGTTTTATTGATAGGGTCTTGTAGAGTATGAAAGTAGGAACATTTAGCAAAAAGAACCATGTAAAATGGTTGAGAAATCTGCTAGAAAAATGGAGTTACAGGCCTTAGGATAATTTCGGCTTTTATGAAAATCATGCATGAAACCTTGTTATTATAATGAGGAATAAGTGCAGAAAGAAAATGAAATGAAATTCGAGTTAAAATGATAAAGAAACCATAGGGAAAATCGAGAAGTTCAGTCGCTAGAATTTCGGGCTCAGCGGAAAACCGCGACTGTATTGGTCTGTTTCGACGACCAAGAGAGACCCAAATTTAATTTAGAGGTTAGAAATATAACCCTTATGTCTAATGGATTCGAATCGCATTGAAAAAGGTTTAAAATAAGGTCAGAATGAGGTCACCGTCACCGGAGAAGGTGACGGAACCCTAATGCAGGCTCACCGGAGCTTCGGGGAAGACGACCGTGAAGTCGTGGGGCTATCGGGTTAAGACGAACCGGGTTTGGGTTCAGGTCGGGTCGGTACCCGACCGGATATGAAATGGGGCATGAAACTGTGTCGTTTAGATTTAAATTTTAAATGAAATTGGGTTGTTTGGATATGGAGATAGGAAATGTGAAATTGGGTTTGGGGTTATCCAAACCATGGATAAGATAGGGACTGGGATATTGTATTCCGGTTCTATGAATTGAACTGAACCGTTTGGTTCAGTGAAGAACCGAACCGGTTAGGGTTTCAAAGCAGTGAACCCACTGGTTCAGACCGTAACTTTGAGTATTTACACTTTGACCCCAAATGTTTTAGGAAATGTCACTGTTGCCCAAACAGGAAAATTAATTAAATATTAATTTTTACAATAATGCCCCTATTTCAAATATGGGCCAAATGAAGTCCAAATGAGACAAATGAATAGTCAAAACTTATTATCTCGGACGTTCTGAGTCCAATGGTGGGGTATGTTTTACGAGACGGGACCCCGAAGGAAAAAATACTGTAAAAGTGCAAAATGACCATTTTGCCCTTTTTAGTACAAATGTCCAAATGGAATTCCACGAAAGCCTAAACCGACTTTCTTCAGCATTCTGGACTCAATGGTAAAGTCTAAATTTATATTTGAGATACTTATGATAGAAAGGCATAAAATTTGATGAATAGCATTTATTCTGAAACGTAATTACTGATATATAGGGAACTCGAAAGGCAAGGGTACACTCACGGATTCCTGATCTAGAATCACGATAGGAGTAAGTAAATTCACCTTCTCTTCCATATGGTGTTTCCAAGCCAAGTTTATTCTCTTTACTGCCAAGCTTGTACTCTTGAAAGTACCTCACGTTATTGCTATCCACAATGTGATATTGTTCTATCTTGTGGACATTGATTGACTGTTGTATCATTGTTATCATGTTGAACCATGTCTTGAAAGGCTTACTATTATGCTTTTATTGGATCTATGATATTCCATTTTATACTTTTATGGAATTACGAATGATCATGATATGTTATGAATACCGGATTTGTGCTCAGTCACAATATCCATCCGATGCTTTCTGTATTAACTGGAGACCTAAGGGTCAAGTCCATGAATGGACAGGTGGCAGGAATGAATTCCTCGAAGGCTTTCCACCGGCAATTGACTGGCATGATGACTGGCATTTCATTGCATTTCCACTGGCATTTCATTTGCATTACCACTGGCATTCTTATGGAAAACAGAATATAAGCATCTCGACTGGATTATTGTTATGGCTATGTTACTGAATGGTTACTGCTTCTTATGGTTTATCTTACATTGTTCATTGAATTGATTGTGATCGGTTTATTGTGGCAGTACATTCTTGTTATGTTATCATTGAAAGATTCAAGTTGATGTTAATTCCTTTACTCCTGATTGTACATTGTGACTTATTATTCATTGGTCTTCATGGCAACTGTTCTCATTGGCTATCACAGCATCTCCTTCCTTATGATTGGCTATCATAATCTTATTCATGGATTTGTATCTTATTGATACCAGTGTCGGAGATCTGTTTTTACTTGCTGAGCTCTCGTAGCTCATTCCACCCCATTGACCCCCCATTTCAGGTGATGACGCTGCAAGACCCCAGTAGGAGTCTGAAAGCATAGGAGGACATTTTGAGGAAACGTATCAGTCTATGTTTTAGTTCTCCCATGTATTCACCACCCTTGGGTGTTGGTTACGTTTGGTTCTTATTTTGTTTATGTAGAACCAAATTATGTATTGTAAAGACTTCCGCTAACATTGTGTATTGAAAGACTTCCGCTGATGTACTATTACTGATAAGACTTTCGCTGTTATTGTTTTGAGGTTTTAGTACTTTGCATATTAGTACTATGATACAGGAATGAAAAAAGTAGGGACGGCCTTCGGGTTGGCCCCGCGACACGAGATCCGCATAGGGTGGGTTTCGGGTCGTGACAAATAAACTCTAGCATTGAGTCTGAAATGTCGAAGAAGTTTAGGCTTTCGTGGAACTCAGTTTGGACTTCTGTGCTAAAAAGGGAAAAATGGTCATTTTGTACTTTTACGGGTTCTCGCTTCTCGAGACCTCTTTTCATAAATTGGACTCCACAGTTGAGTCTGGAATGCTCGAAATAATAAAAATTCACTATTCTTTTATTTTAATCGAAGTCCGTTTGACTACTTTTTGACTTAGTGGCATTTTTATAATTTTTTATTGTCAAATCATAAGAACTAAAAGTTTAGGATCAAATTGTGATTTCCATAAATTCTGGGTTCCTTTGTAAATTCAAAAAATCCTATCCTAAGTAAGGATAGCCAAACAGTGGCTAAGCTTCAAAACTGGAATAGGATATCCCCATTCCCAAATCAATTTCTAATTTTAATTTCTTAACCCCGTAGCCAAACACTCCCAATTTAAATTTTAAATCCTTTTAAACTTAAGCAATGCTCTGTCATTTTGGCTTACTCGTTTCTATTTCGGTTGGGTCGTGACCCGGATTCGACTGATGACCCGAACCCAACCCAAGACAACAGTGTTGTCTTCTTCGGCGATACGCCGATAGGGATTCCGATGTGTACAGTCGTCTTCTCCGACGACAGGTCAATTTTCCTATCACATCCCGAACCCTACCCTACGCGGATGTCGAGGACGTGATGCCAGTTAGCCGCCTTGTCGGTTTGCCGACCGACAATGGGACCAACCAAAGGCAACTTCTAAACTTACCGATGTATTACATTCCAAATATAGGGTCAGAGCAGCGGAATTTAAAAACTTTTTATATCGAGAATACAACTCAGTTATGTACCGCAAGGGTACGTACCACAGAGCGAGTCTAAAATCACACAACCAATAACTCTAACCATAGAGCACATCTATAGTCAGACTAACACAGAGCATGTCTAATATCTCTAGAGTACCATTACCGTGAGCCATGTCCCAATACATCTATTGCATATCAATGAAGTCAATCGTATCATATCACTCACCTGAATAACCAAATTCAATCCATAAGACTCCAAGTCTCCCCAAATCAGTGCCATCAGATCCTTTACTCGGAATGCCACTCGGCCTATCCTTGTCATATCGAAGTGCCTTATAATCCAATGGAGATACATCCTGAAAAATGTTAGGATAATGGGGTGAGCTTAAATAAGCCCAGTGAGTAACACAAGTTCCCTGTCATAGGTTTCAAAACCAGTTCTTGCTTACAAAGCACAAGAAGAGTTCAATTATCTCTGAAATAACAGTTTTATAAATCCACTTAAATGCAGTTAAGTAGAATAAAGCAGGACTGAACTAAATGGAACAATAGATCAGCACAAACAGAACAGTACAGATGCCAGTATATCAATCAGGAGTATGGGCAATTAAATCAAAGAATAGAACAGGTCAGTATTGAGCAGAACATAACATAACATAACAAAGCACGATGCCGATTAGGCACATAATCAAGCCTACTTATGCCTTACCACTCAAACTGGAGTGGGCCCAAGAGTAAGATACAACACAACAAACAAAACCAAAACAGACCATACAACGGAACAGAACAGACCTGAACTGAACAGGAGAGTAGGACAATACAAAATTATGTCACGTGTAATGCATTATAAAAGAGTATGCATTTAAAAATATGCATTTAATTGTATAGCATATAAAACGGTACAGTGAACCAAAATACAGTATCTAGACAGTGTAACTTATACACCAAGTAAGAAGTTCCAAGTTACTCACAAACTGTTTGTTTATCTCCTTGCACCGATAATCTGATAACCTCCAAATATTGTCTCAGTCAGATCCTTGTATATCCTGAATAATCATCATCAATCACAGACAGATCAGAATCTAACCATTCATGTCTTATTCATCATCTTAGGCGTCTATCGGATTACCTAAGATAGCCTAATAGCCTATTTTCCTTTCATTGGGTTTCATCCAAGGCTATTTCATTCCTTAATTAGGCTTAGTAATTATCAGGATTATAATCTAAGTCATTTAGACCTCAATCGTCATTAGTTAAGTACCTATTTAGCCTTAGGGGCAAAATGGTAATTTCACCATTCTTGTCCCGGACCCTATCGTGGTCCTCAGAATGTTTCACATATCTCATGTGTAAGTTCTTAGGTTCTTTGGACTTAAATCGTTATCAGTTAAGTACTTATTTAACCTTAGGGGCAAAATGGTAATTTCACCATTTTTGTCCCGGACCCTGTCATGGTCCTTAGAACAGTCCACATATCTTAGATATAAAGTCCTAAGTCTTTTGGACTCAAATCGTTATCAGTTAAGTACTTATTTAGCCTTAGGGGCAAAATGATAATTTCACCATTCTTGTCTCGGACCCTATCGTGGTCCTCAGAATGTTCCACATATCTCATATGTAAGTTCTTAGGTCCTTTGGACTCAAATCGTTGTCAGTTAAGTACTTATTTAACCTTAGGGGAAAAATGGTAATTTACCATTTTTGTCCCAAACCTTGTCAAGATCTTCAGAATAGTGCACATATCTTAGATATAAAGTCCTAAGTCTTTTGGACTCAAATCGTTATTAGTTAAGTACTTATTTAGCCTTAGGGGCAAAATGGTAATTTCACCATTCTTGTCTCGGACCCTATCGTGGTCCTCAGAATGTTCCACATATCTCATATGTAAGTTTTTAGGTCCTTTGGACTCAAATCGTTATCAGTTAAGCACTTATTTAACCTTAGGGGCAAAATATTAATTCCACCATTTTTGTCCTGGACCCTATCATGGTCCTCAAAATAGTCCACATATCTTAGATATAAAGTTCTAAGTCTTTTGGACTCAAATCGTTATCAATTAAGTACTTATTGAGCCTTAGAGGCAAAATGGTAATTTCACCATTCTTGTCCCGGACCCTATCAGTGGTCCTCATAATGGTCCACATATCTTATATGTAAGTTCTTAGGTCCTTTGGACTCAAATCGTTATCAGTTAAGTACTTATTTAACCTTAGGGGCAAAATGGTAATTTCACTATTTTTGTCCCGGACCCTGTCATGGTCCTCAGAATAGTGCACATATCTTAGATATAAAGTCCTAAGTCTTTTGGACTCAAATCGTTATCAGTTAAGTACTTATTTAGCCTTAGGGGCAAAATGGTAATTTCACCATTCTTGTCCCGGACCCTATCGTGGTCCCCAGAATGTCCCATATATCTCACATATAAATTCTGAAATCTTTCGGACTTCATTTGGTATTTGCTTTTGATCATCGGGACACATCGGTCATTTTCTCATTTTACATGTTGATTGTTCCAGAGTCGTAGTTAGCCCTTCGCTTTTCATAATTATGCTTATGATAATTCATCAGATCAGATTGGCCTTTATTCGGCCTCTACTTTGCACTTACTATGCTTAGGGGTATTTTGGTCATTTTACGTTTCGTGAGATTCTAACCCTGATTCATAATTTAATCATGTGTACAGTTTCACGGGTATCCGGGCTTCTATCAGTATCAATTTTATCCTATTTGGACTTCATTGGGGTTTCGCACTATACTAGGGGCATTTCAGTAATTTCACACTTTCACGCGTCACGTTTTTCGATACTTCATTTGTTGGTATGGACTTCACTGTTGAGTCTAGAGTGCCTAAAATAGTCAGACTATGCCCCTTCCGACATTCATCTGGCTTTTGGAATACTAAGGGTAAAATTGTCATTTTGACGTTTCACGTGTCTATGGATTCGGGACCTTGTTTCACAAAACGGATCCCTTCATTGTGTCCGGAATGTCCCAAAATGTTAAAGTACATAATTTTACAGTCATCAGAGTCCATCTGATTACATAAAGATCATCAGGACGTATCTGGAATTATCTTGGTTCATCTAACTGTATTCTTCGAGATTTATTTAGATTTCACGGACCTTACCATTGAGTCCAGAATGTCCGTCATAATTGAATTGGACCATCTTTAATGCTTAATTGGCCCTGTGTATCATCAGGGGCAGTACAATCATTTACCATTCACCTGTCTTTATTTTTCAGGACTTAATTTTTCAAATAGGACTCCATCATTGAGTTCGGAATGCCCGAATTAGTAGAAATACACTATTTATTTATATTATTTGGACTCTGTTTGACGTATTTAGTGTCTAAGGATAAAATAGTAATTTACCCAATTAATAAAATAATTAAAATAAACTATTTTATTATTTATTTATTTTTCAGGGGTGTATTTGATTTAATTCTTTAAAATCTGGGCCAGTGTACGAATATTCAGAATAGTAGGGGTCTAAGTATAATTTACTAAAGTTTCCGATTTTTCTTTAATTTTTAAATCAATGAACCATTGGGTTTACAAGTTGTAACCCTAAACCGGTCCTCAAACACAGTGAACCAGCCGGTTCACTGGACCATGCAGAACCGAAATACGATATCCTGTTATATCCCTAATTTGGCCCCTTATCCACGGTTTGGTCAAACCTGAACCCCAATTTCAATTTCCTATCGCCGTAACCAAACAGGTCTATTTCAGTTTTTATTTTAAAACATTTAGACCAAAAACATGCCGTCTCACTTAAACCGTTTGTGCGACGGGTCGGGTCCCGACCCGAACCCGAAACCGACCCAAACCGTGTCCGGTACTGTTCATCGTCTTCCCCATGACGATGAACAGTAACCCTAATTTCCAGTTTCAGTTTTTTCCATCTTCGTGGGTTTTCTAACACCGATTCTCTCTGCTTTTGCTTCTAAATCATTTCTGGAAGCCTAAAGATTAGTTTAACATTCATTTCAAGCCTCGAATCAAGCTCACACGTTCGGTTCAAAATTGGATAACCAAACCTGCAACTGGTTTGTAAATCTTCGTTTTTGCCCCAAATCTTGTGAGGTTCCTTTGGTTTTGATCCATGCATCATGGGGTTCAAGTCCCTATTCCCAAAACCAGGTTTAGAGCAAGGTTTATGGAGTTGGGTTTCATGGCCGAAACCTGCAACTCAGGTTTTGAGGCTCATTTTTGAGCCATTTGGTCTCGTTTTTGTTGCGGTGCAAACCTTACAACATCTAGGTTAGGTCTATGCAATCCAAACTTAGTTTAGCTTGGGTTGAATCAGACCCAGTTTGAAGGTGGTCATCCATGGCGGTCTGCGTGCGGTTAGTGGTTTTGGGGCTGTTTCGAGGCCTCATTTTCATGCCTTAATCAAGGTCTCACATTCTAAACATTATGCATGTAGTCATGGGGCTCAAAACATCAAAAACAGTAGCAAAATCTCAACAAAAAGTCAAACAGTTTGGGCTGATACCTTCAATCAGATCCTCCCTTTCTTAGGCTCGGTATGAGGTTGTTGGTTGCTGGCTCAGTTCCAGTCGTGAGCCTCTCAGTCCCTTCCTCTTTTCTTCTTGTATTCCTTCACATGGCCATGCATACATGCACATACATATTTCTTCACACAATGTCTCTCTCTCTAACCCATTCTCTCTCTACTCGAGCACATATGGTTGGACACACACAGAGATCTGTTCTGATTTCCCTTTTCCCACACTCAAGAGATATATATATATATATATATATATTTAAGCATACATATACACATGTATATATTTTTTTATGTTTTTACTTTGCTGCATGAAATCCAATTGGTGGGGGTGATGTGGCTGATGTAAGCCAATGATGAAGGGTTTGCATGTATGGCCATTGGCCAATTTGGGAGGTAGACCTGGGGTAATTCAGTGTTATATACAATTTTGTTGTATATATAGGCACAAAGATGCTAGCAGCCAACTTGGTAAATTTTTGGGTGCCATGTGCTTGCTCATTTAGGTCAAGGGTTCAAGTCCCCTTGGCCTCACTTTTGCCCCTTTTTCCACATTTTGGGCTTAGGCCCTATTTGGCTGCGCAGAATTCTGTTTTAGGTATTTCCTCCATAATTTTTTTTCTGTTGCTCCTTTTCGACGCGGTTTCTTCTGAGGGTTTCGTATTTCAGTTAACTTCAATGTCAAGGGCCCCGTGTCGTTTATTATTTATTTGATATTTTTGTAGTTAGCTAATTCGAGTTTCGTCAGTGTTAAAACGATATCATTTCACCTAATTAATTAGTAATTAGGTCCGGGTATTACACCCTCGTCTCTAACGTGTCTAATTATTTTTGTTGGTCTATCATGACCGTCGAGAGATTATGGTTAATCTTCATGATTATTCTTTATATTGGTTCTGATTAATAATTGACAAACTAATTATTAATTACGCAAGGTTGGGGTGTTACATTTCCCCCATCATTTCTTTCTCCCAAATCAAATGTGAGCCTCCTTTAAATCTCATGGGGATTTCATTTCTACCCTTGGTTTTCTAATTTAGTTAACAAAACTCTTCGAATATGGTATTTTAAGTGGGAACCGATTTTCCAGCAACCCCATTTTTCCTATGATTTCTTCACTGTTTCTCCCCATTTCTTTTTCTAATTGCTTTCTGCACCTTACAGCAACCATTCCCCATTATCCATTTTAAGTTTTACACATAAAATGCTAGAATTCCAATTTATTCTCTCAAAACCTGCTACTGAGGGTTTCTCACTGGTTTTTGAATCATTTTAGATATTCTTCTTGCTACTGAATCCATGTTTCATGCTTATTTAGGCCTTATACCTAGAATTAAACGAATCATGCTAGAATTGAAAAACAGAATACAATCACTCACCTATAATTTCTGATTTTTCTTGTTGCAGCCCCCTCTTTTCTCTGCCTATTCCAACTTAGTTCAGCTTCTGAGTCTTCCCAACAATTTTATCAATTTCTTGAAAGCACTTACAGCCCTTTAAATCTCTCTGTTTCTCTACCTTACGCACCATACGTGTATATATATATATATCATATACACATGCACACTCCATCGCCTTGGCCTCTTTCTTCTTGGTTTCTCCCCCTTCTAAAGCCCATTTCCTTGACTTTATCTATATTTTTCTTCTCTCTTCAAGCCTTTGCATTTATGGGTTGAATGATATTTGTGTGGGTATATATATATATATATATATATATATATATATATTATATTACATATTAACACACACACACAATGCCCAACTGACCTGCATGCTGCTGCTTAGGCAGCTTTCTTTTCTTTTATTTTTCTTGTATTTTATATGGAAATACATGTATACCTATATCATATAATACTATGTATATACATGTATACATATATAATACATCATTTATACATTCCTTATACATAGACATATATATACTCAAATGTATATGCACATACTAGTTTTTGATCACGTACACATACACTGATATTGGATGGGCTACGCCTATGCGTATATGCATGTATGCATGGGTTTGCATGCGTGCACGTATTACGAGGCATAGTTCTGGGTTGCTCGGGCATTGTCCTACACTAACTGTATAACTGACACTGTTCATATTCCAAAATCATCTAGTACTCGTGATATCATAATATAGAGCTTAAACAGCTCGGGTTATAACTGATAGTACTCTACCCAACCCGGTCTACCTTGGTATACGTGCTAACCCGGGTCAGGGTATTACATGCCCCACTCTGTAACACCCCGACCTGAATATGGGATCATCGAGTCGTGGGTTAAATTAGTAATCGAACGCCTTAAGTAACTAGGTTGGTTTCAACCCCGACACGCGGACTTTTAGTAATAGACTTGAAAACTCAGGACGACTGTACATCACTTTCATTGCAATCACCAACCTGTCGGCTCCGTGATAATTATATGTTTTAACGTTGACCACCTGACCCTTAGTACGAGTATAAGATTATGGCATGCATTTCGAGGTTATGAAAAATTAGTGTAAAAATATCTCCACTTAAGAAAATAATTAATTAATTTAAGATAATTAATTAATTAAATATGAGAAATTAATTTTTAGTTATAATTAAATATTAAGACACACAAATACACAAATTGAAGGTATATTATATATACATGTGACCAAGTATGTACACATGTGTAAACATGCATGTATGTATATTAAAATATATATATATATATAAATGTATATATATATATATATATAAATATTTAAATTATGGAGAATAATGAGATTTTATGTGTGGTTGTCGGTTGTGAGGGGTGTTTGGGTGTACCTTAGTGTATTAGTGTGTGAGTGTAATGTCAAATATATATACATATAGATACATATAATACAAACACATAGCCAATGATGGCTTGCCCCAAACAGTAACATGAAGAGTACTCATTTGAGTTGCTGCAACAAGCAATGGGTAAACCAGTTGGTGGGGGAAACCAGAAATGGCAATGATCATTGTACACCATTTTACGTATACACATATTGTTTACACGCACACTACACCACATTCAGTCATACAGAGAGTGGGAGAGTGAGGGTTCTGAGAAGTAGAAAGGAGGAAAAATCAGAAGAAAAGGGGGGATAGAGTCACTAGTTTAAAGGTAAAAACACAAAACTCATGATTTTCTCTCTCTTGAATATATACATGTATGTAGGCTGTTTAAGTTTTATTTATGCATGTATGATGTTTAGGATATTAATACGTGAATGAGGCATGAAAAATTGGTTTTAGATCAACCTAAAACACCTCAGAAACACCAGCCGTACACCATGATAGCCATGGTTGAGCTTGGTAAGAGCAGGTCTGAACCGACCATAGTTGATTAAATTTTGGCCTATTAGAACTTGAACTAGACCATTTCAGGGTCTTAAAAATGTTAGACCGCGAACCTGAAGACCTAGAATCGACTATGAAATCACGAGTTGCAGGTTTTGGTTCTAGAACCTAACCTCACGAGAACATGATAGAACCTGTTTTTTTTTTTTTTTTTAATGAGGATCGAATCCCCATTCCATGGGGATCACACAGAACCAAACACCATTAAAAATGGTGATGAAACAAGGATTTAACAGAGAGTTGCAGGCTCAGATATCCATGGCTAAACCGAGTGATTGGGTTGGTTTTAATGTACAAAATGAATGCCAAAAAGGTCCTTAGTGTCCCAGAAAAGGATGGGGATGAAAACAGAGAGTGGAGAATGATTGAAGATCCACGAAATTGAAGCTTTCTAGCTTCGAGGATTAGGGCAACAGTGAAGAAACAGTGGGGAAGACGATGAGTCGACTCACTGTTTAAATCGAGTCACACAAGTTGACTCAGATACTGTGTTAAGACGAGAGTAGGGCCACCGAATAAATGGAACGACATCATTTTGAGTTAGGTTTAAAAATTTTAAATATCAGGGCTGACGTCATCATGACGTCAGCATTACGTGTAAACCAACTAAAGCGGTTGGTTCAAATGAAGACCAGACCGGTTTACTTAAATTTGAACTAAACCAACTAGTTCAGACCGAAACTTATGAAAATTAGATTTTGACCCCCAGAACTTCTGAAAAATTCTACTTGTGGCCCAACCAAAATAAATTAAATATTAAATAAATAACATTTAAATGAAAAACCTATCAAAAATGCCCTTACGCCATATACCAGGCAAACAAAGTCCAAATAAAGTAAACAAATAGTGCTATTTGGAGTATTTTGGGCATTCTAGATCCAATAGTGGGGTCCGTTTCCCGAAACAGGACTCTGAAAATTAAAGACACGAAAAAGCGGTAAAATGACCAAATTACCTCTAGTACCCTTAAAGCCAAATTGAAACCAGAGAGGGTCTAAATTGACTTTCTTCAACATTTTGGACTCAATGGTGAGGTCCAAATTGTGAAATGAAGTACGAAAAAATTTAGACACGTAAAAATGCTAAATGACCAAAATGCCCCTACTGCTACCAAAACCCAAGCAGAGTTCTGCGAAAACCTAAATTGACTTTCTTCGACGTTCCGGATTCAATGGTAGAGTCTATTCGACTAAAAGAGATGTCAAAAATAAAGAGACATAAAATTTGATGAATAGCATCTGTCAGATAACTAAGAACTAAAACACTTGCCGAAGTACTAAACTGAGGCTCGTACGTGAAAATGAAATACGAGGAGACACGACATGTAAACACGTGAAGTAAGTAAATTAAATTTAAGATTAATGGAGCTACCAGAAGAGTATAGTTTAAAATAAAATTAATTCCTAACACATTAAATTGTGTCGTAGGATAAGAGTACGAGGTAAATTAAGTACGCATAAAATTTATAGAATATTCGTAAATCAGTTAGGATTTAATACGAACTAAGCATAAGTTAAGAAGCATCAATAGGTGATATTGCAATGATGTGAAGTTAATGAGACTACGTATGAATTGTTCTTAGGAACTACACAAGGAAGTGGGAAAGCGCATTATTAGCACTGACCCTAAAGACCGAGGTGAGTAACCTTGCATTTGAAGTGAAAATTTAATTCCATGGATTTGAATGATGTTTTAAATATCAAATTCAGTTTTTATATGATTCCCATTTTAAATTATTCTATTATGACATGCTCAGTAAATGTTTTTATATACAGTTCCTTTCTTCGAAATATTTAGCATGCCTAAATAAAATGCCAATTTCCTTAAATATTCTGAAATTGATCACTCCAAGTATTTGAAGTTCTACTGCAAAAGTTATATGCTATGCGTTTTAAATACTTATGAAAAGTATCTATGTGAAGAAGCCATGTGATAAATGTTTTACAAGATAATGGTGCATAAGCACATAGGCAAGATTTTGGGTTTCTTCGGACCCCAATTGACCTGTCAAAAAGCCACATAGTCAGGATTTTGGGTTTCTTCGGAACTCAATTGACCTGTCATGTGAAATGCCCAGTAGCAGGATCTAATCCCCCAGGCAATGAGATATCTCCATGTATATGCAAAATGAGAGTCTAGTTCGAAACAGAATCCACTAATGAAAGTGAAAAGATGACAAATGCTTTTGGAAATGGAAACAGGTTTTACCCCCATTTTCACTATGCATGTTTATATGTTTTGAAGTAATGCTTTTGAAGATGGAAGCAAGTTTATACCCCCATTTTATTATGCATGTTTATATGTTTTGAAATGTTTATGCTCTATTTAAAGAAATACATGTTTAGCCTTGAATACTTTAAATGTTTCAAAGCTATCTTTATGAAGAATGCATGTACTCTATGTTCAAAGTATACGAGCAATTGGTAGTGAGTATTTTATAAACTCTCATGTTCGAAATCACTGCCAATTGAAACCCCATGAAAAATGTAGGAATTACTCATTGGGCTTCTCGAAGCTCACCCCATTCCCTAACATTTTTCAGGTATTGACGATGAGTGGGAGCCGTGCTCCACTTTTGGATAATGACAAATGGCTGTATAGGATTATGGACTTTTGGAAGTAGTTAGAATCTGTAGTTGGATGGATTATGATGTAATAGACTTTGGACAATATGTACTTAAGCCCTAGAGGCGTTTGAATATGTAATATGTATAAAACCTTAGAATTTTTATTTATGCTATGAATGTATTATCATGTGTACCGCTATGAAGAGCGGCAAGTACCGGGCAGATGTGCGAAAGTTTTTAATAAGAAAAGAAAAGAAAAAAAAAGTTTTTCACGCTTCCGCAAACCACATGTCGCATATCTATTCGATACCGCTGCTTATGTGAGCCTTGCCCTAAGGCCCTCGGGCGGAAGGGTGGCTGGTCCCGACACGAGATTCACAAAGCGTGGGTTTCGGGTCGTGACACACTCTCACGCCCACCATTTCTCTAGCATTCCCAGCTTCATCACCTAAAATAACACCTAATGCCTCCTAATTTCCTATTCCTACGACCTCCCTCGCTTCACCTCCCAAGGCTCGATTGAGCATTAGAAGCAACTTTCTATGAATATAACTTGAATAAAAAAAAAGAGTTAAAATAACCAAAAATAAATAAAAAGTGCACTTTCACCAACTGACCACGAAAACTCGAAGGTTGATGGACCGATAACGATAATAAAAGCCTTGTAGATGAACACAATAATGAGTCTTTGCTCTCTTACTCCCTAGTGGAGTTCGCCACTGTGAGCACGAGCACAAGCACTAGAAAAATCTAGTCACGACTTTTAAAGTCCGCTCCCTCAAAGTGGGAGAGCAATACACCCTCTTTTCAAATTGGGATGTACATGAATACACAAAGGAATCGCCAGCTTATTTTAGGCTAAATAACAAGCAAACTTGATACAGCCCGCGAAGAATACATGTAAAGAGAATAACAAAGAAAAATTGAAATTACATTGCTTTAATCTTATTTGCATTCTAAACCCGTTGACATATGTTAAAATAAAGTAAAGAAAAATTGATCTACAATGAACCAAAGAAATTTGAATCCGAGAATTAAGGTACGAGATAGGAAGGGATTAGGCACCCATCCTGCACAGTTCAAATGGACTGGCCTCAAGTGTTCATCCACAAGGCTTAATATTCCATGACATAAATAAGATGTAGAGTGAGTATATAGATAATGATAGTAATGACATGAACGAACAAAAATACATCCAACAAATAAGTAACCCAAGCCCACAAATAAGTGGAGAGCAACCAAATAAGTAAAATAAGCCAAAAGAAATGGAGAGGGAGAGAGAAAGAGATTGACATGAATGAAATAATAAAAAGGTCATAAAGGGAGAGATGGGATGTGGGAAAAAAGACATAAAGTAAATAGCTTAAAGAAAAAAAGTAGACTCGGGCCCATGAGGCATCCTACATATCTATTCAGATAATGGAATTAGAGCCAACGTAGGTTCTCTAATCCAATTTATTCTATCAATAGTGATAGGATAAATTAAATTAGGAAAATAGAGAATATTAGGGTTTTAGGAAGTGCAGCTGATTATTTGTGTTGAATCAAACAAGGCTTGAGCATGAACTCCTTGGATTGAATCTTCAATGGTGTAAAACTCCTCCTTCAATAGGATTAGAACTATTGCTTGTATAGAATAAGGCTTCAAGAAATATGAAAGAAGAAATATAGAAAACTATTGCAGTAGCACCTGTGTCGCGACCCGAAACCCACCCTATACGGATCTTGTGTTGCGGGGCCGACCCTAAGGCCGTCCCTACTTTTTCCATTCCTGTATCAATGTACTAAAAATTTAAAACAATAATCAGTGAAAGTCTTTTCTATACAATAATCAACAGAATTTTTTTCTATATAAAAATCAGCGGAAGTCTTTCAATACATAATATGGTTCTACAATAATCAAAAATAAGAACTAAACATAACCAGCACCCGTGGGTGGTGAATACATGGGAGAACTAAAACATAAACTGGTACAGTTCCTCAAAATGCCCTCCTACGCCTTCAGACTTCTACTGGGGTCTTGCAGCATCGCTACTTGAAATGTGGTCAGGTGGAATGAGCTACAAAAGCTCGGTAAGTAAATACAGATCTCCGACACTAGTATTGGTCACCATAAAAGAATATGAATACGTGAATAAGAATATGATAGCCAATCATATGAAGTAAGATGTTGTGATAGCCAATGAAAATAGTTGCCATAATGGCCAATCGACAATGGTGTCACAATGTACAATCAGGAATAATGCATATAACATCAACATGGAACTCTCACTAACAATATATCAACATGAAATGTACTGCACTTTTACGGGTTCTTACTTCTCGAGATCTCTTTTACGGGTTCTTACAATCAGCACTTTTACGGGTTCTTACTTCTCGAGATCTCTTTTCGCAAACCGAACTCCACGGTTGAGTCTGGAATGCTTGAAATAATAAAAATTTACTATTCTTTTATTTTAATCAGAGTCCGTTTGACTACTTTTTGAATTAGGGGCATTTTGGTAATTTTTCCTTTAAATTAAATATTATTTTATTACTTGGGGTCAAAATCTAATTATCATAAGTTCTGGGTAAATCTATAATTATCATAAAGTCCTATTCGAATTTGGAATAGCAAAACAATAGATATCTCCTAAACCTTGGATAAGTTATCCTTGTTCTCATTTTCAATTTAGTTTATATCTACTATGCTTGCATCCAAACAGCCCCAAATCACCATTTTTTTTAACTTTTAAAAATCCCTCATGGCAGCACCTGTACTGGGCTGGGCGGGTCAACTCGACCCGACCCATGGCCCAAAAACACAAAAACTCTAACACGCACAACGCTGGTGCGCGCTTGGCTAGCCTTGTGGGTGGTCGTCTTCTCCGGCCACAGTGGTACTTTTTCGGCGATGTTTTGATGTCCGACCACCGAGGTCCTCTTCTACTCCTCATGGGCTTTTCATATCTACCCTCAAAATTCAGTTTGCATCACAAGAAGGCCTCGAAAAATGGAGTTGCAGCCAACTCCGGCGAGCTGTCCCAATTTTTCGGCGGACTGAATTTTCACTATTTCATGGCTTTTTAGCCATTGTTTTGAGCCCAATTTTTACCTACAAGTTGCTGCACTTATGGAAAAAATTTCAAATTCATAAAACCTAGCTAAAATGATCTAAAACCCATTGACCCAGAAATTTCCTTCGAACTTTAAATTAGTTTTTCTCACTCATTCCTTAAGCAAATGAGCTGCGGTTTCTTCCTAAATTCACCATTTTTCATGCTCTTTAAAACCATATAATTCTTTCTAAGCTTTAAGCAATTCTACAAAAAATCCAGCAAATTCGAAACTTGAAATATACAGTAAATTCTCACCTTTTTCTTTCTATTTCTTTTTCGTTCTTCTTCTGTTTCTATTCTGAAGATCCAGAGACCTCTCAACTTTTTTGTTTTATGTGTTTTATTTCCATTACATTTTAGTATACATAGGTATATATCTATGGAGCAGCAGTGCACCGCCCCTCATGGTTTTTCTTTCTTTCTTTCTCTTTTCTTTCCCACTTGTAACAGCCTTCTTAGACTTTCTTTCCTCTATTCACGGTTGAGGATTTTTCTTTCTTCTTTCTGATTTCTTTTTTTCTATCTTAGCTTAGATATATATATATATATATATATAATAAATATATAACATGTACACACACACCAACGCACACTTGCACATGTTGCACTTGCAGCTTCCCTTTTTCTTTTCTTTTTCTATTATTTCTTTTCCTGCTTTATTTCCTTTCTGCTTCATTGTTTCTTTTACATTAGATATTTGTATTTATATATATATATATATAATATGTTCAATTTCCCCATGGTGTTAGTAGCTTGCTTCTTCCCTTCAATACACACAAACACACAGTAGATTACACACACACACTGGTCACGCATCCATGGCATGCTGACCCCTTTTCTTGACTTTCTCCTTTATCTCTTTTTTTGATATTTTAAATTAAAGATATACATATATATATATATATATATATTTATATACCTTATACAATACTATATATATATATATACGTATATTATATTTTAATCGTACACTCATATATATCCATATACATACATATATACCTATTTCCATAATCATATACATACAATTATTTTTAGCGGCCTACACATATGAAATCGTACACATGCATGGAAATGCCTGCGTACATGCATTACGATGTTCAGTCTTGGGTTGCTCGGGCGTTGCCCGGCAATGTACGTAAAAATGAATCGCTCACATTCTAATACCGTTCAGTCCCTATGATATCATGATATAGAGCTTTAATAGCTCAGTTTACAACTAGTGTTATGCTACTCGACCGGGTCTACCTCGGTATACGTGCCATATCTCGGGTCGGGATATTACATTCTTACCCCCCTTAAAAATAAGTTTGTCCCCAAACTTAGCAGTTCTAACTCGAGTGTTCCCCGTGGTTCCTTAACATCGTGGTATAACTTAAATAGGCGTTTACATTTAACTAGATAAAAAATTTCTGCTGAGAATCAAGTTTTACCGTCACATCAAATCAAGTTTTACAGTCACATCAGATCAGGTTTTACCTTTCTAAAATTTTCAAGTGTATTTCAAAACCTTTACGTGAATCTCAATTCCTTTCTATGGTTCTCCTAGTTCTCCATAAATTTAAGGCATCACTTGGTGAACAAAATCATGAACTTTCCTAAACATGGTTTTAAAACTCTATCCATTAAGTCTACTATTATATCTGGGGTATATATCATTCCAACGGTGTCATATGGAACTCATAGAGTTCATATCGGTTTCTAAGTGTCATTCCCTCTATAATAGGCTTACCGTTCAACTAATTATTCCTTGACCTCAATTCAACTGTGTAAGAGTATCTGTGTCCCTGGTCTGTATTTCATGTGTTCAGTATCTAACATGGTTCAATGATAGTTCCCTTGATGGTTATGTAAGCAATGAGTCAATAGTCTAGGTGTTCAGTTTCTTCATTCAGTTAGCAACATATAGGGACATATTCGAATGTGTAAAAATAACATAAAATATAAACCGGTCATAAGTAAGTATAAGGGTATCTTTTTCCACTGATGTAGTACTAGAAACTCAGAAATTCTCTGATTCCTAATTTCCTAAGGATGGTACCTCCTATTAGAGGTCTTTGTAACTGTTGCCAATCCCTGTTAGGTTCTTTCAAACTATCTTTCATCTCTCAATTCATTGTTACATCTATTCCTTTTTAGTGTAGAAGCATTCTAATTAACAGTTACGTGTCACTTGTCACTTGTATTGTCTTTCAAGGTGTTACTACTCTGTCTAGATATCACTATTAGTTCTACTACTTTTCCAGGGTATTTCCATTCTATTTAGATATTACTGTCAAATTAACTGCTTTTCAAAGCGTCATATTTTCAATTCTATGTTACATTCTATCCTTTAATGTGCACTAATCGTTTTCCTCATTCATTATGGAACGTAATTCAATTCTCATAAATTCTCATAGTATAGAACAATCATCTAAGCTTAAACATCAAGTTCATAATCCGTAAATAAAATTTCAATTTTCAATAACTCTCGCAATATAGAACGATCGTCAAATCATAAACATCAAGTCTATAGTCTGGAAATAGTCATTTAATTCTCAATGGCTTCCTCAATATAGAACAATCATCAAATGGTAACTCAATAGATATCACGTACATGCTTTCATAAGATAGAATAATCATCAAGGATTACTAATTTCAGTATCACCATGATTCCTTCCAAGTTTTTTTTAAGTATAACTACTACTTCCCATTCAAGCCTCGTTTATCTGTCTATATCATTTATCGAAACCTCCTTCAATATTTTTAGTGTCACAATCTAAAGCATTCTCATTATTTACCTCTACGTAGTACTATTCTTAACGATCACTATTTACTTGCTCGTCTTAGTTATTCAGGAATCATCAACTTTTATCATAACATGTAGTATTTTCCCAAAACTAGTCAACCTTTAGTATCTTAACTTGCTTCTATCTTCTTACAGTCACGAATCATTGAATTGTTTTTAAACCATCAATTTCTTTCTTAGATCGGCTAAGAATTGTACACTTATGATCTGTACCTCCTATATTCTATGTATATCACTTATTTCTAATGATTTCCCAATGTATAACATTCAGTGATAATGACTTTTTCAAGAGCCGCCATTCATTCTATCTCATTTATCAAGTAATCATTCATATCTATAACAGTATGTAGTTCATTTTAAAGATTATAAATCTTTGCATTTAAATCTGTCATTGTTCCTTGAAGTTTATCAATCACTTACTTATTTAACTCATCAATGTCTTTCAAATTCTACGAGATGATAATATGTCGGTCTAATACTCGTATATCCATGTTACGTACTCTACTTGTTTCATGCATAACATCTATCATCAATAATTCATTGAACAGTTAACATATAACTTAGGAGTTCTGTTTCTATGTTCAGTTAGTAGTAAATGTTGGAGCTATAAATCAATATGTAGAGCTAACATTTAACAATATTGGGCACTTGTAAACAACTAAAAAATACCTGTGACTACTAGTACAGTAGCTCGATCATCTCCTAAAACTATTCACTGTAAAAGATCAATGGTCAGAATTCATATACGAGTATATCTATCATGTCAGGATTTTCTCTACTTGGGCATTAGTAATACCAGTACATCAGTCTTATCTCCCATGAACTACTTATTACAAATCTATTTTAACACCAAATCTTTGATATCAACTGAGTCCAATAATTCAAACTTAATACTTTGATCATCTCATGATATCACTGGGTTTGGTAGGATAGGTGTAGTGGTGTTATAGAATTCCATTCATCAAGTCCACTGGGCATGTGTCGTCCTAACAGTATCATAAGGAATTCGTAGTATCTGTGTTGATTTCTAAATGTCATTTCTTCTATATCACTAGACCTAACTCCCAAGTATAGGCTAATCATTGAGAATACCTATGCTTCTGATTTGTATCTTGTGTGTTCTATGTTTAATATTTCTAAACAATGATCCTTATGGTTACCATAAAATGGTTCAGTAAATAGCCTAGAGTTCATATGCTTTTCTATCTAACATTCTCCAATAATAACCTTCTTGATGTAATAGAATCCGTAAATCAATCATCTAAGTGTTCAATTGCTAAGTTCAGTTTAGTGAAAATGTGGGGACATCAATAAGTGTGTAGAGTCAACATAAAATCTCAATAGTCTATAAATGTTATGAATAACTAGAGAAGTACCTGTGACTACTAATATAGTAGTTTAATCATTTCCTGGTGTTTACTATTTGTTGTAAAAGATAACAATTAACATTTACGTAAGATAGGCAAGTCAGTAGTCATATACGAGTCTAGTGTAATAATTAAGCATTATCTACGGCTGACTCCCAAGTAAAGCCTCAATGACCCTTTTCATCAGTCACTCTAAGCTATTTATGTGATCCATAATTATCAATGTATTCCTTGTGATAACCATGTTTATAAAGATAACCAGTAAGATGTCCAGTCAATGTATAAGATAATAGTCAATGATCGTATAAAATAAAACGTCAGTATTATCTATCAATTCTAATTTTAGTCCCATCTCCCATGACTCACAATCGAACCTATAGCTCTGATTACCAAGTTGTCGTGACCCGAAACCCACCCTATGCGGATCTCGTGTCGCGGGGATGACCCTAAGGCCATCCCTACTTTTTCCATTCCTATATCATAGTACTACTATGCAATGTACTAAAACTTTAAAACAATAATCAAGTGGAAGTCTTTTCTATACAATAATCAGCGGAAGTCTTTTCAATATAAAAATCAACGGAAGTCTTCCAATACATAATATGGTTCTACAATAATCAAAAATAAGAAATAAACATAACCAGCACCCGTGGGTGGTGAATACATGGGAGAACTAAAATATAAACTGGTACAGTTCCTCAAAATGTCCTCCTACGCCCTCAGACTCCTACTGGGGTCTTGCAGCATCGCTACCTGAAATGTGGTAAGTAAGGTGGAATGAGCTACAAAAGCTCAGCAAGTAAATACAGATTTCTGACATTGGTATTGGTGACCATAAAAGAATAAGAATCTATGAATGAGAATATGATAGCCAATCATATGAAGTAAGATGTTGTGATAGCCAATGACAACAGTTCCCATAATGGCCAATGAACAGTGGGGTCACAATGTACAATGAGGAATAATGGATATAACATTAACATGGAACTCTCAATAACAATATATCAACATCAAATGTACGGCCACAATAAACTGATCACAATCAAATCAATAAAGAATGTCTCTCAGTATAAGATAAGTCATAAGGGATAATGTCATTCAACAATCATAGTCATATCAATCATATAAGAGATGCATTTACACTGTTCAGGGTTCGGCATGCCCTCGATCCTTTGGGGCCCGGCAAACCCCCCAATGGAAACTCCAATCAAACCAAACTCCAATGTATTGCAAAGTGTCCGTTTATGGACTTGACCCGTAGGTCTCCAGTAGATCAGAAAGCATTAGATGGATATCGTGACTGAGCATGAATCCGGTACACATAAACATATCTTGATCATAAGTGATTCCATAAGAGTATAAAAAGGAATGTCATATATACAGTGGAAACATAACGGTAAGCCTTTCAAGGCATGGCTCAACATGATAACAATGATATAGCAATCAATCAATGTCCACAAGATAGAATAATATCACATTGTGGAAAATAATAATATCAGGTACGTTCGAGAGTACAAGGTTGGCAGTAAAGAAAATAAACTTGGCTTTCAAAACACCACATGGAAGAGAAAGTGAATTTGCTTACCTTAAAAATGCGTTCTTAGATCAGTATCCTGCGATTCTGCCATTTCCTTTCGAGTTCCCTATATATCAGTAAATACGTCTCAATTTTAATGCTATTTATCAAATTTTATGTCTTGCTATTATAAGTATCTCTTTTACTAATTTAGACTCTACCATTGAATCTAAAATGTCGAACAAAGTCGGTTTAGGCTTTCGCGGAATTCAATTCAGCCTTCGGTACTAAAAAGGGCAAAACGGTCATTTTGTATTTTTATAGGTTCTTACTTCGCGAGACCTCTTTTGGAAAATCGGACTCCACAGTTGAGTTCGGAATGCTCAAAATAATAAAAATTCACTATTCTTTTATTTTAATCGGAGTCCATTTGACTACTTTTTGAATTAGGGGTATTTTGGTAATTTTTCCTTTAAATGAAATATTATTTTATTACTTGGGGTGAAAATCTAATTATTATAAGTTTTGGGTAAATTTATAATTATCATAAAGTCCTATTCCAATTTGGAATAGCCAAACAATGGATATCTCCTAAACCTTGGATAAGGTATGTAAAGACTTGGAATTTATTTTTTGGAATGAAATTTTTTTTTTTAATATATATCATCATCATCATCATTATTATTATTATTATTAAAATGTGTTGTGTGTGTATATATATATATATATATATGTACAGGGAATTAAATGTGTATATGTATATATATTTATATATATAAATATGTAAACCTGATTTTGTGCCCCACCCGTGTGTGTGTGTGTACTGTGTACAGTGTTTTTGTGTGTGTGTAGATTGAGTGTAAATCACTCAAGGTGGCATGGTGTGGGTTGTGGTGTGTAAGAGAGTGGGTGGGTTAGGTGTGAGTGTAAATAAGTGTTCTCTGTGTGTGTGTGTGTCATATAGGTGGGTGTGTGCAGACCGATCGTGTAGAGAGAGAGAGAGAGTGTGTGTGTAATACATGTGTATACATATGAGTTCTGATTTTTGAGAGAAAACAAAAAGAGAAAGGCCAAGGGGAGGAACTAAGAGTGCTTTGGAGAACTGAGGAGACTTAGGGGTGGAGAACAGAAGTGAGAGTTCAAGAAGAGGAGTGAGAAAATCAAACCAAGGTATGTTTTGTATAGTTTCGGTTTTAAGATTTTTAAGCTTGTTTAATTGATTTGATTTTAGGGCCTTGTAATGTATAAAATTTAGGTCATTTTGCAAAAAGAATGAATTAAAATGGTTAGGAAATAAGTGAAAGAGAGGGAGTTGCAGGTCGGGCGGGATAATCGGGTTGGTGGGTTTTCTTGCTTCAAAACTTAATCTAAATGGCCTAGATCTAACTCTATAAGGTGCAGAAAACGAATGGAGGTAATTTGGGCTTGAAACAGTGGGGAAAATGCAAGGAAATAGGTTGGCCGGAGAGTCGGCCGTGACTCTTTGACCTCCTATTCAGTGACGGTTGAGTGACCCAAATTGAAAATAGGAGGTTAGAAATGGAATCTAGGGAAAAAAATGGAAGAAAACGGCATTTTGAAAACACTGATAGTCGACCGAAATAGTGTCACAGGTGCCGGAGAAGACGACGGAGATACGCCGGAACCCTACCAAAAAATCGGGGAAGAAGGGCACTAGTTCTGGGTCGGGTTCGGGTACGGGTCCAGGTCGGGTCAAGACCAACCCGTCGCCCTCTGCGTGTCAGCCATAAGTTTTAAATTAAAAATGAAATTAGGGGTGTTTGGCTGCAGGTTTACCAAATTGAAATTGGAATTAAATTAGGAATAGGAATATCCTATCCTTGTTTTGGTGGCTATCCAGGGTTGGAATAGGGAATTTGGACATTACAATTTAACCCCAGTACTTTTTTAAATTCAATTTGACCCTCCAGAAATTTTCAAAAATTCAACTTTGACCCCAGAACTTTTAAAGAATTATAATTTGACCCCCCCTGAATAAAATATTAATTAAATAATTAATTAATTAAATTGATTTAATTAATTTAAATATCACAAATGGTCTAGAGTCCAAATGGGACAAGTCATTAGTGTATTTTGACTATCTCGACCATTCTGAAACCAATGGTGAGGTCTGTTTTACAAGACGGGGTCCTAAAAAATAAAGGACCCGTAATAACATTTAAAAATTACCAAAAATGCCCCTAAGTTAAAACATAGTTAAACGACTTCCGAATTAAGTAAAAAAATAATGGAATTTTATTATCTCGACCATTTTGGACTCAACCGTGGACTCCAATTTGTGAGAAGAGTTCTCGGGATGTAAAGACCCGTAAAAAGTGTAAAATGATCATTTTGCCCTTTTTAGCTCGAATGTCCGAATTAAATTCCGCGAAAGCCTAAACCTATTTTCTTAGACGTTCCGGACTCAATAGTGGAGTTTAATTTGGCAAAATAGAAACTCATAAAATAAAGACATAAAATTTGATGAATAGTATAATTCAAGTAGCAAATGAACTGAGTTACATTTTATGATTTTAGGGACACCGAAAGGCAAGGAGAAAGTGGTCTAACCTTTTGCATTCTTACTACTAGTTTCGCTACACTACGAGTACGTCTTCCTTGAGTTGAGACTGACCCATCAAGCACGATATATTGTGCTAAGTAAGAAATAGAATTAAGTTTAGGAGTAACTGCCATGTTGACTTGATGATTCACATATTTGTTTGATTTGCTCATATGCCTATATGTTTCTTGTTATCTTTTGAAAGTTTGGTGATGAGTGCATATCGTGACTATGTGTATATCACATGTGTTAGTATAATGTGTGGATTATATTCTTCGAGAATTGTTGAAATTATGAAATATGTGATTTAAAGTATGTGTTAAATGGGTTATTGATGGGCACCACGACGGACCGAGTCTTAAAGATTCGAGCACGAATCCTTTTGAAGAGAGGGGGAATGATAGGCATCATGGTGGATCGAGTCTTAAAGATATTTTACAAGTTCCAGATGGGCCCAACACAAGGTTGAGAGCTAAGAAGTTAATTGCATAAAAATGCTAATTGGGTGATTTTCGTACAGTTTCAATGTTGCTTCGTAATTTGGGCATAACTCTCTTATCCGAGCTCCGATTGAGATGATTCAAGATTCTATAGAAAGCCAAGGAATAGTTTTACAACTTTCATGTTTTGAGTTTTCCGTGATACTGGCTGTAGAAAGGTCGAAATCGGGTTTGAAGTTGCTATACCTACACTGATGACGTTTTTGGCTGCGTGAAATTCTAACTTAATTAGTAGGTTTCTTTTATTATTTTAGTTGGTAGTTTAGAATGTTTTGGGCCTGAAAATGTCTAGCCCATATCTTTTATTTAATGTAGGCCTTATTCGGCCCTAGGGTTTCGTAGAATGTTTTAAAAATAACTTGTAGCCGCATTTGGCAGATAGATGATTATTCAGTAAATTTTTGGGGAGTATTTTCTCTACGGTTCTTTGAAGAACTATCTGATCTTATAGGGATTTCCCATGGCGTTCACCAACGACTTATCAAATGTATTTTCACCACCGTTTGTGGTGTCTTCCTTATACCGAAGTTCTTGTTTCGCACTAAACAACGGGTTGAGGTTAAATATACCAAGGTTCTTGTTTTGCACTAAACAACGGGTTGAGGTTAAATATACCGAGGTTCTTGTTTGTCATAAACAACGGGTTGAGGTCATATATACCAAGGTTCTTGTTTGTCGTAAACAACGGGTTGAGGTCTTCCATTCAGATCTGATTGTAGAACGATCTTGTTTGTCCCTCCGCCATGGTGCCCATGGTGTCCAATTATTCAGTGAATTTTTGGAGAGTATTTTCTCGGCATTTCTTTGAAGAACTATGTAATACCCCGACCCGAGAATGCCGGGTAATGAGGCACGTTTTACGAGGTTATGAAAAATGAGTGAAAATATTATGTCATAAGAATATAATAAATTAATTTAACGTAAATAATTTATTAACATGAGATATTAAGTATTAGATAACATAATATAAAATATGATGATTGAATAATTAATTTATAAATTAATTAAACCTAAGAAATTAATTAAATATATATATATATATAAGTGTGTGAGTGTGTGAGATATTATATATATATATATATATGTAATGGGGGAGACATTGAATTAAGGTGAAGTATGGGGATGATGTACCATATATGTATATTATATATGCAAGTAGGAGTAGAGGAATGGGAAAAGGTATGGCCTAAAATCAGAAAAGTAAGGGAGGCATGGCTATTGATTGTGATGGGGTATGGGAGTGAGAGAAATATACATATACACATCCATGGAAATAATTGTGAAGGATAGAGAGAAAGATAAAGAGAGAAAGATAGAGAGAGAATTCTGGAAGAAGAAGAAGAAAGCTGAAGCAAGGAGAGGAAGTTGGAAACCGAAGAGAGGGAGAGGAATCACTATAAACAGGTAAAATCCTAAATTTTCATATTTTTCTCTCTCTAGAAATCAAGCATTGAAGTAGGTTATATTTGGTTGTTTATGTATATATGATGTTTTAAAACTTGTTTAGGCATGATCAAACATGAAATTAGGTTGTAAAAACACCTAAAACTACGTGACCCAACAGTGATCCGCCATTGAAGACCATGCTATAGCAGGTCTGAAACAATGGAAGCCAAGCTCTTTTTGGTGCATAGGGACTTCAAGAAGAAGTCATGAGGGTCATGAAAACATAAATTCGCGATCAAAACTCAAAAGAACCGACCCTCAAATGTCAAGTTACAGGTTACGGGTTTACACCCCAAACCTTTAAACTCATGATTTAATCCATATTTTTAAATGCAAACTGAATCCCCATGAATAGGGGATCAAAACAAACAAAACCCCATGAAAAACCATCAAGAAATAAGCATGAACCATGGGGTTACAGGTCTGGTTATCATGGCTTAAACCGAGCCTCTAAGCTATATTCGAAGCTCTAAATCAATGTAAGAATGTGCCTTAAGTCCATAGGAGATGTTTGGAAAAGAAAACAGAGAAAATAGGTTCTCAAAATGCCACGAAATCAAACTGTAAAAATTAGGGTTTCGGAGAGGAACAGTATCGATCTCGTGGGGAAGATGACATTGTTCGGGTCGGACCTTGGGTCGGTTACGTGTCTGGGTCAAATCCGGATCCAACGGGTTATGGGGTTATTTAAACGGTGACGTTTGGAGGTTTGAATATTTTAATTTTTAAAACATTTAGGGCTGACGTCATCATGATGTCAGCATTATGTCAAAAACTGACCAGACCGGTTGGTTTACAATTAGACCGGACCGGTTCACTTAACCCTCAACTGAACCCATTGGTTTTCTGTTTTAAATTAAATCTAATGAACCAGAACTTTTCCTATTTACGGATTGACCCCAAAACTATGAGAAATCCCACTGTGGCCCATCTGATGAAAATTTTATACAATATGCCCCTGGAAAATTAATTAAATAATTAATTTAATTATTTAATAAGTAAAGTAAAATGACTATTATGCCCCTAATTCAAATATTAAGCAAATAAAGTCCAAATCAGACATATGAATAGTGAATTCTTACTATTTTGGGCATTCTGAAGCTAATGTCGGGGTCCGTTTTAAGAGACGGGGTCCCAAAAAATAAAGACACGTAAAAGGGTAAATGACCAAAATACCCCTTGTCCAAAATTAACAAGTTATTAGTGTATTCTTACTATCTCGGACCTTCTGAGTCCAATGGTGAGGTCCACGACATGAGATGAGGTCCCGAAAAATTGGAGACCCGTAAAAATGCTAAAATGACCAAATTACCCCTAGTACCCCTAAAGCCAAAATGAAACCACAGAAAGTCTAAATTGACTTTCTTCGACCTTCCGGACTCAATAATGGAGTCCAAATTTTGAAACGAAGTACGAAATATGTGACACGTAAAACAAAAAAAATGACCATTTTGCCCTTTTCATATGAAAGTCCGAATTAAATTCTTGGAAAGCCTAAACCGACTTTCTTCGACGCTCTGGACTCAATGGTAGAGTCTATTTGACCAAAAAGAAAAGTCTAAATAAAAAAGACATAAAATTTGATGAATACCATCTGTTAAATGACTATGAACTGAAATATTGCCAAAGTACTAAACTAAGGCAATGAAATACGAAAACACACGACACGTAAATATGTGAAGTAAATAACTTTAAGTTAAAGTTAATGGAACTACCAGAAGAGTATAAAATAAAATAAAGTTAATTCCTAATACATTAAGTTGTGTCATAGGTTAAGAATGCGAGTTAAATTAAGTACGTAAGAAATTTATGAAATCGTGTTAGGATCTAATACGATCTAAGCATAAGCTAAGAAGCATCAGTAGGAGATGTTTGAAGTGAATGTGAAGTTAATGAGGTTATTTATGAATTGTTCTTAGGAACTACAAAGGAAGTGGGAAAGCGCATTATTAGCACTAACCCTAAAGGACCAAGGTGAGTAATCTTGCATTTGAAGTGGAGGCTTTAACTACACGGATTTCAACTGATATTTTAAGTTCAAGATATTTACGGCATTGATATATCAAACTCAATATTCATGATTTCTGTTTTCCTAAATATTCTGCTTTGACATGCTCCACGATTATTTCTATATTATACCCGTAAATGTTTCCTTTTGAAAATAGTTAGCATGCCTGATTTCCTTAAATACTCTAAATTTGATTATTCCAAGTATTGAAGCATCACTGCAAAAGTTATATGTCACATGTTTTAAATACTCATGAGAGGCTTTTATATAAAAGTCATATGACAAATGTTTTTCCAGATAATACTAAGCACAGAGGTAGAGTTGTGAGTTCTACGGAACTCATCGGACCTATCATGTGCATCAGCATAGAGGTAGAGTTGTGAGTTCTACGGAACTCAACGGACCTATCATGTGCATCAGCATAGAGGTAGAGTTGTGGGTTCTACGGAACACTTCGGACCTATCATGTGCACATGCTTGGTAGCAGGATCTAATCACACAGGCAATGAGATATCTCCACGTATACGTAAAACGGGAGTCTGGTTCGAAACAGGTTCCACCTAATTAAAGAGAAAAGATGACAAACGATTTTGAAAATGGAAGAAGGTTTTACCCCCATTTTCACTATGAAATGTTTATACGTTTTAAAGTAACGCTTGGAAAATGGAAGCTGGTTTTTACCCCCATTTTCTATTATGTATGTTTATATGCTTTGAAATGCATATACTCTATTTACGAAATGTTTGTTTAACTTAAATTACATGATTTTAAGTTACATACTCTGAAATGCATATGCCCTTATACGGAAATATATGATTTAGCCTGAATACCTTGAATGTTTCAAAGCTACATATTTTAAAAATGCATGTCCTCTATGTTCAAGTATACGACCAATTGGTAGTTGTGTATTTTATAAACTCTCATGTACGAAACCTCTACCAATTGAAAACCCATGACAGATGTAGGAATTACTCATTGAGCTTCTCGAAGCTCACCCCACTCCCTAACATTTTTTCAGGTAACAATGAGGATGATTAGGAGCCCTGCTCCATTTTTGGTTGAAGATGAAGGGTGCCTCTATGAATATGGATTTTTGTAATGTATCAAAAACCCGTAGTGATTAGATTTTGTAGTAAGGTATCTTTGGACGGATGTATTAAGCCGCAAAGGCATTTGGGTATGTAATGAAGATAAACTTTAGGAATCTTATTTATGCTCTGAATGTATGTTTACATGCTACCATCGACAAGGGTAACAGTATCGGACGGAGGTGCAAAAGTTTTCATTAAGAAAAGAAAAAGAAAAAGTTTTTCACGCTTCCGCAAACTAAGACTGCACTGCTATCCGATACCGTCACCTATGTATGAGCCTTGCCCCAAGGCCTCCGGGCCGAAGGGTGGCGGTCCCGACTCGAGATCCGCATAGGGTGGGTTTCGGGTCGTGACAACCTATTTGAACTTATTCGGATTTCTCGTGGCGTTCACCAACGACTTATCAAACGGATTTCCACCACCGTTTGTGGCGTCTTCCTGATACCGAGATTCTTGTTTGGCACTAAACAACGGGTTGAGGTCAAATATACCGAGGTTCTTGTTTTTCGTAAATAACGGGTCGAGGTCTGTCCATTCAGATTTGATTGTAGAACGATCTTAGATTCTCCTTTTTAGTTGTTAGGTCTCGTTATTTCTTGGCGGGGTTCACATCATTTGGTATCAAAGCTCAGACTACAAATCAGGTCTATTTATCCTTTTAATTCTTGCGTTAGATTATTATTCCTAAAAAAAAAAAAAGCATATTCAAGGGTTGTTGTTCAAAAAAAAAAAAAAAAGGGTTCAAAAAAAAAAAAGAAGAAAAAAGACAGAAAGGAGTTCAAAACAAAAAAGAGAAAGGAGTTAAAAAATATATATATATATATATATATCTTTCTCCCTTTGATGCAGGCGACGATTCGTGGTTGAATCTTTCTGAGGAGAGGGGGAATGATGGGCACCATGGCGGACCGAGTCTTAAAGATTCGAGCACGAATCTTTTTGAAGAGATGGGGAATGATGGGCATCATGGTGGATCGAGTCTTAAAGATCTTTTACAAGTTCCAGATGGGCCAAACACAAGGTCGAGAGCTAAGAAGTTAATTGCACAAAAACTGCTAATTGGGTGATTTTCGTACAGTTTCAACTGTTGCTTCGTAATCTGGGCATAACTCCTTCATCCGAGCTCCGATTGAGATGATTCAAGATTCTATGGAAATCCAAGGAATATTTCTACAACTTTCATGTTTGAGTATTCTGAGATTTGGGCTGCATTAAGGTCGAAATCGGGTTTGAAGTTGCTGTACCTACAGTGATGACGTTTTTGGCTGCGCGAAATTCTAACTTAATTAGTGGGTTTCTTTTATTATTTTAGTTGGTAGTTTAGGATGTTTTGGGCCTGAAAATGTTTAGTCCATATCTTTTATTTAATGTAGGCCTTATTCGGCCCTAGGGTTTCATAGAATGTTTTAAAAATAACTTGTAGCCGCATTTGGCCGATAGATGATTATTCAGTAAATTTTTGGGGAGTATTTTCTCTACGGTTCTTTGAAGAACTATCTGAACTTATCGGGATTTCCTGTGGCGTTCACCAATGACTTATCAAACAAATTTTCACCACCGTTTGTGGCGTTTTCTTTATACCGAAGTTCTTGTTTCGCACTAAACAACGAGTTGAGGTTAAATATGCCAAGGTTCTTGTTTTGTACTAAACAACGGGTTGAAGTTAAATATACCGAGGTTCTTGTTTGTCGTAAACAACGGGTTGAGGTCATATATACCAAGGTTCTTGTTTGTCGTAAACAACGGGTTGAGGTCTTCCATTCAGATCTGATTGTAGTACGATCTTGGATTCTAATTCGTTGTCGGTCTCGTTATTTCTTGGCGGGGTTCACATCAGTTATGCATGGCATGTACCCTTGATGAAAGGATCATGTGATTAGAATGTTATTGTGTAATACATTATTTAAAGCATGCTTCATGTGTGGATAAGATGCTTTATTGAGATTGCATTATGGCATGGTGGAATCAGAGCATATTGTTATAGTGTGATCCTTGGAACATGGTGTGAGTTGAGCACGTGGTGCTGTGTATTATGAGGGTGTAGATCTTGTGGTGAAAAACTCAAAATCAGCCATTGGTACTCGCATGCCAAACGGGTTCCGGACCGTGAAGCGAGACATATTGAGGTACTTGCAGGCCTGCGGAGAAGGTCCCGTAAAGCGAGACATGGGTGTGACATGGAGTGACATGGGTGCGTCATGCATATTGTTTATATACTGCATTGATGATACTGGATGCCATGTAGATATAAATGTACACTTGCACATGCCACGCCTTAATTTTGTTTCTTGCATTAGCATTATATTGTACCAGCAGTTGAGCTGACCCATTCAATGGATACCATTTCAGATGACACTTCGGCTACGTGAGATTTAGTGATGCCTTAATGAAGGAAAGAACTGAGAACTATATTTGGCCCGTGGGTTGTATTTTGATGTTGTACAAGGGCATAAACCCTAGACCATTTCATGTTATTTGTATGTTATGAGGTAATAGGGAAGGTCTTATGGATTGTATCAGAACGGGAATTGGGTTGGTGTTTGGAATGCATGTGATTATCCTTGATTGTCCTTTAGTTTTTTATTATTTTATTTTCTTTTAATTTCGTTACTTTCGCCTCGGGTTCGCAGAAATTCAGGGTGTGACAAGTTATCCTTGTTCTCATTTTCAATTTAATTTCTTGCATCCAAACAGCCCCAAATCACCATTTTTTTTTAACTTTTAAAAAATCCCTCATGGCATTACCTGTATTGGGTCAACCCATATTGGGTTGGGCGGGTCAACCCGACCCGACCCATGGCCCAAAAACACAAAAACTCTAACACGCACAGTGCTGGCGCGCGTTGGCCAGCCATGTGGCTAGTCGTCTTCTCTGGCCACAGCGGTACTTTTTTGGTGATGTTTTGATGTCCGACCACTGAGGTTCTCTTCTACTCCTCCTGGGCTTTCCATATTTACCCTAAAATTCAGTTTGCATCACCGGAAGGCCTCAGAAAATGGAGTTGCAACCAGCTCCAACGAGATGTCCCAATTTTCTGGCGAACTGAATTTTCACTATTTCATGGATTTTTAGCCATTGTTTTTAGCCCAATTCTTACCTACAAGTTGTTGCACTTATGGGAAAGAATTTTCAATTCATAAAATGAGCTAAAACGATCTAAAACCCAATGACCCAAAAATTTCCTTCAAACTTTAAATTAGTTTTTTCTCACTCATTCCTTAACCAAATGAGTTGCGGTTTCTTCCTAAATTCACCATTTTTCATGCTCTTTAAAACCATATAATTCTTTCTAATCTTTAAGCAATTCTAAAAAAAAGCCAGCAAATTCAAAACATGAAATATATAGTAAATTCTCACATTTTTCTTTCTATTTCTCCTTCCTTATTCTTCTGTTTCTATTCTGAATATATCCAGAGACCTCTCTACTTCTTTGTTTTATGTGTTTTATTTCCATTACATTTTAGTATACATAGGTATATATATATGGAGCAGCAGTGCACCGCCCCTCATGGTTTTTCTTTCTTTTTTTTTTTTCTCTTTTCTTTCCTACTTGCAACAGCCTTCTTAGACTTTCTTTCCTCTATTCACAACTGAGGATTTTTTTTGCTTCTTTCTGATTTCTTTGTTTCTATCTTAGCTTAGATATATATATATATATATATATATAATATATATAACATGTACACACACACACACCAACGCACACTTGCACATGCTACACTTGTAGCTTCCCTTTTTCCTTTATTTTTCTATTCTTTCTTTTCCTGCTTTTTTTCCTTTATGCTTCCTTGTTTCTTTTACATTAGATATTTGTATTTATATATATATATATATATATATAATATGTTCAATTGCCCCATGGTATCGGCAACTTGCTGCCTCCCTTCAATACACACAAACACACACTGGATTACACACACACACTGGTCACGCATGCATAGCATGCTGATCCCTTTTCTTGACTTTCTACTTTATCTCTTTTCTTGATATTTTAAATTAAAGATATACATATATATATATATACTTTATACAATACTATATATATATATACGTATATTATACTTTAATCGTACACTCATATATATCCATATACATATATATATATATACCTATTTCCATAACCATATACATACACTTATTTTTAGCGGCCTACACATATATGAAATCGTACACATGCATGGAAATGCGTGCGTACAAGCATTATGATGTTCAGTCCTTGGTTGCTCGGGCGTTGCCCGACAATGTCTGTAAAAATGAACCATTCACATTCTAATACTGTTCAGTCCCTATGATATCATGATATAGAGCTTTAACAACTTGGTTTACAACTAGTGTTATTCTACTCTACAGGGTCTACCTCGATATATGTGCCATATCCCGGGTCGGGATATTACAACCTGACTTCTTAATTTTTCTGTCCTTGATTATGGTGGCAATGGGTCTTATTTATAGGAAAAAAGTAATGAGGTTTTATCCAAGGGCTCACAATGAATCCTATGGATGAATGGCCAAAATTAATGCTTAATGTGCAAGCAATTAGATATAGAAGTTCTTTTGTGCACAAATCTAGGGTAAATCCTCGTGGAATAAGGAAGGAATGGAATTTGGCAAGTATTTGGTGGACAAAACTATATTTATTATCGCCCCTAACTCGGTGGAAAATTTAGGGACAAAGAAATTATAAAAATGCCACTCAAGCATAAAAAAGTCAAAATTGTCCCTAAGGACCAAAATTATCCTATATGGGTAAAATGACATAGAAATTACATGTATGCCCATGGATGACCAAAATAACCTATATGAGATAAGAATATTCTATAATTATCCTATATGGGTAAAATGGCTAAATAGCATCAATATTACAAAAATACCCCTAAAAGGTGGAAAACTTCTTATATTTACCAAAATACCCCTAAAAGGTAGGAAAACACTAAAAATGACCAAAATGCCGTTAGTGGGCATTATAACTAGAATACCCTCAAGGGTCCTAATGTGTCAAATGATCAAAATGCCTTTAGTAGGAATAATAATTGAAATGTCAAAAATGCCCTCTATGGGCAAAATGATGAAAATGTCCTCTATGAGTAAAATGTGAAAATGTCCTCTATGGACGAAATGACTAAAATGCCCTCTATGGACAAAAAGATGAAAATGTTGAAAAATGCCCTCTATGGACAAAATGACCAAAATGTCAAAAATGCCCTCTATGGATGTAATGACAGAAATGTCCTTTATTAGAGAAATGACCAAAATGCCCTCTATGGGCGAAATGATAAATTAGTAAAATAGCCCTATATGAGACATATTGTAGCAACTTACCAAAAATGGTGAAACCAACTTTATTCAATCAAGGGTATCAAAATGAGGTGTCTACACAAGTCAAGGTTCTACACAAGCTTTATTCTACACAAACCAGAGTTCTACTCCTTTCAAGACTAAGTACTACACAATCCATGGTTCAACCTCAAGGAGTTCAAGCACAAGCCTTGTTTGATTCAACATAAGCAATAATGTACGCTCCTAAAACCATACTATTTTCTCTTTTCCTAATTCAATTCATCCTATCAATTGAATTATAGAACTACATTGGCTCTAATTCCATTTTCGGAACAGATATATAAGACACCTCATGGGCCCAAGTCTACCATTTTCCCTTAAACTTATTTACTTTATGTCTTTTTTCTTATTTTATACATGTTATCTCTCTCTCTACTCTTCTTTTTTTTAGTTTACGTATTCCGTATACTTTATTCGTTTATGCAGGTATTATCATTATCTCTTTATACTCTTTTTCTTTTATCTTATGTCATGAAATTTATGCCTTATGAATGAACATTTAAGGCCAGTCCATTCGGACTAGGTAGGATGGGTGCCTAACCCCTTCCCATCTTGCACCTTAGCTTCCAGATTTGGAATTATTTGGTTTATTGTAGACTAGTTTTGATTTACTTTATTTTGACCTATGTCAAGGGGTTTAGAATGTAAACAGGACCAAAGCACTGTAATTTCAGTTTTCTTTGCTATTTCTTTTAAATGTATTCTTCATGGGTTGTGACAAGTTTGCTTGTTATTTAGCCTAAAACAAGTTGGTGACTCCTTTGTGTATTCATGTACACCCCAATCCAAAAAGAGGGCGTTCCTCTCCCACCTCGAGCAAGCAGACTTAAAAAGTCATGGGGGTTTATTTGACACTCCCCCTTTTTCGGTGCTTACTCTCACAACTAGTGTAGGTTACGGGGTTACACAGTCAAATACAAGATACAGATAAATGTAAAAACTTTAACATTGGAATTTGGAGAAATAGGAGGTGTATTCAGAATCTACGCGACGACATCCACAAGTGTGGGCAATTAGCCATAAATTGGCAAAGGTCATTCTTAAAAATGTGACTTAATGTCAAAGATTATTACTTGATGACAAAATTATGTTAATGCTAATTAAGGATTAACTCATGAACAATTATTGAGAAATTAGTTCATAAGTACACTAAATTAAGGGTTAATACTATACAAAGGTAATATCTTTAATTAAGGATAATAGCACAATTATAAGAGAATTTTATAAAACTAAAATTTAAACTTTAGGTGATAATTAGAACACTTAAAATATACAACACTATACACACATAAAAAGAAAAAATAATAAATTGACCAAAAAATGTGAGGCCAAGTCTTGAACTCAAGACCTTAGTAAAGATTGCCAAAACTTTATCACTAGACCACTAGCACATCATTGTCATATATGCAACCAAAAATATATATAAGTATCACTTATGAATATAAATTGCATGTAACAAAATGAGGTGTCAACTTATGAGATGGTCAAAGCTTAGTGGTGATTTGTGAAAGGTCTTGAGGGAGGCATGTGAACAAGTGTCAAGGCCCTTTTGTATACTAATATATATACCATATACAACACTAACTGTTGTGAAGTCTCTCACATATGCTCAACCAAAGAGAGATATATATATATATATATATATAAAAGGTAGTACACAGCAATAAAGAGAAATGTTGGACCTCTACATTCATGCATGGATTAAGATAGAGAAATTAGAAAGGAAATAGAGGGAGATGAGCATTGTCAAGAGAGAAAAAGTACAGTGAAGAAGAAGGAAACTCAAGAGCTATGAAATGACATGGTGAGAACCCCTTTCCCTCTACTTATTTCAATTTCTATGACACACAATTGTCACGACCCGAAACCCACCCTGTGCGGATTACCGAATCGCGACCGCCACCCTTCGGCTCGGGGGCCTTAGGACAAAGGCTCACATACATAAGCAGCGGTATCGGATAGCGGTGCGACCCATGATTTGCGAAAGCGTGAAAAACTTTTTCTTTTCTTTTCTTATTTTAAAATTTCACACATCCGTCCGATACTGCCACTCATCACATTGGTACACGTGGTTATACATTCAGAGCATAATAAGGAATTAAAGACTTTATAATTACAATCATATTTAGTTGCCCCATGGGGTTTAATACATAATAGTGTACCATTTTAAAATACAAGTCACTAACTAGCATTTCATAGTGTTCTTCAAAAGATTACTAATCTTGAAATAAGCTTCCTATGCCCTTCCACAAAATGATTATAGTTCAACATCCTCATCATCAAAATTAGGACTTGCTTTTAATCACCTAAAAGGGGGATCGGATAAAAATTCGGTAAGCTAATCTAAGCTTGTGAGAAATTCCAACATTTGTCATAGGGTTTCAATTGGTAGTGGTTTAGCACATGAGAGTTTATAAAATAATAGCTACCAATTGCTCGTATATTTTGAACACAGAATATATGCGTTCCTTAAAACAAATAACTTTGAAACATTTAAAATATTCAAGCTAAACTTATACATATGAACTTCAAAACATGTAGATATGCATAGTAAAAATGAGGGTAAAACCTGCTTCCATTTTCAACATAACATCTTATCACTTACATTAGTGGAATCCGTTTCGAACCAGACTCCCATTTTACTTTTACGTGAAGATATCTTGTGCCTGGGAGATTAAATCCTGCTACCTGGCAATTTACAGGTCAATTGAGTTCCGAAGGACCTAAAATCCTATCATGTTACAGGTCAACTGAGTTCTGAAAAAACCCAAAATCCTGTCTGTGTGCTTATGCATTGTTTTTCTTGCATTTAAATACGTTTACACATGACTATGTCAATAGATACTTTTCATGAGCAATTTAAAACATAATGTTCATGATTCGTGATAGAATCTTCAAATACTTGGAATATACAAATTCAGAATACTTCACACCAATTTTGGCATTTTAAACCTAGACATGCCGAAATATATTTTAAGAAGACTGTAGTAGAAACCATTTATTGAGCATCTCAAAATAGGGTTCATAAGAACGGAAACAATTCAAAATTGAAAATCATGTAAATACTGAATTTGGGATTCAAACACTTCATATCTTTTGAACTTAAAACCTCTTCAAATCTGTGGAGTTAAATCTCCACTTCAAATACAGGGTTACTCACCTTGGTCCTTAGGGTTAGTGCTAATAATGCGCTTTCCCACTTTCCTTGTAGTTCTTAAGAACAATTCATAAATAGTCTGATTAACTTCACATTTACTGCAATATCACCTATTGATGCTTCTTAACCTTTGCTTAGATCGTATTAAATCCTAAAGGATTTATGAATATTCCATAAATTTCATGCGTAATTAATTTAACTCGTAATCTTAACCTATAAAACAATTTAATATGTTAGGAATTAAATTCATTTCAATTTATACTCTTCTGGTAGCTTCATTAATTTAAAGTTTAATTTTTATTATTTCACATGTTCACGTGTCACATCTTTTCGTATTTTATTTTAAAATAGGAACCCTACTTTTGAACTCGGAACATTGAACAACGTTCTAGTTTACATGAATTTATGTTATTCATCAAATTTTATGTCTCTTCATTATAAGTACTTCTTTTGGTCAAATAAACTCTACCATTGAGTCCGAAACATCGAAGAAAGTCGATTTAGACCCTCTCTGGTTTCGATTTGGCTTTAGGGGCACTAGGGGCAAAATGGTAATTTTACCCCTTTACGTGTCTTTATTTTTCGGGGTCTCATCTCACAACAAGGAGCTCACCATTGGTCTCAGAAGGTCCAAGATAGTAAGAATACACTAATAACTTGTCCAATTTGGACATCGGACCTTTTCGTCATTATTTAATTTAATTTATTTAATTTATTTTTATTCAATGTAATTTATATATAATATATATATATATATTTTCGTGCATAAAAAGGACACGGGATTGTCCTATCCAAAACGGTTAGCATGCTTCACTCTTTCCCCTTGGTCCCCTATTCGAGTCCCAGGGTGCGTAGCACCCTTTTTATTTTCTTTATTTTAATTTTATATATTATATATATTTTGTAATACCCCGAAAATCCGACATGACCCAGACTATATTCTGACCTAATAAAAAATAGGTTTTGTGACATTAATAGTTCAAAATAACCCAAAATACAGTAAACCATGATTGGGGATATCAAATGAATCACTTTTGGGATCACATGTGATTAAATGATCTTAGTAGATGATTGCTACTTATTTGAGGATGATCGCCCAGTTTGATTTATGGTGATATGGGTTTGATCATCGAATCTTGATGAGATCATGCAATTGTGGTCGTAAATCAGACTTAATAGGGATTCCTGTATCTAATATGAAATCTATGTGAAACTTGTATAAAATATCTTCTTGTTGGAGAAACGGTATCCAAAACGCCATGATAGACCGAGAAAAATAAAAAGGGGAGATCATGATGATAGAATAAGCATGAAGAGAGATAAGAGTCACCTAGATGTGAACGACTAAGTTTTGAGGACAAAAATTCTTTTAAGGGGGGTAGG
The DNA here is from genome assembly GCA_008638375.1 of Nyssa sinensis. Taxonomy (NCBI): domain Eukaryota; kingdom Viridiplantae; phylum Streptophyta; class Magnoliopsida; order Cornales; family Nyssaceae; genus Nyssa; species Nyssa sinensis. The sequence goes on from CM018035.1 coordinate 37,221,529, forward strand.
ATGTAACACCCCGACCCGATTAATTAATAATTAGTTCGCTAATTATTAATTAGAAACAACATAAAGAATAATCAAGAAAGTTAATTGAGAATTTCTTGATGGTTGCGATGGGCCGATAAAATAATTAAACACATCAGAAAGGAGGGTGTAATACCTGAACCTAATTACTAATTAATTCGTTGAAATGATGTCGTTGTAATACTATGGAAACTCGAATTAGCGAACTATGATGACCACAAAGAAATAATAACAGACACGAGGCCTCGGACATCGAAGCTAACCAAAATAGAAAACCCTCAGAAGAAACTGCTTCGTAAAAAGAGCAATAGAAAAGAAATTAGGAAGGAAATAGCTAAAACAGAATTCTGTGCCAGCCAAACAAGGCATAAGCCTAAATGAGGGAAAAATACCTAAAAGTGAGGCCAAGGGAATTTGAACCTTTGATCAAGTGGGGCAAGATTTTAAGCACCCAAAAATAAACCAAGTGGGCTGCTAGCACTTTTGTGTTTAATTACACAACAGAACTGTATGTAACCCTAAACTATCCAAGCCCACCTCCTAAATTGGCCAATGGCCATACATGCAAACCCCTCATCATTAACTGAACCTCTCCACATTAGCTCACATCACCCTTTGATTATTTAGCCACATGATTACACCCGAATCCCTGATGTACATGCATCTATAGATGTATATGTATAGGCATGCAATCATATGTATAAATTATACACTTTAGGACACTCCAAATATGTGTGCTATACTAAGAGTGTGAGTGAAGATGAGTGTACTGCACCAAATAGTGTGTGAGTGACAGTGTGTGATTTCAGATATGATGTAGAGAGAAAGTGAAGAGATTGTGTGTGTGATTGTATGTGTGTGTATGTTCCACATGGAGGTGCACAAAGAGGAAGGGGACTGAGCAGTAAACGATTGAACTTGAGTCAACAACTGAAGGCCCCATATTGAGCCTAGGAGAAAGAAGAGGTCTGATCTAAGGTATAAGATACCCAAAACTCATATTTTCCCTTTTTAACTTTTGCTTACTGTTTCAGTCTTTTGAGTACCTATAACTGCCTACATGTATTTAAATGTCACTAAGGGATGGTTTTTAAGCAATTTGGGAGAGCCTAGGAAGCTCGAAATGCATAAACCAGGGAGAACCGCCATTGACAGACCTTCCATGCAGCAGGTCTGAGACAACCATCATGGAATCCGTTTTTAACGATTTAAACCCAAAATAAACCTAACTAGTGTTCAAAAATCACCAAGCTGCGACCTAGAAACACTAAAGAAGCCCTAGAAAATTTGAAGTGCAGGTCTCGGGTTTGAAACCCAGACTCTGAAATAGGTTTCTAAACCTTGATTTTGGAATGAGGATAGATGCCCCATGCCACTACGGTCATGACAAACTAAACCACGCAAGAAATGGTGATGAAACAACCATTTATTAGCCACTTGCAGACCGAGACTATCCAACCTACCATGGCTTATAGAGCTTGATTCGAGCTCTCAAATGAATGCAAAGAGATTTCCTAGACCCTAAGCAGTTGATACCATTCAAGACAGAAAGAAAATATATCCTAGAAACCACAAAATCGAAAGCGTTTCGAAACGGGAACTAGGGCAACAGTAACCTGTATGATGAAGAAGATGACGAGTCAACTGAGTCGACTCACCCAACTCGATCAAACCGAAACGTGTCGACTCAGACACGTGTTCAATTGCGGGTTAGCCACCGCATTAATGAAACGGCGTCGTTGGGTTTGAAGGTTTTAAATTAAAAAACTGAAGTTGGCCTGTTTGGTTACAACTGTATGAAATTGGAATTAGGAATCGGGATAACCCAAACTGTGAGTAAGGTGAAAAATTGGGATATGCTGTACCGATTTTCTGAACTGACCTGAACCGACTGGTTCAGGGTTTGTTGGGTTCGGTCTAGGGTTTACGAGGGTAAACCCAATGGTTCAATGAGTTATTAAAATAAAGAAAACTAGAAGTTTAGTAAATTGCACTTTGACCCCAATTGTTCTGAATATTTGTATTCTGGCCCAGATTTTAAAAGATAAATTTAAATAAGCCCCTGAAAAAATAAATAATTAATAAAATAATTTATTTTATTATTTTATTAATTAGGGTAAAATGACTATTTTAACCTTAGACACTAAATACGTCAAACGAAGCCCAAATAAAATAAATAAATGGTGTACTTTTACTATTTCAGACATTCCGGACTCGACGGTAGAGTTCGATTTTTGAAATTAAGTCCTGAAAAATAAAGACACACAAATGGTAAATAACTGAATTGCCCCTAGTGATACCTAGGGCCAAATAAACATAAAAGATAGTCCTAATTTAACAATGTCAGACACTCTGGACCCAATGGCAAGGTCCATTTTATGAACCGAAGTCTCGAAAAATTTAGCTATACAACATGTGAAATTATCAAATTGTCCCTAATGCTATATGAAATCCAAATGAAGTCCAAATAGGACGAAATTGCTATCGATAGAAGCCCAGATACTCGTGAAACTATACACATGATTAAATGACGAATCAGGGTCAGAATTTCACGAAATGTAAAATTACCAAAATGCCCCCAATGATATACGAAGTCCAAATGAAGTCCAAATGGGATGAAATTGATACCAATAGAAGCCCAGATACTCGTGAAACTGTACACATGATTAAATGATGAATCAGGGTCAAAATCTCACGAAACGTAAAATGACCAAAATACCCCTGAGCATGGCAAGTGCAAAGTAGAGGCCGAATAAAGGCCAATCTGATCTAATAAATTGTCATAAGCATAATTATGAAAATCAAAGGGCTAAATAAGACTCCGGAACAGTCAACATATAAAATGAGAAATGATCGATATGTCCTGATGATCTAAAGCAAATACCGAATGAAGTCTAAAAGACTTAGAAAATTGTATATAAGATATATGGGATATTCTGAGGACCACGATAGGGTCCGGGGTGAGAATGACAAATTACCATTTTGCCCCTAAGGTTAAATAAGTACTTAATTAATAATGATTTCAGTCCAAAAGACTTAGAACTTTATATATAAGATATGTGGACTATTCTGAGGACCACAACAGGCTCCGGGACAAGAATGGCGAAATTATTCTTTTGCCCCTAAAGTTAAATAAGTACTTAACTGATAACGATTTGAGTCCAAAAGACTTAGAACTTTATATTGAAGATATGTGGACTATTCTGAGGACCACGACAAGGTCCGGGACAAGAATGGTAAAATTACCATTTTGCCCCTAAGGTTAAATAAGTACTTAACTGATAACAATTGAAGTCTAAATGACTTAGATTACAATCCTGATAACTACTAAGCCTAATTAAAGAATGTAATAACCTCAGATGAAACCCAATAAAAGGGTAATAGGCTATTAGGCTATCTTAGGTAATCCGATAGATGCCTAAGATGACGAATAAGTCATGAATGGTTAAATTCTGATCTGTTTGTGATTGATGATGATTATTCAGGATATGCATGGAAGTGTCTAACGTATTTGGAGGTTATCATATTATCTATACAAGGAGATAAGCGTAACAGTTTGTGAGTAACTTGGAACTTCTAACTTGGTGTATAAGTTACACTGTCTAGATATTGTATCTTTATACATTGTACCGTTTTATATGCTATACTATTTAAATGCGTACACTTAAATGCATACCCTTTTGTACTACATTACACGTGCCATGATTTTGTTCTGTCCTGCACTTCTGTTCTGTTCTGTCCTGCCTAATTAGCGTCTTGTCCTGTTCTGTTCTGTTCTGTTATGCTTAATACTGACCTGTTCTATTATTTGATTTATTTGCCTATACTCTTGATTGATATACTAGCATCCTGTACTGTTTTGTCTATTCTAATATGTTGTTCCATTTAGTTCAGTTCTGTTTTATTCTACTTAAACTGCATTTAAAGTGGATTTATAAAACCGTTATTTCTGAAGTGACTAAACTATCCATGTGCTTTATAAGCAAGAACTGGTTTTGAAACCCATGATAGGGAACCTCTGGTACTCACTGGGCTTGTTAAAGCTCACCCCATTATCCTAACATTTTTCTGGATTTATCTCTGGTGGATTAGAAGGCACAATGGGATGACACGGGTTGACATCCCAAGCAAGGATTTGATTAGAACTAATTGTAGAGACTTGGACTCTTGCAGACTTACTCAAGCTATTCGAGTGAGTGTTGTGATATGATTAAATTTATTGATATGCTATAGACGTATTGGGACATGGCTCACGATATTGGTGCTCTAGAGATTATTTGGTGACTGATGATAGACGTGCTCTGATGTGTTTGGACGAGTTGTGTTCCTGAATTGAAAAAGTTTTAAATTTTGCTACTCTGACCCTACATTTGGAATGCAATTCATCAGGTAAGTTCAGAAGTTTGCCTTTGGTTAGTCACATTGTCGGTTGGCAAACTAGCAAGGCGTCTAACTGGCATCACGTCCTCGAGATCCGCGTAGGGTAGGGTTCGGGATGTGACATATTTTTGCCCTATTTTCATCACACGCGCATGCATGTCCACATGGTAAGGGCTTGGGGCTGGGTTCATGAAGTCGGGCATTTGAACCTCAAGGGCTACGGCCCCTTATTTTTTTTGATTTTTTTTTTTTAAGCCAAACGGCGGACAAGGCTTTAAAACCAGAATAGGCTATCCTCAATCACGCACAATTTATTAAATTGGCTCATAGACGCGTAACCAAATAGTCCGTATTTAGGTTTTAAAATTTAAAACCTTTAGCCCCGAAATGGCGTCGTGTTAATTATGCGGTGGCCATCCCCCTTTATAACACGTGTCCGAGTCAACACGCTTAACTCAAATCGAGTTGGGGAGTTGACTCATCGTCTTCTTCTTCATTTGAAGCAGTGTTGCCCTAATTTCTAGTATTCTATACCTTCAATTTCGTGTACTTTTGATCGACCAAATTCTTCTATTTTCCTTCCAAAATGTTTCTACAATACTAAGGACCCTTTTAGCATTTAATTAAGAGCTTAAACTAAGCTCATGTGCTCGGTCATGAGTTCGATACTCAAACCTGCAACCTAGTCGTTCATAGCTATTTTTGAGTCAAATCTCTTGGAATTTCTTTCGTTTTGGTCCCCTCTTTCATGGGGTTTCATCTTTCATTCTTAAAAGTGGTTTTCATAGTGAGTTGGTTAGGTTGGGTTTTAGAGACCCAAACCTGCAACTCGGTTTCTTAGGGTTTTCTTTGAGATTCTTGGTCAAGTCTTAGTGTTTTTAGGATACTTTGGAAGTATGTTAGAGGTCTCAACCAACCAAATGGGGTTTGGTTTTAATGATTTCAGACCTGCTTCAAGCAAGGTCCATCAATGGTGGTCCTTCATGGGTCTTATGTTTTAGACTAAATTTTCGTGCTTGGTTAAGTTTAGATATACCTTAAACATCATATGTGCATAAACAAAGCTTAAATAGTTTGTATATAGGCATATATTTTAGAGAGAGAAAATATTGGTTTTGATATTTTCTCACATTTTTTCGTGATTCTCTTCTTGATTCCTTCCCTTCTTCTTCTTCCAACTTCTTTGCTCTTGTTTTCTTTTGATTTATCTCTTACAAAATGAGCATGCAATGCATACACTTGCTTTGAAAGCAAGTTCACCGCCTTCTCTCTCTCTTCAAATCTCTCTCTTTCTATGATCTCACATCCCCTTTCATTGACATTCTTACTGCTATATTTACTTCTTCTCTTTCCTTTTGTTCAAAATGCAGCTTTGCATTTATGGTGTTGATATTTTGTATCATATATGTATATATATATATATAATACATATACTTTACAGCACACAAAGACACACTTTCACACTCTAGTTTGTGCTGCCGACACTCACACACACACTTAACAATTCTGCACCCACACACATACCTTTTATGATTATATTAATATATATGTATACATGTATAATTGTTCATGTGTATACATATGATTTTTCATGTGTATATATATTTGGATATATATATATATATATATATATACTCACAATACACACTCAATGTATGTATTTTCTTGTGTAACATACATATATAATTTTATGCATATTAATATACATTCTTGTGACACATGACATAATTATGATATTGGAAATATACATATTTGTATATTTCTCAACTCTTGGTCTTTTCGAAGTAAATTTTAGACTATTGTTTAAAGTCTCGTAATGCGTGCCATATTACCCGATATTTTGGGTCAAGGTGTTACATTCTCCCCTCTTTATTAGAGTTTTGTCCTAAAAACTTGAGTGTTATTCATTTCAAGAGTCCTAATCTCTTTCATTTTTACGTTGCTTCTATTATCATATTCATGTGTCTAGTAGTTGAATTTAAATGACATGCATATATATTAGACAGAAACCAAATATTTAGACAGAATACCTAGCTGACTCTCAGATGGGTCCTTTGTTAGCCTGATTCCAGTTCGGGCAATTCTTGATACGATGCCCAGATAGTCCACACTTATAGCAGACTCTAGTACCTTGCCGACAAGGTCCAAAATGTCTTTTCTGGCAAGTAGGGCATACAGAAGTCTCTACTGTCTTTTGACTAGTATTACCCCCTTCGTTGACAAAAGTCATACTTTTGACTCATGTTCTAGTTTTCTTCATCTGTTGAGGAGTGGGGCTAACCTGTTTCTTGTCCTTTTTCTGAGATAGGGCAACCCCAGCTCTCTCAAAGATCTTGGCACGATTTACTACAGCATTATACGTGGGGAGCTCGAAGGGCTCAAGTCTGTATCTGATACCATCTCTGAGGCCACTCTCAAATTTTCTAGCCTTCAGATCCTCGGTTATGATAATGTGGGGAGAATAACGAGCTAGTTTTATGAACTTAGCCTCGTACTCTACTACTGTCATAATTCCTTGGGTTAGAGTCACAAACTCTACTATCTTTTGGTTTTTTAGCGACCTTGGGAAGTGTTTATCATAAAATACTTCCAAAAATCTTTCCTAGGTCATTGGCGGTTCTCTTTCTTTCTCCAAAAGCCACCATCCATATACTGCATCCTTAAAAGTGAAGGCAGCATAGGAGACTTTTTATTCCTCGGTACAAGGAAAAATTGTGAATATGCGTTCCATTTCTTGGACCCACGCCTCAGTGTCGATCGTAGTGTCCAATTCATCAAACCTAGGAGGCTTGAAACCTTAAAACACTTTATAACTTGAAGTGTTCATTGCCTCAGCAGGTTGTCCCTGATTTTTTGGTAATCCAGGGTTTTGCACTTGTGGGGGTGCTCTGCCCTGAGCTTGGACACCTGTCATGTTTTGAGCCATTGTTTCTAGAATGTGCTCAACCCGATCTAGTCTATCCTCCGGGTTTCTCACATATCTTCTCGTGTTTACCATTATCGTTGAAAAACATATATCTGTTAGTTTTTCGTCTTATATATTCATCACATAAGGTTTATGTTTACTTTCTTCTCATATTCAAGATTTAACATTTTATTATTCTTGACTTCTGGGGTGGTTTTTATAGTCCACATTACTTCTCATTTTTGTCTTACTACTTCTATTTACTACGGGTCCCATACCCCGCCTTCTTATTTAACACGTACTTCTAATCACTTACTTTACTCTAATGCAGTCCCATACCCTACATTCTAGTCAAATCACATACTTCAAATCATTTACTTGACTGTAATGCAAGTCCCATACCCTGCATTCAAGTCAAATCATATACTTCACATAATCATTTCATCTAATGTGGGTCCCATACCCCGCCTTCAATCAAATCACGTACTTCACATAATCATTTCATGTAATGCTGGTCCTATACCCCGCCTTCACATTAAGATGTATACTTCACATAACTACTTCATGTAACGCGGGTCCCACACCCCGCCTTCACATTAAGGCATATACTTCACATAACTACTTCATGTAATGCGGGTCCCATACCCCGCCTTCACATTATATCATGTACTTTACATATTCATTTCATGTAATGCAGGTCCCATACCTCGCCTTTACTTCAAATCACATACTTCACATATTTTAGGTAGCCTAGAACCAACCTAACTCATAGTTCTGTTTCAAATTTTGCTAGCGTCACTAAATTGGGTTAAGTCAACCTAGAGTTTTGATACCATGTTTTCAGGACCTGAAACCCACTATGTGCAGATTACTGAACCGCGACTGCCACCCTTCGGCTGGAGGGCCTTAGGGCAAAGGCTCACATACATAAGTAGCGGTATTGGATAGCGGTGCGACCCATGATTTGCAAAAGCATCAAATTTTTTTCTTTTCTTTTCTTATTTTAAAATTTTTCACATCATTCCGGTACTGCCGCTCATCACATTGGTACACATGGTTATACATTTAGAGCATAATAAAGAATTAAAGACTTTATAATTACAATCATATTAGTTGGCCCATGGGGCTTAATACATAACAGTGTACCGTCTTAAAATACAAGTCACTAACTAGCATTTCATAGTGTTCTTCAAAAGATTACTAATCCTGAAATAAGCTTCCTATGCCTTTCCTCAAAATGAGCATAGTTCAACATCCTCATCATCAAAATCAAGACTTGCTTTTAATCACCTGAAATGGGGGTCGGATAAAAATTCGGTAAGCTAATCTAAGCTTGTGAGTAATTCCAGCATTTGTCATGGGGTTTCAATTGACAGTGATTTAGCACATGAGAGTTTATAAAATAATCGCTACCAATAGCTCGTATACTTTGAACACAGAATATATGCGTTCCTTAAAATAGATAGCTTTGAAACATTTAAAATATTTAAGCTAAACTTATACATATGAACTTCAAAACATGTAGATATGCATAGTGAAAATGAGGGTAAAACATGCTTCCATTTTTAACATAACATCTTATCACTTTCATTAGTGGAATCCGTTTCGAACCAGACTCTCATTTTACATACATGAAGACATCTTGTGCCTGGGAGATTAAATCCTGCTACCTGGCAATTTACAGGTCAATTGAGTTCCGAAGGACCCAAAATCCTGTCATTTTACAGGTCAATTGAGTTCTGAAGAAACCCAAAATCCTGTTTGTGTGCTTATGCACTATTTTTCTTGCATTTAAATACGTTTACACAAGACTATGTCAATAGATACTTTTCATGAGCAATTTAAAACATAATGTTCATGATTTCATGAAAGAATCTTCAAATACTTGGAATATACAAATTCAGAATACTTTACACAAATTTTGGCATTTTAAACCTAGAAATGCTGAAATATATTTTAAGAAGACTGTAGTAGAAACCATTTACTGAGCATGTCAAAATAGGGTTCATAAGAACGGAAACAATTCAAAACTGAAAATCATATAAATACTGAATTTGGGATTCAAACACTTCATATCTTTTAAACTTAAAACCTCTTCAAATCCGTGGAGTTAAATCTCCACTTCAAATACAGGGTTACTCACCTTGGTCCTTAGGGTTAGTGCTAATAATGCGCTTTCCCACTTTTCTTGCAGTTCCTAAGAACAATTCGTAAACAGTCTCATTAACTTTACATTCACTGTAATATCACGTATTGATGCTTCTTAACTTTTTCTTAGATCGTATTAAATCCTAAAGGATTTATGAATATTCCATAAATTTCATACGTACTTAATTTAACTCGTAATCTTAACCTATAACACGATTTAATATGTTAGGAATTAAATTCATTTCATTTTATACTCTTTTGGTAGCTCCATTAATTTAACGTTTAATTTTTATTATTTCACATGTTCACATGTCATGTCTTTTTGTATTTTATTTCAAAAAACAAACCCTACTTTTTAACTCAGAATATCGAACAACGTTCTAGTTTACATGAATTTATGCTATTCGTCAAATTTTATGTCTCTTCATTATAAGTACTTCTTTTGGTCAAATAAACTCTACCATTGAGTCCAGAACATCGAAGAAAGTCGATTTAGACCCTCTTTGGTTTCGATTTGGCATTAGGGGCATTAGGGGCAAAATGGTAATTTTACCCCTTTACGTGTCTTTATTTTTTAGGGTCTCGTCTGACAACAGGGACCTCACCATTGGTCTCAAAAGGTCCAAGATAATAAGAATACACTAATAATTTGTCCAATTTGGACATCGGACATTTTCCTCATTATTTAATTTATTTTATTTTATTTTATTTTATGTAATTTATATATAATATATATTTTCGTGCATAAAAAGGACACGGGATTTTCCTGTCCAAAATGGTTAGCATGCTTCACCATTTCCCCTTGGTCCCCTATTCGAGTCCCAGGGTGCCCAGCACCCTTTTTATTTTCTTTATTTTAATTTTATATATTATATATATTCTTACCCGATTTTCATCGCACGCGCATGCGTGTCCACATGGTAAGGGCTTGGGGTTGGGTTCATGAGGTCAGGCGTTTCTAACCTCAGGGGCTACATCCCCTTATTTTTTTTTTTGATTTTTTTTTAAGCCAAACGGCGGACAAGGTTTGAAAACCAGAATAGGCTATCCTCAATCGCACGCGGTTTATTAGATTGGCTCATAAACGCGGAACCAAACAGTCCGTATTCAGGTTTTAAAATTTAAAACCTTTAGCTCCAAAATGGCGTCGTGTTAATTATGCGGTGGCCATCCCCCTTTATAACACGTGTCCGAGTCAACACGCTTAACTCAAATCGAGTTGGCGAGTTGACTCATCGTCTTCTTCTCCATTTGAAGCACTGTTTCCCTAATTTCTAGTATTCTATACCTTCAATTTCATGTACTTTTGATCGACCAAATTCTTCTGTTTTCCTTCCAAAATGTTTCTGCAATACTAAGGACCATTCTAGCATTCAATTAAGAGCTCAAACTGAGCTTATGTGCTCGGTCATGAGTTCGATACTCAAACCTGCAACCTAGTCGTTCATGGCTGTTTTTGAGTCAGATCTCTTGGAATTTCTTCTATTTTGGTCCTCTCTTCATGGGGTTTCATCTTTCATTCTTAAAAGTGGTTTTCATAGTGAGTTGGTGAGCTTTGTTTTAGAGACCCGAACCTGCAACTCGATTTCTTAGGGTTTTCTTTGAGATTCTTGGTCGAGTCTTAGTGTTTTTAGGATACTTTAGAAGTATGTTAGAGGTCTCAACCAACCAAATAGGGTTTCGTTTTAATGATTTCAGACCTGCTTCAAGCAAGGTCCATCAATGGTGGTCCTTTATAGGTCTTGTGTTTTAGATTGTTTTAAGACTAAATTTTCATGCTTGGTTAAGTTTAAATACACCCTAAACATCATATGTGCATAAAAAAAGCTTAAACAGTTTGTATATAGGCATATATTCTAGAGAGAGAAAATATGGTTTTTGATATTTTCTCACATTTTTTCGTGATTCTCTTATTGATTCCTTCCCTTCTTCTTCTTCCAACTTCCTTGCTCTTGTTTTCTTTTGATTTCTCTCTTATGAAATGAGCATGCAATGCATGCATTTGCTTTTAAAGCAAGTTCACAGCCTTCTCTCTTTCTCTTTCTTCAAATCTCTCTCTCTCTCTCTCTATGATCTCACAGCCCCTTTCATTGACGTTCTTACTACTATATTTACTTCTTCTCTTTCCCTTTGTTCAAAATGCAGCTTTGCATTTATGTTGTTGATATTTTTTATCATATATATATATATATATATATATTATAATACATATACTTTACAGCACACAAACACACACTTTCACACTCTAGGGTGTGCTACCGACACTCACACACACACTTCACAATTCTGCACCCAAACACATACCTTTTATGATTATATTAATATATATGTATACATGTATAATTTTTCATGTGTATACATATGATTTTTCATGTGTATATATATTTGGATATATATATATATATATACTCACAATACACACTCAATGTGTGTATTTGCCTGTGTAACATACATATATAATTTTATGCATATTAATATACATATGACACATGACATAATTATGATATTGGAAATATACATATTTGTATATTTCTCAACTCTTGGTCTTTTCGTAGTAAATTTTAGACTATTGTTTAAAGTCTCGTAATGTGTGTCATATTACCTGATATTTCGAGTCAGGGTGTAACACCTCGACCCGATTAAATGATAATTCAGTCACTAATTATTAATTAGTGACCTTAAAAAGAATAATTAAGAAATTTAAACGAGAGATAGATGACGATTCCGAGACCTTAAAAATCAAGGTCGACTCTAGGGAAATAAATTATGACTACAATTTATAAAATCGGTATATGAAAAGAGTAAATATTTAATTTAAAATCTCAAAGTGGAAAATAGTGCAAAAAGGTTAAAATAAATAATTTAATTGGCCAAACAAGGCCTAGTGGAAAAAATGGCAAAAATAAGCCAAATTGAGGCCAAGGGGTTTTGAACCCTTAACCCAAGGTAGACAAAACACTTAAGCCCCAAAAATACCACTTGGGCTGCCCACCTATTTGTGATTAAAAATACAACCTATATGTATATAAACACATCAAAATATCCCTCCACCTCCCAAATTGGCCAATGGCCTTATATGCAACCAAAAGAATTACTTTTTAAAATAAAACAATAAAATAACAAGTGATATCATATATCTATATTGCGTGTGGGCAATTGAAGACCAGAAAGTCAGAAGTGTAATTTGCAGATCTGATGTAGAGTGAGAAAGAGGCTCAAGAGAGAGTAGAGTAGAGAGAGAGAACGAGAGACCAAGAGAGGGAAGTGAGAGAAGGGGAGAGGAGGAAGCTGCATGCAATTGATCACTCAAGAAGAACCAAGGAGTATCTAAATCCAAGCAAAAAAGGAGGGAAACACACTGTTAAGGTATAAACCCCAAAAGCAATTTATTTTCTCTCTCTAAAAATCTCTTATTTTTGCAACTGTTTAAGTTTTTTTTTTATACATGCATGGCCTTTAGGGATTGTAAACTTGAGTAAGGCATGAAAAATTGACCTAAACAGCACAAGAAACACACAACCGTACACAGGCCACCATTGAAGGACCTTCAATGGAGCAGGCCTGATTCGACCAAAACAAACCTTGATGTCTTCACTAGGGGCCCAAACTAGACCCTAGTAAGGTTCTAAAAATCCCATGCCGCAACCCTAAAACCCAAAAAATGAACCCAAAAACATGAGTTGCAGGTTTCGGTCATAAAACCCAGTCCTTGTTTTAGACCCCTAAACCCACTTTTAAAGATAAGAACATGAACCCCGTGAAAAATGAATCATCCCAGAAGAAACCTCATGAAATTTGACTCAAAAATGAGTCTGTATGTCACGAACCGAAACCCACCCTGTGCGGATCTCGTATCGCGACCACCACCCTTCAGCCCGGAGGCCTTAGGGCAAGGCTCACATAAGCAATAGTATCGGATGGCGGTGCGGTCTTGGTTTGCGGAAGCGTGGAAAAAAATTTTCTTTCCTTTTCTTTTCTTATTTAAAACTTTCGCACATCCGTCCGGTACTGCCGCTCTTCATAGCAGTACACATGATAATACATTCAGAGCATAAATAAAAGTTCTAAAGTTTTATACATATTACATAGTCGAATGCCTCTAGGGCTTAAGTACACATTGTCCAAAGTCTATTACATCATAATCCATCCAACTACAGATTCTAACTACTTCCAAAAGTCCATAATCCTATACAGCCATTAGTCATTATCCCAAAATGGAGCACGGATCCCACTCATTGTCAGTACCTAAAAAATGTTAGGGAATGGGGTGAGCTTCGAGAAGCCCAATGAGTAATTCTGACATTTGTCATGGGTTTTAATTGGCAGTGGTTTCGCACATGAGAGTTTATAAAATACTCACTGCCAATTGCTCGTATACTTTAAACATAGAGCATATGCATTCTTCATAACAAATAGCTTTGAAACATTTAAAGTATTCAAGCTAAACATATATTTCTTCAAATAGAGTATATGCACTTCAAAACATATAAACATGTATAGAAAAAATGGGGGTAAAACCTGCTTCCATTTCCAAAAGCGTTACTTCAAAACATATAAACATGTATAGGAAAATGGGGGTAAAACTTGCTTCCATTTCCAAAAACATTTGTCATCTTTTCTCTTTAATTAGGTGGAATCTGTTTCGAACTAGACTCCCATTTTACTGCAATGCTACGATCTCATTTTCCTGGGGGATTAGATCTTATTACCAGGCATTTCACATGTCAGGTCAATTGAGTTCCGAAGACACCCAAAATCCTGACTATGCGACATTTCACATGACAGGGTAATTGAGTTCCGAAGAAACCCAAAATCTTGACTATGTGATTTTTACATTGTTATCTTGTAAAACATTTATCACATGGCTTCTTCAAATAGATACTTTTCATGAGTATTTAAAACATGACGTACTTGATTTCATGATAGGATCTTCAAATACTTAGAATAATCAAATTCATAATATTTAAGGAAATTGACATTTTACTCAGGCATGCTAAATATTTCGAAGAAAGGAACTGTAATATCCCAAAAATCTGACATGAACCAAGACTGTACCTCGATTTAATAAAAAATAAATTACGTGACGATAACGATTCGAAATAGCCCAAAGTACAGTGAGCCATGATTGAATTAATTATTAGAAAATATAAAATTAATTCAGACCACTAAAAATAACAAATGCTTGGGAAATTAATTAACCTAGCCAATTGAGTGCCGAAATGGATCAATGGAATTGATACAGAAAAATTTATCATGCGAATAAAATACATAAAATATAAGATACGAACGGTGACTTAAAATTTGTAAAATAAATATTAATAATACCGAGTCCCAGTTTTATGCCAAATTGGTTGGCATTCCATACTTCAATATTTTGGGAATGAAAATATTATGTATAAAATATGTAGAAATTATATTTTATATAATTGTAATAAAATAATAAAAGACATTAACTAATGAAGAAAAGAAGGAAATAGTGGAGGCTGCTAGAACTAGTAAAGCCCAACAACCGTATATATATATATATATATGTGTGTGTGTGTGTGTGTGTGTGTGTGTGTGTGTGTATGTCACATGTGGGAAAATTCTAGAAAGGGTTGCTCTACCAGCCACGTGCATATATAAAATTATATGTAATGTGTATATTATGTAAATTTATATAAAAGTAAGAGATGCTTCTAGAGGAAGATGGAAAAAGCCAGAAGAATTGAGAAGGGGCTGAAATGAAGAAGGCGCAGGAAGCTTCTAGTTAAGGTGAAGCAACTGATAAAAAGGCGCCATCATGGAGCTTTTGGATTTTTGGGGGAGAAAAATAAAGCAAAAGAAAGGAAAAAACATTAATGTTGCAACAGATCGATATATATGTAATATGTGTATGATTGTGTAGCGTTGGTGCAGAGCAACGAAAAAATAGAAAAAAAAAAAAAAAAGAGGAGTTTGATTCAGGTGTAAAGGGGCTTTTGGTGATTTTAATGAAGTGTTGCAGGTGCCGTTTCATGTTATTTGGGACATTGGAAGAGAGGGCTGTGTGTGTAACAATGTGTGTGTGTGGCAGTGTAGGGAAGTGCAACAGAGGGGATTCTGATATGGCTTGGGACTATGCGTGGGTGTTGCGATTTTTGTGAGATGGCTACTTCAATCAGTTCAGGCGTTGGGTTTTGTGGGATGGTTTAGGTGTAGATCAAAATTGCATGCAGATGTTGCAGTTGTAGGGTTCCTTTGTTCCGCCGTTCTAGTTGAGAACAGGGGCTGGTGGTGGTGTCATGCTATTATGGGATTCTAGACTGGTTTCATGTGAGGATTGGTGGAATGGAAATTTCTCAATATCTTGTAAGTTCAATAATTTGGATGGAAGTTTTATATGGATTTTTACAGGAGCTTATGGGCCCCTTTAATTTCAGAAAGGAGCAGGTTCTGGGAAGAATTGAGAGGGATTGGATTGAGGTGGAATTTGCCATGGTGTCTGAGTGGAGACTTTAATGTTGTAAAGTCTCCTATGGAGGAAAAAGGGTGTAGCTGATTGATTAGAGAACAGCAGCTCAGAAGAAGGGTTTTGTTGGAGGCTTGAGGTTTGATTAATTACTCCAAGCAGTAGCATCGGTTGGATTAAAAGAATAAATTATGGTCAATTGAGGGAAGGAACTAGCAAATGGCTGCTGAATTGATTAATTGCTCAATTGTTGCCTTGCTGTCCTGATGCTATTGGTTGGGCAACCTTGCTGAGCTCATGTAGAGTAGCACAGTAGCAGCAGCGTATTAGGAATTGATTTTGATGCGGAAGTGGCTGTTGACAGTAGATGTGATTCCAAGTGCTTTAGCTAAGGAAATGATAATGTTAGTGTCGTGGCCAGTGGAGTTTGAAGTGAATCAGGGGTGATGGCCGTTTAGGCATTGTTTGATGTGGAAATTTTGGTGCCTTGGGACTGCTCTAGAATTGGGATATAGATGCCTGGACAATGCTCATGGGTCTTCATCTTGCTGTAATGGTGATAAAGAAGTTGGCTCACAATCAGCAACGGAAAGAGCTGCCAGTATTTTGTAGAGATGATAGAGATGGGGTTTCTTCCACAAAAGGTCACATTTGAGACACTGTATTGAGGATTGATATAGTCTGATGTGTTGAGAATTTGGAGAAGATTAAAGGAACAACTTGAGGAAGGGAAAGTTCTTCAATATCTGATAGATGGGATGGTAAAAGGGCAGATTTTGCCAGGATCATCATCTACTCGAGGGAAAAAAAAAAAAAAGGCTGAAGAAGTTGATGAAACTGGATTTAAAATGGTTGGTACAATGAGGAATGTATGTAGTAATTCGAATCCGATAGTACCAACATCAGGTAATTACTTCTTTTCCATCTCTGCTCCTGTCACGACCCGAAACCCACCCTCTGCGGATTACCGGATCGCGATCGCCGCCCCGAGACCCGAAGGCCCCGAGACAAGGCTCGCATCTGCAGCGGTATCGAATAGATGTGCTACACATGATTGCGGAAGCGTGAAAAACTTTTTCTTTTCTTTTCTCATTTTTTAAATTAGGCATATCCGTCCGATACTGCTGTTTCCATACATAGCATACATGGTTACACATTCAGAGTATAACTAAACGTAAAAACTTCATACATTAATACAATACATATTCAGTTGCCCTGAGGGCTTATTACATATTCTTACTTGTCTATTAATACAAAACGTACTGCTAATGTTTATAGGTTCTTCAAGAAAAACTACTTAAACATATCTTTCCAAAAACAGCCAGACTCATCGTCGATGTCCTTAAGGCCCTGTCTGCTGCATCACCTGAAAGGGGGGTCCGAACAAAGTCCGGGTAAGCTAATCTAAGCTTGTGAGCAATTCCAGTGTTCGTCATGGGGTTTTCAATTAGCAGTGGTTTTTAGTACATAAGAGTTGTAAAACATTCACTGCCAATTGCTTATACAATTTAGAATACAAAGTACATGCATTCTTAAAACAGATAGCTTTGAAACATTTTAAGTATTCAAGCTATACTCGTACTTCAATAAATAGAGTATATAACTCAAAACATATGCATTTCAAATGGCTTGAAACATTTAAGGTATCCAAGCAAAACTCGTACTTCATCAGATCAAGTATATAACTTTAAACCACATCAATATGTATTTGAAAATGAGGGTAAAACCTGTTTTCATTTCCAAAATCACTTTGTTATCTTTTCTCTTTAATATGGTGGAATCTGTTTCGAACCAGACTCCCATTTTACTACCAATACTGCCGATCTCATTTCCCTGGGGGATTAGATCCTGCTGCCGGGCATTTACTGTTGAATCCCGAAGGATTTCAACATCACATAGGGTGGTACTTAGTACCATTTATCTTGTAAAACATTTATCACATAACTTCTTCAATAGATACTTTCATGAATAATTAAAAACATGAAATGTATATTTTCTACAATAGGACTTCAAATACTTGTAACTATCAAATTCAGGATTTTTAACATAATTTGGCATTTAAAACTTTAGACATGCTGAAATATGTTTTAAGAAAACTATGATAAATACCAGTCACTGAACATGTCATATAGAGTTATAAAATAGTACTATTAAAAGCTGAATCATGTAAATACTGAATTTGAAACTCAAATACTTCACATCTTTGAACTTAAAACTTTTTCAAATCCATGGAGTTAAATCTCCAATTCAAACACAGGGTTACTCACCTTGATTCTTTAGGGTTAGTGCTAAAAATGCGCTTTCCCACTTTCCTTGTAGTTCCTAAGAACAATTCATAAACACCTCATCAACTTCATATTCATTGTAATATCATCTCGATATTCCTTAACTTATGCTTAAACCGCATTAGATCCTAAAACGATTTCACAATTTCATAGGTACTTAATTTAACTCGTACTTGTAACCTATGACATAATTTAACGTGTTAGAAATTGAATTTATTTCAATTTATACTCTTCTAGGAGTTCCATTAACTTTAATTTAAAGTTATTTATTTGACATGTTTACGTGTCGTGTCTTTTCGTATTTCGTTACTCGTACTTGCCTTAGTATTAGTACTTTGGCATCATTTCAGTTCATAGTCATCTAACAGATGCTATTCATCAAATTTTATGTCTTTTTATTTTAGACATTTCTTTTGGTCGAATAGACTCTACCATTGAGTCCGGAGTGTCGAAGAAAGTCGGTTTAGGCTTTTCTAACATTAAATTTGGACTGTTATATGTAAAAGGACAAAATGGTCATTTTATCGTTTTACGTGTCACATTTTTCTGTACTCTGTTTCGTAATTTGGACTCCATTTTTGAGTCCAGGATGTCAAAGAAAGTTAATTTAGACCTCTTCTGATCTCATTTCGGCTTTAGGGGTACCAGGGGTATTTTGGTCTTTTCACCCCTTTACGTGTCTTTATTTTTCGGGACTCCATTTCATGTTGTGGACCTCACCATTGGACTCAGAAGGTCCAAGATAGTAAGAATACACTAATAACTTGTTAATTTTGGTCAAGAGGTATTTTGGTCATTTACCCCTTACGTGTATTTATTTTTTTCGGGCCCCGTCTCATAAAACGGACCCTACCATTGATCTCAGAATGTCCAAAATAGTAAAATTACACTATTCATATGTTTAATTTAGACTTCGTTTGCTCTATTTATGCCACAAGGGCAAAATAGTAATTTAACCTTATTTATTAAATAATTAAATTTATTATTTAATTATTTTTCCAGGGGTCTAAATGCATAATTTTTCCCTGAGTTGGGCCTCAGTATAATTTTTCTAAAGCCCAGGGGTCAATCCGTAATAACCAAAAGTATTGGTTTATTTCATTTTAATTAACTTAGAAAAACCAAAGGGTTCAGTTAAAATATAAGTGAACCGGTCTGGTTCAGTGGTAACCCAACCGGTCTATCCGGTTTATCACATGTGGCTGACGTCATCATGACGTCAGCCCTAGGTCTCTTTTAAATTAAACCGACACTCAAACGACGTCGTTCCAATTATTCGGTGGCAAGCCCAGAGGCTGCCACCTGTCCGAGTCAACTCGGCCACATTTTTAAAAATGAGTCAACCCGTCATCGTCTTCCCCAATCCACCGACTGAAAAACCCTAGTTTCAGTCTCCCTTTTTCTTCTATTTCGTGCATTTCTATTCAGCCAACCTCCCCTGTTTTGGTCCCAAATTATTCCTAAGACATATACAAATCGATTGGCATTCATTTTGGGCTTTAAAATTCCTTCATCAATTCGGTTTTGGACATGATAATTCGAACTGTTATTTCGGTCGTATAGGTTCATTTCTTGATGGTTTTTCATGATCTTTGGCTTGTTATGATCCCCTCTTCATGGGGATCCATATCTCGTTCTTAAATATCAAATTGACACAAAGTTAAAAGGATTGGGTCTTACACCCGTAACCTGTAACTCATTATTTGAAGGCCATTGTTTGTGATTTTTGGACGCGGTCGCACGTTTTTATAACCTTCATGGCTTCTTCTTGAAGCCTTGATACTCCAAAACAAGTTTAAAGGAAGTTGATTCAGACCTGCCATGGGCAAGGTCTTCAATGGCTGTCCTAACTGGGTTTCGTATTTTTAGGTGGTTTGAAGCTCAAAATCCATAGATAATCGAGTCTAAATATGTCCTACATATCATATATAGAAAATGGAAGCTTTAAATCAGTTTATATATAGAGAAATTCTAGAGAGAGAAAAAGTGTAAGCTTGAGTTTTTCTCACCTTTCACCACTGTTTTCTCTTTCTTTCTTGCTCCAAACTCTTCTTCTATCTCCTCAGTTCTTCTTCTTTGGTTTCTTTCGTGAGAGAACAACATGCTTTGCATGTTTTGGGTTTGTCTTATAAAGGAAGAAACCGACCTCTCTCTCTCCTCATTTTCTCTCTTTACTGTTCTCTCTCTCTTCTTTCTGATTGTAGCCCTACACCAGCCCCTCACTTCTCATCAATTTTGTTTTTTCTCTTTTCCACTTTACATTAAATTTTTGTAAGATATTTCACATATATATATATTCATATAATATAATACACACACTTACATGTGAAGAAACACACACTGCACTGTTCACTTACTGTTCATATATGTATATAATTTATATACATATATATCCTCCCTTGTATACATGTATTTATATATATACATATTTATACACATTTTATAATATACACACACAATACACCATAATGTGTGCATATGTGTGTTTATTTATATTTAATTTCAACAATTAAATATATTCTAATATCATACATTAATTAATTATTTAATTAATCAATTTTCCTCTTTAGTGTAAATACCTTTACACAACTTTTTCATTGCCTCGTAATGCGTGCCATATGACTCGGTATCCCGGGTCAGGATATTACATTCTTCCCTACTTATAAGAGTTTTGTCCCCAAAACTCGCTTGTCCCTATCTTTAAAGATTAGAAAGCTTCCCAATAAACATTACATCATTCTTCACATTAATATGTCTAGAGTTTAAATTTAAACAATAAGCATAGATTAACAGAAATTAAATATTGATAGTGTACCTAATCATCCTTAGAGGTTTGAGCTGCATCTCCATGTATGTTGTAGACTCAGCCGTACCTCATAGGCTCCTTGCCTCCTCCTGTTTTTCCAGCTGTCGCGGCAGGTGCATGTGGTGTAGCTGATGAAGCTACAGCAGTAGGTTCCTTTGCAGTGGAACTCCACTTTGGGCAATCCTTAATGACATGCCCAGTCTGACCACATTTGTAACAGCCTCCAGTGTCGCGCCAATGGGGTGCTTGATGCCTCTTTTTACAGGTAGGGCATACTGGAACCTCTTCTGACTTTTTGCTAACATCTCCCTTCTTGTTAATAGAGTTCTCACTTTTATCCCTGGCTTTCATTTTCTTCATTGATTGGGGACTCAGGCTGATCTTGTTCTTGTCTTTCTTTTGAGACAAGGCAATTCCAGCCCTTTCAAAGATTTTGGCACGCTCCACTACTCCGTTGTATGTTGGGAGTTCAAATGGTTCAAGTCGATACTTGATGCCATCCCTCAGGCCACATTCAAATTTTTGGGCTTTTAGATCTTCAGTTTGAACCATATGGGGCGCGAATTAAGCCAATTGCATGAACTTGGTCTCATATTCGGCCACGGTCATGGTTCCTTGGGTTAAAAGCGTGAATTCTGCTATCTTTTGATTTTTTTGTGACCTGGGCAAATACTTATCGAAAAACACTTCTAAAAATCTTACCCATGTCATAGGCGGCTCTCGTTCTTTTTCCAACCGCCACCATGCATACGCTGAATCCTTAAAGGTAAAAGCAGCGTAAGAGACTTTCTGTTCATCAGTACAGGGAAAGACTGTGAATATTCGTTCTATCTCTTGGATCCACGCTTCAGCGTCGATCGTCGTGTCTAGTCCATCAAACCTAGGAGGTTTGAATCCTTGAAATACTTTAAAACTCGACGTATTCATTATGTCGGCAGGTTGTCCCTGATTCTGGGGTGGTCCGGGGTTTTGCACCTGTGGTGGTGCTCCGCCCTGGGCTTGGGCCCCTATCATATGTTGAGCCATTGCTTCTAAAATATGCTCTACTTGATCCAGTCTATCTTCTGGGTCTCTAGCATTCCTTCTTGTGTTCACCATTCTTGCTGAAAACATACAATAGTTAGTTTTCTAACACATATCTATCACATAAGGTTCATATTCACTTACTTCATAATTTCAAGGTTTAATATTTTTTATCATCCTCGATGTTCGTGATGGAATTATAGCCCACATTTACTTCTCGTTTTCATTTTACTACTTCTTTTAACTACGGGTCCCATACCCCGCCTTCCTATCGTATACTTCATATATCTATTTCATGTACTACGGGTCCCATACCCCGCCTTTATATCATATCACATACTTCACATATCTATTTCATATACTACGGGTCCCATACCCCGCCTTTATATCATATCACATACTTCACATATCTTAGGTAGCCTAGGACTTACCTAACTCAAAATTTTGTTTCGAAATCTCTTATTGTCACTAAGTTGGCCTTAGTCAACCTAGAACTAATCTTAGAAATTTCTAACTTAAATTACGACTCGGCCTTTTCTCAAAAGACCTAATACCTAGTGCTCTGATACCATGTTGTCACGACCCGAAACCCACCCTCTGCGGATTACCGGATCGCGATTGCCGCCCCGAGACTCGAAGGCCCCGAGACAAGGCTCGCATCTGCAACGGTATCGAATAGATGTGCTATACATGATTGCGGAAGCGTGAAAAACTTTTTCTTTTCTTTTCTCATTTTTTAAATTAGGCATATCCGTCCGATACTGCTGTTTCCATACATAGCATACATGGTTACACATTTAGAGTATAACTAAACTTAAAGACTTCATACATTAATACAATACATATTCAGTTGCCCTGAGGGCTTATTACATATTCTTACCTGTCTATTAATACAAAACGTACTGCTAATGTTTATAGGTTCTTCAAGAAAAACTACTTAAACATATCTTTCCAAAAACAGCCAAACTCATCGTCGATGTCCTTAAGGCCCTGTCTGCTGCATCACCTGAAAGGGGGGTCCGAACAAAGTCCGGGTAAGCTAATCTAAGCTTGTGAGCAATTCCAGTGTTCATCATGGGGTTTTCAATTAGCAGTGGTTTTTAGTACATAAGAGTTGTAAAACATTCACTGCCAATTGCTTATACAATTTAGAATACAAAGTACATGCATTCTTAAAACAGATAGCTTTGAAACATTTTAAGTATTCAAGCTATACTCGTACTTCAATAAATAGAGTATATAACTCAAAACATATGCATTTCAAATGGCTTGAAACATTTAAGGTATCCAAGCAAAACTCGTACTTCATCAGATAAAGTATATAACTTTAAACCACATCAATATGTATTTGAAAATGAGGGTAAAACCTGCTTTCATTTCCAAAATCACTTTGTTATCTTTTCTCTTTAATTAGGTGGAATCTGTTTCGAACCAGACTCCCATTTTACTACCAATACTGCCGATCTCATTTGCCTGGGGGATTAGATCCTGCTGTCGGGCATTTACTGTTGAATCCCGAAGGATTTCAACATCACATAGGGTGGTACTTAGTACCATTTATCTTGTAAAACATTTATCACATAACTTCTTCAATAGATACTTTCATGAATAATTAAAAACATGAAATGTATATTTTCTACAATAGGACTTCAAATACTTGTAACTATCAAATTCAGGATTTTTAACATAATTTGGCATTTAAAACTTTAGACATGCTGAAATATGTTTTAAGAAAACTATGATAAATACCAGTCACTGAACATGTCATATAGAGTTATAAAACAGTACTATTAAAAGCTGAATCATGTAAATACTGAATTTGAAACTCAAATACTTCACATCTTTGAACTTAAAACTTTTTCAAATCCATGGAGTTAAATCTCCAATTCAAACACAGGGTTACTCACCTTGATTCTTTAGGGTTAGTGCTAAAAATGCGCTTTCCCACTTTCCTTGTAGTTCCTAAGAACAATTCATAAACACCTCATCAACTTCATATTCATTGTAATATCATCTCGATATTCCTTAACTTATGCTAAAACCGTATTAGATCCTAAAACGATTTCACAATTTCATAGGTACTTAATTTAACTCGTACTTGTAACCTATGACATAATTTAACGTGTTAGAAATTGAATTTATTTCAATTTATACTCTTCTAGGAGTTCCATTAACTTTAATTTAAAGTTATTTATTTGACATGTTTACGTGTCGTGTCTTTTCGTATTTCGTTTCTCGTACATGCCTTAGTATTAGTACTTTGGCATTACTCTAATTTATAGTTATCTGATAGATGCTATTCATCAAATTTTATGTCTTTTTATTTTAGACATTTCTTTTGGTCAAATAGACTCTACCATTGAGTCCGGAGTGTCGAAGAAAGTCGGTTTAGGCTTTTCTAACATTAAATTCGGACTGTTATATGTAAAAGGACAAAATGGTCATTTTATCGTTTTACGTGTCACATTTTTCTGTACTCTGTTTCGTAATTTGGACTCCATTTTTGAGTCCGGGATGTCAAAGAAAGTTAATTTAGACCTTTTCTGATCTCATTTCGGCTTTAGGGGTACCAGGGGTATTTTGGTCCTTTTACCCCTTTACGTGTCTTTATTTTTCAGGACTCCATTTCATGTTGTGGACCTCACCATTGGACTCAGAAGGTCCAAGATAGTAAGAATACACTAATAACTTGTTAATTTTGGTCAAGGGGTATTTTGGTCATTTACCCCTTACGTGTATTTATTTTTTTCGGGCCCCGTCTCGTAAAACGGACCCTACCATTGATCTCAGAATGTCCAAAATAGTAAAATTACACTATTCATATGTTTAATTTAGACTTCGTTTGCTCTATTTATGCCACAAGGGCAAAATAGTAATTTAACCTTATTTATTAAATAATAAATTTATTATTTAATTATTTTTCTAGGGGTCTAAATGCATAATTTTTCCCTCAGTTGGGCCTCAGTATAATTTTTCTGAAGCCCAGGGGTCAATCCGTAATAACCAAAAGTATTGGTTTATTTCATTTTAATTAATTTAGAAAAACCAAAGGGTTCAGTTAAAATATAAGTGAACCGGTCTGGTTCAGTGGTAACCCAACCGGTCTATCCGGTTTATCACATGTGGCTGACGTCATCATGACGTCAGCCCTAGGTCTCTTTTAAATTAAACCGACACTCAAACGGCGTCGTTCCAATTATTCGGTGGCAAGCCCAGAGGCTGCCACCTGTCCGAGTCAACTCGGCCACATTTTTAAAATGAGTCAACCCGTCATCGTCTTCCCCAATCCACCGACTGAAAAACCCTAGTTTCAGTCTCCCTTTTTCTTCTATTTCGTGCATTTCTACTCAGCCAACCTCCCCTGTTTTGGTCCCAAATTATTCCTAAGACATATACAAATCGATTGGCATTCATTTTGGGCTTTAAAATTCCTTCATCAATTCGGTTTTGGACATGATAATCCGAGCTGTTATTTCGGTCGTATAGGTTCATTTCTTGATGGTTTTTCATGATCTTTGGCTTGTTATGATCCCCTCTTCATGGGGATCCATATCTCGTTCTTAAATATCAAATTGACACAAAGTTAAAAGGATTGGGTCTTACACCCGTAACCTGCAACTCATTATTTGAAGGCCATTGTTTGTGATTTTTGGTCGCGGTCGCACGTTTTTATAACCTTCATGGCTTCTTCTTGAAGCCTTGATACTCCAAAACAAGTTTAAAGGAAGTTGATTCAGACCTGCCATGGGCAAGGTCTTCAATGGCTGTCCTAACTGGGTTTCGTATTTTTAGGTGGTTTGAAGCTCAAAATCCATAGATAATCGAGTCTAAATATGTCCTACATATCATATATAGAAAATGGAAGCTTTAAATCAGTTTATATATAGAGAAATTCTAGAGAGAGAAAAAGTGGAAGCTTGAGTTTTTCTCACCTTTCACCACTGTTTTCTCTTTCTTTCTTGCTCCAAACTCTTCTTCTATCTCCTCAGTTCTTCTTCTTTGGTTTCTTTCGTGAGAGAACAACATGCTTTGCATGTTTTGGGTTTGTCTTATAAAGGAAGAAACCGACCTCTCTCTCTCCTCATTTTCTCTCTCTACTGTTCTCTCTCTCTTCTTTCTGATTGTAGCCCTACACTAGCCCCTCACTTCTCATCAATTTTGTTTTTTCTCTTTTCCACTTTACATTAAATTTTTGTAAGATATTTCACATATATATATACATATAATATAATACACACACTTACATGTGAAGAAACACACATTGCACTGTTCACCTACTGTTCATATATGTATATAATTTATATACATATATATCCTCCCTTGTATACATGTATTTATATATATACATATTTATACACATTTTATAATATACACACACAATACACCATAATGTGTGCATATGTGTGTTTATTTATATTTAATTTCAACAATTAAATATATTCTAATATCATACATTAATTAATTATTTAATTAATCAATTTTCCTCTTTAGTGTAAATACCTTTACACAACTTTTTCATTGCCTCGTAATGCTGTGCCATATGACCCGGTATCCCGGGTCGGGATATTATAGCTCCTATACTAATATTTGTCAATTAAATGTTAAATTGTAGCTTGCCATGATCCTTAACAAATGTGATATCTTTTATGGTTTTGGGGTTGATAGGCAATAATGATAAATTTAGTTTGTGCCTAGCAAAATTATAATGCCTTGCTTAAAAATTAAATAGGTGCTCAATAGTTAACGATAGAGTCCAAATGACTTATATCATAACCCCGATAGCTACTAAGCCTAATTAAGGAATATAATAATCTTAGTTGAAACCTAGTGAGAGGATAGCAGGTCATTAGACTATCTTAGGCAATACGATAGATGCCTAAGGTGATGAATAATATATGAATGGTTAAATTCTGATGTGTCTGTAATTAATGATGATTATTCAGGATGATGATTATTGAGGACATGCATGGAGGTACCTAACGCATCTTGGGGATATCTGTGAATGGAGATAAGCATAAGTTTGTGAGTAACTCGGACTCCTAACTTGGTGTATATTTTCTGTACTACCTAACCTTGTATACTGTACTGCTTTATATGCTGAACTGTTTTATGTACTGTACTGTTTTAAATGCATATGTTTTCATGCATACTCGTTGTACTGCATTACTTGTGGCATGATTCTGTTCTATCCTGCCTTCTGATATATCCTGTTGATTCTGTTCGAGTCTGTTGTTCTGTTACCCATCCTTGAAATCTAGTTTGATTCTATTCAGTTATGTTGAGTCTTGTTCTGGGGCCCACCACAGGATTGAGTATATCAGTAGATGGATAGTTGGCTCTGTGGGATGCCCAGAACTCAACATCCGCTCAATCCTATCTGTTCCGCTCTGATACCGACCCCAACCGGTAGTGTGCTGTGGGGACATGGGCTTCCATGTGTAGGGTGGGTGACTGACGGATTATCTTGTGCGGCATCCCACATTGCCTGGGGAAGGTTCAGGCACTTTAAGCTATATCCGTTCTATTTGATCTGTATCTATTCTACTTGAGCTGCATTGTTCTATCTGAGTTACATTTGAGCATGCATATATATATATAAACTGGTTTTGAGACCCATGGCAGAAACCTATGTTACTCACTGAGCTTGTTTAAGCTCATTCCATTTATTTAACATTTTTCAGGATATATCTCCATTGGATTAGAAAGCACAAGGACATGTCACTAGTGGACTGAGAGGCATTCCCAAGTGAGGATCTGATGGCAATAATATGTGGAGACTTGGGTTCTAATGGATTGATCTTGGCTACTCAGGTGATCGTGATGATATAGTTGACTTTATTCATATATAATAGATGAGTAGGGACATGGCTCATGGTAATGGTACTCTAGAGGAATTTGATATGCTCTGTGTTATATATCTGTTATAGATATGCTCTGTGGTTAGAGTTATTAGTTGTTTGGTTATAGACTTGCTCTGTGGTACATACTTATGTGGTATATAATTAAGTTGCATTCCTAAGATAAAAAAAGTTTTAAATTCTGCTGTTCTGACCCTACATTTGGAGTGCAATTCATTGTACGGTTCAAAAAATTTCCTTTGGTTGGTCGCATTGTTGGCGGGAAAACCGGCAAGGCGGCTAACTGGCATCACATCTTTGGCATCCGCGTAGGGTGGGGTGCAGGGATGTGACAGGAACTGTATATAAAAACATTTAATAAGCATGTCATAACAGAATAGTTTAAACAGGAATTGTATAAAGACTGAATTTGATATTTAAAACATCATTCAAATCCGTGGAATTAAATCTCCACTTCAAATGCAAGGTTACTCACCTTATATGTTTGGGTTGGCGTTATTGATGTGCCTTTCCCTTTCCTTTGTAGTTCCTAAGAACAATTCATAATAGTCCATTAACTTCACATTCACTTCAAACATCTCCTACTAATGCTTCTTAACTTTTGCTTAGATCTTATTGAATCCTATCTTTAATCTTAGGCGTTATACTTTCAAGGTATACTCTTCTGGTAGCTCTATTTACTTTAATTTAAATTTAATTACTTCACGTGTTTACGTGTCATGTCTTTTCGTATCTTATTTTCACTGTACGAGCCTTAGTTTATTACTTCAGCAATATTCTAATTCATAGTCACCTGACTGATGCTATTCATCAAATTTTATGTCTTTTTATTTTAGACATCTCTTTTGGTTGAATAGACTCTACCATTGAGTCCGGAACGTTGAAGAAAGTCAATTTAGGCTTTCGTAGAAGTCTGTTTGAGTTTGGTAACAGTAAGGGCATTTGGGTCATTTTAGCATTTTTAGCGGTGTCTTATTTTTTCGGGGTCTCGTCTCATGAAATAGACCCCATCATTGGATCCAGAACATTGAAGAAAGTCAATTTAGATATTTTCGGCTTTTGATTTGGCCTCGGGCATGTTAGGGGCAATTTGATAATTTACACCTTAACGTGTCAAAATTTTTTGGAGTCTCATCTCATCAAACGGACACTGCCATTGGGTCTAGAATGCCCAAAATAGTAAAAATCTACTATTTATTTATTTAATTTGGATTTTGTTTGACTTATTTATGGCGTAGGGGCATTTTTGAAATGTTTTTCATTTAAATATTATTAATTTAATATTTAATTTATTTCAGTTGGGCCACAGTAAAATTTTCCAGAAGTTCTGTGGTCACAATAGAATTTCGCAAACTTTTGGTCTGAACCAGTGGGTTCAGTTCCATTTTAAGTGAACCGGTTCAGCTTTCATTGAACTAATCGGTTTGGCCGGTTTAACACGTGATGCTAACGTCAGCCCTAATGTTTTAAAAATTTAAAACTAACATGAAACACCATCGTTCCAATAATGCGGTGGCCCTACTCTCGTCCCAATACGTGTCCGAGTCAACTCGGGTGACTCGATTCAACAGTGAGTCGACCCATCGTCTTCCCCACTATTTTCTTCACTGTTGCCCTAATTTTCTGGGTTTCTTTTCTTCCATTTTCATGAGTTTTGGAGAGGTGTTTCTCTCTTTTTTTGGTGTTCTATGACCCTAGAGGTTTGGCCAACCTTTTGGCATCCATTTGATACATTAAAACTAACCTAAATGCCCAGTTTCATACTTAATACCCGAACCTACAACTCCTTGGTAAACCCTCGTTTCTTCACCATTTTTAATGGGGTTTGGTTCTGTGTGATCCTCATGGAATGGGGATTCAATCCCTATTCTCAAAAACAGGTTTTGAAGTCTAGAAACAAGATTTGGGTTTTTTGGTCGAAACTTGCAACTCGACTTTTGAAGGTCATTTCATTAGGTTTTTGGTCGCGGTCATGGGTTTTTAGAATACCCTTAGGGTCTACTTGAGGTCCCAACCAACCAAATAGGGTTTGGTTTTATTGGTTTCAGACCTGCTCTCACCAAGCTCAATAATGGCGATTTGGTGTACAGCTGGTGTTTCTGATGTGTTTTATAGTCCATTATTCATGCCTTGTTCATGTCTATCTATTTTAAACATCATATATACAAAATCAAAAGCTGAAACAGTCCAAACTGTAGGTAAATTCTAGAGAGAGAAAATGTTGGGTTTTTTGTTTTTCTCACCTTTTTCCTTCGGTTTCTCTCCTCTTTTCCCTTTGCTTTCCACCTCTGAGTATCCCAGAGCTCCTTCAATCTCTCGGTCTCTCTCTCTCAGTCTTTGAAAGTTGTGTGGTTTGTATACAATATGTTTGCATGTGTATATAACTATACATGATCATTTCAATTTCTGATTTCCCTACCAACTAACTTAGCTTGTGGCAGCTTCTCTAATGAGTGTCTTTAGTTACTGTTTGGGACAGGCAATCAAGTGACTGTGTATGAGAGTGTGTGTTTTGTATCTATATATATATATATATATAATATTACACTCACACACCAATACACCAAGGTACACACACCCCCTTCATAACCGACACACATACACACATAGCCTCACTATTCTGCACATTTATTTGGATATTTACATATATATGTTTATGTATATATATATATATATATTTAATTTTTCTTATACACATGCATGTATGCTTACAACATACACACATGCATACATTCTTAGTCACATGTACATACACACAACACACCTTTAATGTATATATGTGTGTGTCTTAATATTTACTATTAATTATAACTAGTAATTAATTTCTTATATTTAATTAATTAATTATATCAAATTAATTAATTATTCTTTTAAGTGTAAATATCTTTACACTAATTTTTCGTAACCTCGTAATACGTGTCTTAGGTTCGGCGGTTGACGTGAAAACGTATAATTGCTACGGAACCAACAGGTTGGTGATTGCAACGAAAGTGATGTACAATCATCCTGGGTTTTCAGGACTTCTAGTAAAAGTCCACGTGTTGGGGTCGAAACCGACCCCGTTACTTAAGGTCTCGATCACCAATTCATAACCCACGACTCGATGATCCCATATTCAGGTCGGGGTGTTACATCCTTCCCCCCTTAAAAGAGTTTTGTCCACAAAACTCGACTACTCATATAACTTAGCAGTGTTTACTCGTAGTGCCTAAATTTCTAACGTAAACTTCTGAATTTTTTATGTTACTTATCCGGTTCATGTCTTTCAGTGGTCTAAGGAATTTCTTTGTTCAGGTTGGATAAGGTAGCACTGTGTGTTTCTCAGTTCCCTTAGTTATATGATAAGGTGGCCATTTCTCACCGGTAACAAAGGTCCTGATAGCACACTAGTGACTATCAAAATCCTCCCTTTCTCTTTTCTCCTTTTACAATTACCGTGATTCCCTTTCCTATTCTACGTTTACTTCTAATCTTCAGACTTTATTCCTTCTACTCTACCGCGAGTCCTATACCCCTCCTTCACATCACATACTTCAGAACACTTACTTTATGGCACTACGGGTCCCATACCCCGCCTTTATATCACGTACTTCAGAACACCTGCTTCATGTTACTACGGGTCTCGTATCCCACCTTCCTATTATGTACTTCAGAACACCAACTTCGTATTACTGAGGGTCCCATACCCCGCCTTCATTTCATATCAAGTACTTCACATATCTATTTTATGTACTGCGGGTCCCATACCCTGCCTTCATTTGTATTACATATTTCACATATCTATTTCATGTACTACCAGGTCCCTTACCCCGCCTTCATTTCGTATCACATATTTCACATATCTCTTCATATACTGCGGGTCCCATACCCTGCCTTCATTTCGTATCACATATTTCACATATCTATTTAATATAACGCAAGTCCCATACCTCACCTTCCTATCATATCATGTACTTCACTTATCTACTTCATACAACGTGAGTCCCATACCTCACCTTCATATCATATCATGTACTTCACATATCTTACGTAGCCTAAAACCCTACCTAGCTCATAGTTCTGTTCTAACTCTTCTAGTGTCACTAAGTTTGTTCAAGTTAACCTAGTGCTTTGATACCACTCTGTCACGACCCGAAACCCACCCTGTGCGGATCTCATATCGCGATCGCCACCCTTTAGCCCGGAGGCCTTAGGGCAAGGCTCACATAAGCAATAATATCGGATGGCAGTGCGGTCTTGGTTTGCGAAAGCGTGAAAAACTTTTTTCTTTTCTTTTCTTATTTAAAACTTTCGCACATCCGTCCGGTACTACCGCTCTTCATAGCGGTACACATGATAATACATTCAGAGCATAAATAAAAATTCTAAGGTTTTATACATATTACATAGTCGAATGCCTTTAGGGTTTAAGTACATATTGTCCAAAGTCTATTACATCATAATCCATCCAACTACAGATTCTAACTACTTCTAAAAGTCCATAATCCTATACAGCCATTAGTCATTATCCCAAAATGGAGTACGGCTCCCACTCATCATCAGTACCTGAAAAATGTTAGGGAATGAGGTGAGCTTCGAGAAGCCCAATTATTAATTCCAGCATTTGTCATGGGTTTTCAATTGGCAGTGGTTTCGCACATGAGAGTTTATAAAATACTCACTGCGAATTGCTCGTATACTTTGAACATAGAGCATATGCATTCCTCATAACAGATAGCTTTGAAACATTTAAAGTATTCAAGCTAAACATATATTTCTTCAAATAGAGTACATGCACTTCAAAACATATAGACATGCATAGGAAAAATGGGGTAAAACCAACTTCTATTTCCAAAAGCGTTACTTCAAAACATATAAACATGCATAGGAAAATGGGGGTAAAACCTGCTTCCATTTCCAAACATTTGTCATTTTTTCTCTTTAATTAGGTGGAATCTGTTTCGAACCAGACTCTCGTTTTACTACAATGTTACGTTCTCATTTGCTTGGGGGATTAGATCCTACTACTAGGCATTTCACATGTCAGGTCAACTGAGTTCTGAAGATACCCAAAATCCTGACTATGCGACATTTCACATGACAGGGCAATTAAGTTCCGAAGAAACCCAAAATCCTGACTATTTGATTTTTACATTGTTATCTTGTAAAACATTTATCACATGGCTTCTTCAAATAGATACTTTTCATGAGTATTTAAAACATAACGTTCATGATTTCATGATACGATCTTCAAATACTTGGAATAATCAAATTCATAATATTTAAGAAAATTGGCATTTTACTCAAGCATGCTAAATATTTCAAAGAAAGGAACAGTATATAAAAAAATTTAATGAGCATGTCATAACAAAATATTTTAAATAGGAATCGTATAAAGACTGAATTTGATATTTAAAACATCATTCAAATCCGTGGAATTAAATCTCCACTTCAAATGCAAGGTTACTCACCTTATACGTCTGGGTTGGCGCTATTGATGTGCTTTTCCCTTTCCTTTGTAGTTCCTAAGAACAATTCATAATAGTCCATTAACTTCACATTCACTTCAAACATCTCCTATTAATGCTTCATAACTTATGCTTAGATCTTATTGAATCCTAACTTTAATCTTAGGCATTATACTTTTAAGGTATACTCTTCTGGTAGCTCTATTTACTTTAATTTAAATTTAATTACTTCACGTGTTTACGTGTCATGTCTTTTCGTATCTTATTTTCACGTATGAGCCTTAGTTTATTACTTTGGCAATATTCTAGTTCATAGTCACCTAACTGATGCTATTCATCAAATTTCATGTCTTTTATTTCAGACATCTCTTTTGGTTGAATAGACTCTACCATTGGGTCCAGAACGTCGAAGAAAGTCAATTTAGGCTTTCGTAGAAGTCCATTTGGGTTTGGTAGCAATAGGGGCATTTTGGTCATTTTAGCATTTTTAGCATGTCTTATTTTTTTGGGGTCCCGTCTCGTGAAATAGACCCCATCATTGGATCCAGAACTTTGAAAAAAGTCAATTTAGATATTTTCGGCTTTTGATTTGGCCTCGGGCATGTTAGGGGCAATTTGGTAATTTTTCAGAAGTTCTGTGGTCACAATAGAATTTTGCAAACTTCCGGTCTAAACCAGTGGGTTCAATTCCATTTTAAGTGAACCGGTCCTGGTTTTCATTGAACCAACTGGTTTCGCCAATTTAACATGTGTTGCTGACGTCATGATGACGTCGGCCCTAGTGTTTTAAAAATTTAAAACTACTGTGAAACATCGTCGTTCCAATAATGTGGTGGCCCTACTCTCATCCCAACACGAGTTCGAGTCAACTCGGGTGACTCGATTCAAACAGTGAGTTGACCCATCTTCTTCCCCACTGTTTTCTTCACTGTTGCCCTAATTTTCTGGGTTTCTTTTCTTCCATTTTCGTGAGTTTTGGAGAGGTGTTTCTCACTGTTTTTTGGTATTCTATGACCCTAGCGGCCAACCTTTGGCATCCATTTGATACATTAAAACTAACTTAAACGCCCGGTTTCATACTTAATACCCGAACCTGCAACTCCTTGGTAAACCCTCGTTTCTTCACCATTTTTAATGGGGTTTGGTTCTGTGTGATCCTCATCGAATGGGGATTCAATCCCTATTCTCAAAAACAGGTTTTGAAGTCTAGAAACAAGATTTGGATTTTTGGCCAAAACCTGCAACTCAACTTTTGAAGGCCATTTCATTAGGTTTTTGGTCGCGGTCATGGGTTTTTAGAATACCTTTAGGGTCTACTTGAGGTCCCAACCAACCAAATAGGGTTTCGTTTCGTTGGTTTTAAACCTGCTCTCACTAAGCTCAATAATGGCGGTTTGGTGTACAGCTAGTGTTTCTGATGTGTTTTAGAGTCCATTATTCATGCCTTGTTCATGTCTATCTATTTTAAGCATCATATATACAAAATCAAAAGCTAAAATAGTCCATACGTAGGTAAATTCTAGAGAGAGAAAATGTGGGGTTTTTGTTTTTCTCACCTTTTTCCTTCGGTTTCTCTCTTCTTTTCCCTTTGCTTTCCACCTCTGAAAGATGTGCGGTGTGTATACAATATGTTTGCATGTGTATATAACTATACATGATCATTTCAATTTTTGATTTCCCCACCAACTAGCTTAGCTTGTGGCAGCTTCTTTAATGAGTGTCCTTAGTTACTGTTTGGGGCAGGCCATCAAGTGGTTATGCATGAGAGTGTGTGTTTTGTATCTATATATAATATTACACTCACACACCAATACACCAAGGTACACACACACCCTTCACAACCGACACACACACACATAGCCTCACTATTCTGCACATGTATTTGGATATTTACATATATATATGTTTATGTATATATATATATATATTTAATTTTTCTTATACACATGCATGCATGCTTACAACATACACACATGCATACATTCTTGGTCACATGTACATACACACAACACACCTTTAATCTGTGTATGTGTGTGTCTTAATATTTTCTATTAATTATAACTAATAATTAATTTCTTATATTTAATTAATTAATTATATCAAATTAATTAATTATTCTCTTAAGTGTAAATATCTTTACACTAATTTTTAATAACCTTGTAATACATGTCTTAGGTTCAACGGTCGACGTGAGAACATATAATCGCTACGGAACCAACAGGTTAGTGATTGCAACGAAAGTGATGTACAGTCGTCTTGGGTTTTCAGGACTTCTACTAAAAGTCCACGTGTTGGGGTTGAAACCGATCCCATTACTTAAGGTCTCGATCACCAATTCAGAACCCACGACTCGATGATCCCATATTCAGGTCGAGGTGTTACACTGTAGGACCAAGTTGCAGGTCTGAGTATCATATTCCAAACCACGACCATGAGCCCAAACTGGAACCCCAAGCTAATGCCAAACCGTTCCTTGATGTTTCAAAAACAGTTTAGAATCAATAACAGAAAGTTTCAGTGGTGTAAAATTCACGAAATTGGAAGATTGGGTTTTTCAGAAATTAGGGCTACAGTGAGGGGAGTTGGGGAAGACGATGTACAATGTTGGGTTGAATTGGGTTGGGCCGGACCTGGGTTCAGGTCGGGGCCCGACCCGTCGCACAAATGGTTTAAGTGGGACGACATCGTGTGAAATGGTGTTTTAATTTCAAAATTAAAATCGAGACGTTTGGTTACAAGAATAAGAAATAAAAATCAGAATCAAGATTAAGTTAAACCGTGGATAGGACAAGGGGTTGGATATCTTATTCCGGTTTGCTGGAATAGACTGAACTGGCTGGTTTAGTAAGTATTAAACTGGTTTAGGGTTTTGAAGCGCAGAACCCACTAGTTCAGACCGAAAGTTAGAGAAATTTGATTTTGACCCTAGAACTTCTGAAAAATTGTACTAGGACCTAACAAAAATTAATTTAATATTAAATTAATAATATTTAAATAGGAAAATTTTGAAATTGCCCCAAATTTTAAAACAAGTCAAACGAAGTCCAAATAAAATAAACGAATAGTGTATTTTGACTATTTTGGATGTTCTAGATCCAATGGCAAGGTCCGTTTCATGAGATAGGACTCTAAAAAATTAAGACGTATTAAAGCATAAATTATCAAATTGCCTTTAATATGCCCGATGTCCAAATAAGACAAGTTATTAGTGTATTCTTATTTTCTTGGACCTTCTGAGACCAACGGTAAGGTCCGTGTTACGAGACGGGACCCTGAAAATAAAGACACGTAAAAGTGTAAAATGACCAAATTACCCCAAGTGCCCCTAAAGCTAAATAAAAATTTGAGAAGGTCTAAATTGAATTTCTTCAACGTTCTGAATCCAACGGTGGGGTCCAAAATACCAAAATAGGTACTGAAAATTAAGTCACGTGAAAAATAAAAATTTATTAAATCACCACAAGTAGACTGGTAAGACCAATCCTAGGAAATTAGGATACGTCGGGTCTAAGATTAATTGAAGAGCATCAATTTAGAGATGATTTGAAGTAAATGAGGAATTAATTGAAATCTTGATGAATTTGATTTTTAGGAATTTCAAAAGAAAAGGAAAAACCCACCAGTAGTACTGACCTAGGAGAACAAGGTGAGTAATCCTGTACTTTGAAGTGGAGGTTTTAATCTCCATGGATTCTGAAGTAAATAGAAGTTTAAATGTTCTGAAGTGTTTTCATGTTTAAAGTATCTACAGTATTTTCAAATTCTAAACTCTCGTATTTATATGCTTTATATTTCAATGTTCTACCATTTTATTTATAAATTCTAACATGGCATGCAAAATTCACTTTCTGATATTTCTGATAGATGATACGTTTATTTTCCGCATGTCCATGTAAATGTCAATTTGATTAAATGCCTCTTGAATTAACTACCTTTATTTTATCCATGCTTTAATAAATTCATGTACATCGCGATTTAAATTCCTGAAACTCATGTGTTAGATGTTTCAAATATTGTCCTCCAAGTATTTAAAAGCTCTGTTAGATTGTCCATGTTTTACTCCTGAAAACTCTTTCTTTAATTGAAGCCATGTTTTTAAATGTTCAGCAAAAGCATTTGTTGAAGAAGTCATATTTTTATACTCATGAAAAGCATCCTTTTGAAAAGTCATGTTTCAAACGCTCATGAAAAGCTTATATTTGAAGAAATCATGTTTTCAACGTTCGTGAAAAGTATTTATTTGAAGAATTCATATTTCGATGCTCTTTGAAAAGCATCCAATGAAGAAGTTATGTTTTTTTAAATGCTCATAAAAAGCATTTCATGAATAAGTCATGTTTTTGCAAGATAATTGTGCATAAGCACCAAGTAATGATATTGGGATTCGTTCGGAACTCAATTGACATGAAGAATGCTTGGTAGCCGGATCTGATCCCCCAGGTATGAGATATCTCCCGTGAAGTAAAACTGGAATCTGGTTCGAAACAAATTTTCACCGAATCAAAGTGAAAAGATGACAAATGTTTTCAAAAATGGTAACAAGTTTTTAAACCCCCATTTATTTGAAGCAGGTTTTTATATAACCCCAGATTTTGAAGAAGAAGAAATTTACATCCTTCTATTTTCATGGAAAAGATCTCAAGTTATTTCCTTGGTCTTTAAATGGCCACTCTACACATGTTTATAAATTCTGTTGCATATTAAATGCTTTATTGAATGCTTTAAAATGCATCATGCTACGTGATTTGAAGACTTGTATTCTGCGATTATTGAAGTACGTGCCTAGCTTGAATGCCTTGTATACTTCAAGCTATCTTTTTTAAAGAATTTAGTTTTCTGTATCTGAAGTATTGTACAATTGATAGTGTATGTTTATATGAACCTTCTCTTATAACTAACCCACTACCAGTTGAAACTCATGACAAAGTATTGGAATTACTCATTGGGCTTTTCGAAGCTCACCCCATTCCCTAACATTTTTTAGGTGATGTTGATGGATGGGAGCCGTGCCCAATTTGAGGTTTGGAGATTGGTAGCTCCATTTTGATTAGGAATTTTGGAAGTACTAAGACCCGTAGTCGGTCAAATTTTGATGTAGTAAATTTTGGACAAATATGTACTTAAGCCCAAAAGGCATTGGATATGTAATATGTATAACTTTAAATTTTTACTATGCTCTGAATGTATTATCATGTATACCGCTATGAAGAGCGGCAGTACCGAACGGATGTACGAAATTTTTAAATAAGAAAAGAAAAGAAAAGAAAAAGTTTTTCATGCTTCCGCAAACGAAGGCCGCACCACCATCCAATATTGTTGCTTATGTGAGCCTTGCCCTAAGGCCTCCAAGCCGAAGGGTGGCGGTCGCGATACGAGATCCGCACAGGGTGGGTTTCGGGTCGTGACACAGGGTGTTACAACAATAATCTAAATTGTGTAGAAAACCAACCTAAAAAACCCTAAAAACGTTAAGTAAGCCTAAGCTGCTATTGATGAGCTTCAAAAGGCATACCCATAAATGAACTTCAACCAATCCTAATTTCATTCATTAGATCGTGATCTATATGTGAAATACATTGCAAATTCTCCAAGATCTAATCGAATAGTTCAAAAATGAGCTTAAGATTTAAACTTGCAGGTAACTGGTTCAAGATTGAAACCCCTAAAATCGAGCCTTAAACAAGATTCCAAGAATGGGGATTGAAAGCCCTTGTAATGAGGGTCAAGATGAGATAAATTCCATACAAAATGATCAAGAAATAAGCATGAACTAAGCATGTTACAGACCACGATAATAGGGCTCGATTAGGCTTTAGGGCTTGATGCAAGCCACAAAACCAATGCCAATTGAAAGATGAAACTCCTAGAAACACTTTGGAATCGAAAGGACTTGAAAGAGATTGTTGTAATCATACAAAATAGCTTGGGTAAAAGTTAAGTTTTCGGGTGAACAGTGTTCACCATCGTAGGGATGACGACCTTGAGTTACTAACTTGGCCCAACTCGACCGAGTTAACACAACGTTTAAACAAGTTGGCCTTTAAGGGTAATAGCATCGTTTAGACGTTGATGGACCCAAAACTACACTGTTTCGAATAAGTCCTCATGTATTAAAATTTTGAACAAATCCGTTTGATTATGCGAATAATAGAATAAATCTGATAGGCGTGCCTAGAATAGGGATATCCTATTCAGGTTATGGCCCTTATATACTATTTGGTTCGCAAATACTTTGAAAAATAAAAGCGCATTGTTGTGCCCATGATTTGAACCAAAGACTTGCTAGTTATAAACCCAACGCCCAAGCACTTGACCATTGCTAAGGCTTTGATATTATTTCACTGAATAAAACATATTATATATATCATATTAAATAAATAATTATTTAATTAAATATTAGGCCCAATCAAGATATGAAGAGCGCTTACTCTACCATTTTTTGATACTCCAAACTCAATGGTGGGGTCAATTTTAGTAAATAAGATGTCAAAATATTAAATACATTAAAAGTATAATTACAATAGTGCCCCTAGGATAGGGTAAAATTACCATTTTACCATGGGCTTAAAAGTAGTGAAATAAAGGCCAACTAAAATGTGGAAAAGAGACATTTATAACATTTTTAGGCATTTTTTTTGGACAAATTAAACTACGAAATATATGAACGGATGAACTGGACTAATTTCAAATAAGTCCTAAAAGTAAAACTAAGCTACCAAATGACTGCGAGGGTACCTACCCTAGCATTTTCCAACATTCTAAACTCAACGGTAAAGTTAGTTCATGAAATAAGGTGCTGAAAATATAGGTATACAAAAGTGGTAATTTTTAGACTACTTTAATAGTAGCACAAGCTACCAAATGAACATAGAAAGTATAGAGAGTCCCAGAACAATATCTTTAGAACCCACTAGACTCAAAAATGAAATTCGATTACATAAATCATGTACTGGGAAATGTGGGGCACAAAATTTTAAAATTATCATTATGCCTTTAAAGGGCTAAATAAGTCATAAAGTATCATTAACCCTAAATTGGGAATCTAAAGGTCTCCTAATCAAGTAGACCAAGCTCAGAAGAACTTAAAACACTAATAGACCTTGAATTAGAATGTGTACTAATACAATGTATTTTTTATCCATGGTTATAGGCTCACTAAAGGATGAAAAATGTGACATTGGCTATGAGATAGCTACTATGGAGCCAATATAGAAAATGCAATGCTAAGGACCTAAGGTAAATAAACCCGAACTCTAAAGTATGGATTTTCTACTCTGTCATCATGAGTATCTTATATAGCTGCCAATTATTGATATATGTGTTGAGCTATGTGTTTGATCTACATTTCTCATTATCAGTTAACTTAGTTGTAATTTGGGCATATAACATCCTAACCTAATAAATTGGGTAATTTCATGAAATGTAGCGAAGATAGAAGATAGCCTCAATAAAAACCTTTAAGGATCCAATGTGTGACATTATGAATAAAGGATTAGTAGTCTAACCCAATTACAAGTAAAATTAGCCAACCTAGGTTAGTAAGGCTAAATAGTAAATATATCACCAACTGAAGGTGACAAAAGAAAAAGAAGATAAACGCACATATATAAGAGTGACCTAACGTTATAAGATATAAATATGTATATACATATATCCATACGGTGGAATGCACACCTACGAGAGATACATAGGAAAATAGGGAGATAAATACGTGTATATTATATATGCATATAATTATCTACGAATATATGTATAAGAATATGTACAAATATATATATAGGGGCTGAAAATCAGTATCGGGTTTGTGTGTGTGTGTGTGTGTGTGAAGTAAGTTATAGATGTGAGTGTTTGTGATTGAAAGAAAGGAGGAAACGTGGGCTACCCCTTTAAGCAATGAAAGAGAAGAAGCAGTTTTGCGGCTACCAACTCCATTGAAGGAAATTGATTGGAAAGGGAGTGAGGTGAAGAGAGAGAGAGAGAGAGAGAGAGGCGGTGCAAGAGAGAGTAACATATATATATATATATATATATCTACATATGCATATATATTGGAAACCCTAAAAAGGATGCGCAAGAACGTGAGAAAAAGAAGATAGCCGCAGTTGTTGCAATAAGGAGGAGGAAACTGAAGAGAGAGAAAGTAAAACAAGTAAACTTTTCTTTAGAATTTTTCAATTTTAGCTTCAATTTAATTACTTTAAAATGTATATATGAATTCTTATATTGATATTCAATAACCTAGAAATGAAAACAAGGTCTGAAAGGCTTAGAAAACTGAAAACTGCCATCTTTTATGCTCTAAATTTGGGTTTGATTCGACCTAAACCAAACAAGATTTAATAGGTTGGGATATAAACTAGAGATCAAAATGATCTCAAATCCACAAAAATTATCTTAAACAGACCTAAGATGAGGGAGATACTT
Organism: Nyssa sinensis; assembly: GCA_008638375.1. Classification (NCBI taxonomy): domain Eukaryota; kingdom Viridiplantae; phylum Streptophyta; class Magnoliopsida; order Cornales; family Nyssaceae; genus Nyssa; species Nyssa sinensis. Next base: position 37,263,253 of record CM018035.1, read on the forward strand.
GAAATTATAGATCACAGGGTTAAAAATTGAGTTTCACCAACAGAGCTTTAAGTTTGAATTTTTGAATAAAGGACAAATCCCTATGCTCTTAAGGTCATGATAGGCCAAACCCTGTCAAGTTTGGTGGAGAATTGAGCCCAAATTGAGCTTGATACAGCCGTGGTTATCGAACATTAATAGAGCCTTTATGTCACGACCCGAAACCCACCCCGTGCGGATTATCGGATCGCGACCGCCACCCCGAGACCCTGAAGGCCTCGAGACAAGGCTCGCATCTGCAGCGGTATCGAATAGATGTGCGACACATGATTGCGGAAGCGTGAAAAAAAACTTTTTCTTTTCTTTTCTCATTTTAAATTATGCACATCCGTCCGATACTGCTGTTCCATACATAGCATACATGGTTACACATTCAGAGTATAACGAAAACTTAAAGACTTCATACATTATTACAATACATATTCGGTTGCCCTGAGGGCTTATTACATATTCTTACTTTGTCTATTAATACAAAACGTACTACTAATGTTCATAGGTTCTTCAAAAGAAACTACTTAAACACATCCTTCCAAAAACAAGCTAGACTCATCGTTGTTGTCCTTAAGACCCTGTCTGCTGCATCACCTGAAAGGGGGGGTCCGAACAAAGTCCGGGTAAGCTAATCTAAGCTTGTGAGCAATTCCAGTATTCGTCATGGGGTTTTCAATTAGCAGTGGTTTTTAGTACATAAGAGTTGTAAAACATTCACTGCCAATTGCTTATACAATTTAGAATACAAAGTACATGCATTCTTAAAACAGATAGCTTTAAAACATTTAAAGTATTCAAGCTAAACTCGTACTTCGATAAATAGAGTATATAACTCAAAACATATGCATTTCAAATAACTTGGAAACATTTAAGGTATCCAAGCAAAACTCGTACTTCATCAGATAAAGTATATAAACTTTAAATCACATAAATATGTATTTGAAAATGAGGGTAAAACCTGCTTTCATTTCCAAAATCACTTTGTTTATCTTTTCTCTTTAATTAGGTGGAATCTGTTTCGAAACCAGACTCCCATTTTACTGCCAATACTGTCGATCTCATTTGCCTGGGGGATTAGATCCTGCTACCGGGCATTTACTGTTGAATCCCGAAAGATTTCAACCATCATAGGGGGTGGTACTTAGTACCATTTATCTTGTAAAACATTTATCACGTAACTTCTTCAATAGATACTTTCATGAGTATTTAAAACATGAAATGTATAATTTCTACAATAGAACTTCAAATGCTTGTAACTATCAAATTCAGGATATTTAACATAATTTGGCATTTAAAACTTTAGACATGCTGAAATATGTTTTAAGAAAACTATGATAGATACCAATCACTGAGCATGTCATAATAGAGTTATAAAACAGTACAATTAAAAGCTGAATCATATAAATACTGAATTTGAAACTTCAAACACTTCACATCTTTGAACTTAAAACTTTTTCAAATCCATGGAGTTAAATCTCCAATTCAAACACAGGGTTACTCACCTTGTACGTCTGGTTTTCGATCTATTTGGTCGCCTTTCCTTTGGCTTCCTTAGGGTTAGTGCTAATAATGCGCTTTCCCACTTTCCTTGTAGTTCCTAAGAACAATTCATAAACATCTCATTAACTTCACATTGATTGTAATATCATCTTGATATTCCTTAACTTATGCTTAAATCGTATTAGATCCTAAAACGATTTCATAATTTCATAGGTACTTAATTTAACTCGTACTTGAAACCTATGACATAATTTAATGTGTTAGAAATTGAATTTATTTCAATTTATACTCTTCTGGGAGCTCCATTAACTTTAATTTAAAGTTATTTATTTGACATGTTTACGTGTCATGTCTTTTCGTATTTCGTTTCTCGTACATGCCTTAGTATTAGTACTTTGGCATTACTCTAATTTATAGTTATCTGATAGATGCTATTCATCAAATTTTATGTCTTTTTATTTTAGACATTTCTTTAGGTCGAATATACTCTACCATTGAGTCCGGAGTGTCCAAGAAAGTCGGTTTAGGCTTTCCTAACATTTAATTCGGACAATTACATGTAAAAGGACAAAATGGTCATTTATCGTTTTACGTGTCATATTTTGTCCGTACTTCATTTCGAAATTCGGACTCCATTATTGAGTCCGGGATGTCAAAGAAAGTCAGTTGAGACCTTCTCTGATTTCATTTTGGCTTCAGAGGTACCAGGGGTATTTTGGTCTTTTTACCCCTTTACGTGTCTTTATTTTTCGGGACCCCATTTCGTGTTGTGGACCTCACCATTGGACTCAGAAGGCCCAAGATAGTAAGAATACACTAATAACTTGTTAATTTTGGTCAAAGGGTATTTTGGTCATTTACCCCTTACGTGTTTTTATTTTTCGGGCCCCGTCTCGTAAAATGGACCCTACCATTAGTCTCAGAATATCCAAAATAGTAAGGATACACTATTCATATGTTTAATTTGGACTTCATTTGCTCTATTTATGCCACAAGGGCAAAATAGTAATTTAACTTTATTTATTAAATAATTAAATTAATTATTTAATTATTTTTTTCAGGGGTCTAAATGCATAAATTTTCCCTCAGTTGGGCCTCAGTATAATTTTTCTGAAGCCCAGGGGTCAATCCGTAATAACCAAAAGTCTTGGTTTATTTTATTTTAAATAAAACAGAAAACCAGAGGGTTCAATTGAATCTTAAGTGAACCGGTCCGGTTCAGTTGCAAACCAACCGGTCTATCCGGTTTATTTACATGTGGCTGACGTCATGATGACGTCAGCCCTAGCGTCCATTTATTTAAACCGACATTCAAAACGTCGTCGTTCCATTTAATCGGTGGCAAGCCCAGAGGCTGCCACCTGTCCGAGTCGACCCAGCCTTATTTTAAAAACCGAGTTGACTCACCTTCGTCTTCCCCACTTCGACCGACTAAAAACCCTAATTTTTGAATTTCTTTTCTTCCTATTTCGTGCAGTTTGGATCCATGGATCCTCATTGTTTTTGTCCCAAAATGTTCCTAAGGTATAACCAATTCAATTGGCATTCATTTTGGAGTTCAAAAGGATCCCGTTTGATCGTTTTCAACCTTGATAGTCCGAACTGTATTTCGGTCATACATGCTCATTTCTGAGCCAAATCACTTACGGTTTGTTCCATAATGATCCTCTATCCATGAGGTTTCAGTTTTCATTTAAAGAAATAGATTAAATCATGAGTTTCAAGGTTTGGGGTGTAAACCCGTAACCTGCAACTTGGTGTTTGAGGGTCATTTTTTGAGCTTCAAGATCACGCACGTAGGTTTTTAACATGCTTGTAGTGTCTACTAGAGGTCTCTATACACCAAACAAAGTTTGGTTTCCATCGGGTCAGACCTGCTTTGAACATGGTCTCCCATGGCCGTAACTTCTGGGTTCGGTATTTTGAGGTGTTTTTAAGCTTAGATTTCATGCTCATTATGATTAGAACGTGTTCTAAATATCATATATATAAAATGAAAGCTTTAAATCAGTTTATACATAGAGCGATTCTAGAGAGAGAATTTTAAAAGTTTTCATGGGTTTACCTTTCACCACTGTTTTTCTCTTTCTTTCTTGTTCTGAATCTCTTCTTCTACCTCCTCAGTTCCTTCTTCTCTGATTTCTTTCGTATGAAGCAAAGCATGCTTTGCATGCCTTGCTTTTAAAGAGAGAACCGACCTCTCTCTCTCCTGTTCCCTCTCTCTCTCTCTCTCTCTCTCTCTCTCTCTCTCTCTCTCTTCTTTCTGATTCATAGCCCTACATTAGCCCTCCCATCTCATCAATTTTTCTTTTTCTCTTTCCTACTTTGCATTCAATTTTGGCAAGATATTTATACATATAATATATACATATATACTGTAACACCCCGATTCCGTGAAATTAATAATTAATTAATAACTATTAATTAATACCGACTTACGGAATGATTTAGGGAATTAATCATAATCCCGACGGTCGCCATAGACCGATTAAATAAAGAAAATGTCTGGAGGGAAGGGTACTTTACCTGAACTCAAATTACTGATTAATTCGGTGAAATAACGCCGTTTTAATACTAACGAAACCCGAATTAGCTAACCCGGGAAATTCCGAATGATTAATAAATGACACGGAACCTCTGACACTGAAGAATACTGAAATACGGAACCCTCGGAAGAAACCGCATCGAAAAAGGAGTTACGGAATGAAAGTTATGGAAGAAACATTGAAATCGAATTAATGCGCAGCCAAACAGGGCCTAAGCCCGAAATAGGGAAAAAGACCAAAAATGTGGCCAAGGGGATTTGATCCCTTGACCAAACTAGGCAAAATTTAGTTTACCAAAAAAATTACCACCTAGGCTAGGAACACTTTTGTGTATATATGTACAAAGATATGTATATAAGTGTAAATCTGATTTGGCCTCTCCCCAAAGTGGCCAATGGACAAGCATGCAACACCTCATCCATGCATCACCCTATGCCCCTAGGCCATCATGCCTATGCACCCTAGATCATCATGCCTATACACCACATGATGACCTCTCCTCCAACCAAAATACATGCAAATTAATCATGAGGTTGGGAGATGTATTGAACAAGAAAAATCAGATTTGCATTTACACAATCTCCATATATGCATGGAGGGAAAAAAAAATCAGAACTGTAGAGAGACTGTAATGCTGATTTTATAGAGAGAGATTGGGTTATAGAGAGAGAGATTCCAAGCCATTTGTGAGAAGCCGTGTGTGTGAAACATGGTGTATATGCATGTCCATGGGAGATGCATCAAGAGGAGGGGAACTGAGGCAAGACTGACTGAGGCACACCTGAGGTGCCAAAAATCTGGACTGAGCCGTGTAGGAGCAGTGGCCCGAACCAAGAGGTAACACCTCAAATTTGCTAAATTTTCTGTTTAAAACTTGTTGCTATTTTTGATGGTTTTGAATCCTTTAAAATGCATGCACGAAACCCTCTTGACACTAGAAACATCAGGGTCAATTTAGTAGGCCAACAGGGCTTGAAAACCCACTGACCGTACCTAAGTCCACCATGGATGGACCAAGAATTGCAGGTCTGATTCGACCTCCATAAAACCAAGTTTTGATGGTTTATAAGTGATCTAGACACTGAGGGGGTTCAAAAACCACTGACCCGCGACCCCATTGCCTGAGTTTAGACCCTCAAAACCGAACCTATAGGTCTCGGCCATGGAATCCAAAATCTGGAATAGGCCCTAAAACTGAAATTTATAAATGGGATATTGATCCCCATGAACACACGGTCACAAAGAACCAAACCGTGTGCGATTTGGTTGAGGAACAAGGCCACACGACCGAACTGAAATCCCTCATGATAATCGGCTATACAGAGCTTAATCCGTGGATTCGAAGCATGAAAATGATGCTATGTTGTTGTAATCACTCCCAGAAATGTTTTGGAATCAAAACATGTTGAAAACCGTGCTTGAAATAGCACGAAATTGGAAGAAGAAATCTGCAGAAACTAGGGCAACCGAGGGTAATTTGATGAAGAAGACGGAGTCGACTCGTCCAACTCGCTTGGGCAGACCGTGTCGACTCGGACACGTGTCCACTCATGGGCGTGCCACCTCTTTAGTGGAACGGCACCGTTTCGGTTAAACAGGTTTTGTGTTAAAATCAAAACCAGTCTGTTTGGAAACTCGGTTAATAAATCTGAATTAGGGATTAGGTCTGTCCGAACCGTGAATAAGGGGCTGAATTGGGGATAGAAAGAATATGTTATTCCGGTTTTCTGAAGGGTCAGAACCGGTTGGTTTTTAAGTGTTTTGAACCGGTTCACTTGGTAAACCCTTGAACCCTGTGGGTTGAACCCTAATTTAATGAAATTGTATTCTGACCCTAAAACTTTCTGAAAATTACGGATCCACCCCTGCTGTTTGACAGAATTACACAGTGGCCCAGATTCTGGAAAAATTATACATTTAAGCCCCTGCTAAATTAATTAAATAATAAAATAATTATTTAATTATTTTATTAAATAGGTAAAATTACGATTTTACCCCTGGACATTAAATATGTCAAACGGAGTCCAAATAAAGCAAATAAATAGTGTATTTTCACTATTTCAAGTATTCTGGACTCAATGGTACAGTCCAAATTGGGAAATTATGCACCGAAAAATACAGACACGTAGGTGTAAATTACTGTACTGCCCCTGATAGTACCCGAACCCAAATAAAAATAAAAGACAGTCTATTTTGACTATGTCGGGCGTTCTGAACTCAACAGTGAGGTCCGTCTAACGAACCGAAGTCCCGAAAAATACAGACACATAAAGTGTAAATGACCGTACTGCCCCTAATAATTCCTAGGGTCAATTAAACATAACAGATAGTCCAACTTAATTATGTCGGACACTCTGGACCCAATGGTGAGGTCCGTTTTATGAACTGACGTGCCGAAAAATATGACACGTAAAATGACCAAAATACCCCTGAGCACAGTAAGTGCAAGTAGAGGTCAAATAAAGGTCAAACTGATCTGATAAATTATCATAGGGATAATTATGAACACTGAAGGGCTAAGTAAGACTCCGGAACAGTTAACGCGTAAAACGAGAAATGATCGATGTGTCCCGACGATCTAAAACAGATACCAAATGAAGTCCAAGGGACTTACAAATTTATACATGAGATATATGGGACGTTCTGAGGACCATGATAAGGGTCCGGGGCAAAAATGACAAAATTACCATTTTGCCCCTAAGACTAAATAAGTACCCAACTGATACCGATTAGAGTCTAAAAGACTTAGAACTTCATGTATACGATATATGGGATATTCTAAGAACCACGACTGGGTCCAGGGCAAGAATGACAAAATTACCATTTTGCCCTATGGTTAAAATGAGAACCTAACTGATACCGATTGGAGTCCAAAGGACGTAGAACTTTGCACTTAAGATATAGAGACTATTCCGAAGACCACGACAGGGTCCGGGACAAGAATGATAAAATGACCATTTTGCCCCTAAGGCTGAAGAAGTAACTGACTGATAACGATTGAAGTCTAAATGACTTAGGTTATAATCCTGATGTCTGCTAAGCCTAATTTAAGAATAAAATGGCCCCGGATAAAACCCGATGAGAGGGCGATAGGCTACTAGGCTATCTTAGGTAAACCGATAGATACCTAAGATGACAAATGAGACCTGAATGGATGACTTCTGATCTGTATATGATTGATGATTATTGTTCAGGATATACATGGAGATGCCTGACGTATCTGGAGGTTATCGGATTGTTTACGCAAGGAGATAACCGTAACAGTTTGTGAGTAACCTGGAACTTCTGACTTGGTGTATAAGTACACCGTCTAGTTACTGTATTTTGATTTACTGTACTGTTTTGTATACTGTACTGTCTGAATGCATACTTTTTATACTGCATTACACGTAACATGATTTTGTACTGTCCTGCTCTCCTGTTCAGTTCGGGTCTGTCTTGTTATGTTGTATGGTCTGTCCTGGTTTTATTCTGTACTGTTGCGTCTTGCGAGTAAACCTGACTCCTGAATTGGTGTATAAGTTCTGTCTAGATACTGTATTTTGAAGCACTGTACTGTTTTGAACGTTATACTGTATAAAAGAAAAACATATATTTAAAGTAGCATATGCCTTGTCCTGATTGATATTGTACCAGTTTGTTCCGTCCTGTTCAATTCCGATATGTCTTGTTCTGATAGATGTATTGTTCCGTTTTGTTCCGACATGTTCAGTTCCGACATGTCTTGTTCTGATAGATGTATTGTTCCGTTTTGTTCCGACATGTTCAGCTTCGATATGTCTTGATCTGATTGATGTATTGTTTCGTTTTGTTCCGACATGTTCAGTTTCGATATGTCTTAATCTGATGGATGTATTGTTTCGTTTTGTTCCGTCCTGTTCAGTTCCGATATGTCTTGTTCTGATAGATGTATTGTTCCGTTTTGTTCCGACATGTTCAGTTCCGATATGACTTGTCCTGATTGATATTGTTTCGTTTTGTTCCGTCATGTTTAGTTCCGATATGACTTGTCCTGATTGATATTGTTTCGTTTGTTTCCGTCATGTTTAGTTCCGATATGACTTGTCCTGATTGATATTGTTTCGTTTTGTTCCGTCATGTTTAGTTCCGATATGACTTGTCCTGATTGATATTGTTTCGTTTGTTTCCGTCATGTTTAGTTCCGATATGACTTGTCCTGATTGATATTGTTTCGTTTGTTTCCGTCATGTTTAGTTCCGATATGACTTGTCCTGATTGATATTGTTTCGTTTGTTTCCGTCATGTTCAGTTCCGATATGACTTGTCCTGATTGATATTGTTTCGTTTTATTCCGACATGTTCAGTTCCGATATGACTTGTCCTGATTGATATTGTTTCATTTTGTTCCGTCATGTTCAGTTCCGATATGACTTGACCTGATTGATATCGTACCGTTTTGATCCGCCATGTTCAGTTTCAATATGTCTTGTTCTGATTGATGTATTGCTCTGCTTTGTTCCGTTATGATCCGTCCCGTTATGCCTCTGTCCTTGATTACGCCTGTGACTTGAACAAGTGTTTTGTTCCGTCTGATCCCGTTATGTACCGTCCGTTAATCATCTGTCTGTCTTGATTGATATATGGTCCAGTTCCGTTATGATCTGTCTGAATTCTTGACTTGGTTTATAAGTTACTGCATAGATACTGTATTTTGATGCACTGTACGGTTTTAAAAGTTAAACTGTCTGAATGCATGTTTTTAAATGCAAACCTTATACTGTATTGTACGCGGCATGATTTTGTCCCGTCCTACTATTATTTTGTTCGGTCTGTCTTGTTCCGTTTTATGGTCTATCTAATTTTGTTCTGCTATGATGTGTCTGACTCTGGGTACCATTCTGATTATGAGCGGTCTGGCATAAGTAGGCTTGATTACGTGCCTAACTGATATATTATTGTTATGCCCTGTTATGTTCCGCCCAGTACTGATCTGTTCTGATATTTGAATTAATTGCCTATACTCTCATTGATATTGGCATCATGCACTGTTTCGGCTGTTCTGATTTGTTGTTCCGTTTAGTTCAGTCCTGCTTTATTCTACTGAAACTGCATTTAAAGTAGATTTATAAAACTGCTATTTCAGAAACAACTGAACTACCCTTGTGCTTTGTAAACAAGAAATGGTTTTGAAACCCATGACAGGGAACCTGTGTTACTCATTGGGCTTTTCGAAGCTCACCCCATTCCCTAACATTTTTCAGGAATGATATCTGTTGGATCTGATGGCACTGATCTGTGGAGATTGGATTACTGAGGATTGAATCTGTTTAATCAGGTGAGTGATGTAATACGACTGACTTGACTGATATGTACTAGATATAGACATGGCTCATGGATTTAAACGGTACTCTAGAGATTATAGTTCTGCTCTGTTGTTATATGTCGGATTATAGATATGCTCTGAGGTTAGAATTGTTAGCTGTTGGATTTTAGACTTGCTCTGTGTGATACATATCCTACGGTGGATACATGAGTTGCATTCCCTTGACAAAAAAAAAAAGATTTAAATTCCGCTGCATCTGACCCTACAGTCGGAGTGCAATTCACTGGAAAGTTCAGAAATTGCCTTCGGTTGGTCGCGTGGCGGCTGACTGGCATCACGTCCTCGACATCCGCGTAGGGTGGGGTTCGGGATGTGACATATACACATATACATATATACTTACACATGAAGACACACACCACACACCACAACCGACACACACACCCACACCCACTTGCACATACTATTCACACTTTACATATATTATATATATATATATATATCCTTCCTTGTGTACATGTATTTTTATATATACATATTTATACACATTTCATAATATACACACACAATACACCATAACGTGTGTATATGTGTGTTTATTTATATTTAATTTTAACAATTAAATATATTCTAATATTTTACATTAATTAATTATTTGATTAATTAATTTTTCTCTTTAGTGTAAAAGCCTTTACACAATTTCTTTCATTGTCTCGTAATGCGTGCCATATGACCCGGTATCCCGGGTCGGGATATTACACTTTAAGCTCGTTTTAACCTTCCAAATGAATGCCAAAACTTTTATTTAACTTCCAGAAGTCGATTGGGATTGAAAATAGCTAAAATCAGTGGTTAAAAATCCATGAATCATGGTCTAACAATCCTAGGATTCACGATTATTGTTCATCATCCTAAGGAAGATGATAAACAATAATAGGTCAAGTCTCAAGTTAGGACCTAACCGAATAGTGAAGTGGATTTAATCCTAAACAAAACGACGACATTTGGAATAGTTTTAAATGTTTTTAAATTTGTAGACAGGGTGTTTGGATGTTGGGATAGGAAATTAATTCAATAACCTCAGGCAGAATCGGGATAACCTATCCCTAGTTTAAGCCATTATTCATCGTTTCGTTCTGGGAAATTCAGAAAAAATAAGGGGAGATGAAGCTCCCCAAGCTTGAACCCTGCACCTTGCACACACAGCACACACGTTTAAGCACTAGGCCACGTGATACCTTGATTATATATTTTACAAAGTATGTATAGATATATAATATATACATTGAATTAAATTAATTAAGATAAAATCTACGTATGTCCAAATAAAATAAAAAGGGTGGCTACCTTGACAATTTTTGACATTCTAGATCTAACAGCAAGGTCCATTTTCCAAAACGAGATCCCAAAAATTAGGACACATAAAACTCCATAATTACCATTATGCCCTTAGTGACACCCGAAGCCAGTTAAATGTTAGAGAATGTCTATTCTAACTTTCTTTAACATTCCAGACTCAACGGTGGAGTCCATTATAGCAAACAAAGCACCAAAATATTTAATACATAAAATATAAAATTATGAAAATGCCCTTAGACTTAATATAAGCCATAGATAGGCAATTTTGTCACGGAATGCCAAAGGGAGAGTTTGTTAGGACCATGGGATCCGATATTGTAATTGGCTCATCTGGTTAGACAAAACATGCTTTGTGTGTAATCCTTACATAAGTCCTACAAGTGAATACCTCGATGCCCGTTCTTCTCCAAGTTCATCCAAGAGACATTACTATGTATCATGCAATACCCCAACCTGAATTAGGCAGTACCCGACCCGGGTTAAACCGAGCCATGACATGTAAGCCCGATTTTACGAAAAAACATGCAAGTGAGTATATATATATATATATATATTTAAGTGAAAATAGATATATATATATATGTGTGTGTGTGTGTGTGTTTGTGTGTGTGTACTATAAATGACTATTATTATATATGATATATATATACATATGGTTAGATTATATATATATATAGTAACGAAATATAATTAAATGAAATGAAAAAAATGAATTGAAAAAGAAAAAAGAGATAGAATGAAAAAGAAAAGGAATCAGTAGGAAGTCAAAGAGGCAGAATAGTGTACACGTGTGAAGTAGGGTGATGTAGTGGAGGGTGACTTGTTGAGAATTAGAAAAGTGTAGGCTGCATGGTAGCCGTGTGTGCGTGTGTGAGGTTTCCATGTGATCAAGTGGCAAAGCCACCGACTCAAGGTCGGTGAAGAAGAGAATAAAAAGGGAAAAAGGGAAGTGAGAGAAAAAGAAAATAGAGGCGCAGAAGAAGCAAAATTTAGAGAGAGAGAACTGATTTTTTGAACAAAATTGGAACGAGAGAAAATCTGCAAACAGGTATGAAGATCATTGTAATTGTTTTAAAGTTATCCTTTAAATTATTGTAGTTCATCACAGTTTTAAATTAGAACCAGAGACTGTAAGAAAAACTAAGAAACTGAACTGCTGCGCACGGTCAACCATGGTAGGTCTTTGTACGTCAAATTAATATTAATTTTAGGATTGGAAACGAGTAGGAAACATCTTTAGGAGTCCAAGGCATTAAAAATGGTGCAAAATGATCAAGAAATGGCCATTCTATGGCCAATTATCCCCTCATCGGTGCAACGCTGGAAACTGGAAAAAGGGGATGATGAAAACTGTAGTTTTCTTAAGTTTAAAACTGTTCGAATGGAAGCTTAAAACTGTGGGATTAATTCGGCATGAAAAGATCCAAAAATCAGCAGAAATGGACGTTAAAAATTTGAAAAACAGTGAGAGTGGTACTGTTCCGGCGATTGTGGTAGGAATTCCCACCGGAGAAGACGACCGGAATATCGAAGGCTCTATCGGGTCAAGACAGAACCGGGTCTGGGTCAGGTCGGGTCGGGATCCGACTGACCGAGAAGATGGGTCATCAAACTGTGTCGTTCTGGGTATTGGATTTAAATGGCTTTGAGCTTGTTTGGTTATAAAGATAGAAAATTGAAATTGGATTATCCAAACCTTAGATAGGATAGGAAATTGGGTTATTGAGTTTCGATTTTCAGAATAGACTGAACCGGTTAGTTCAATGAATGATTCGATAGGTTTAGGGTTTGGGCCAGTGAACCCACTAGTTCAAACCAGAATTATTGGAAATTATAAACCAACCCCAAAATTTTTGGAAAACTATACTAAAGCCCAATAGAATAATTATTTTAAATGAAATTATAAAAATACCCTAAGTTCTAAAACAAGTCAAACGAACTTCAAATGAGATAAATGAATAGTGTATTTTGACTATTTTGGACGTTTTGAAGCCAATGGCGGGGTCCGTTTACCTAGACAGGACTCCAAAAAAATACGACACGTTAAAGTGTAAATTACCAAATTATCCCTAGTGGCCCTAAAAGCCAAATGGAAGTCCGAGAGGGTCTAAATTGACTTTCTTCGACGTTTCGGACTCAATGGTGAGGTCCATGTTATGAAATAAGGTATGAAAAAATGTGACACGTAAATATGTAAGGTAATAGAATCAAACTTTAAAACTTAACGAAGCTACCCAAAAAAGGTAACTAAAATAGAAAGACATTCAATGATAATTAAATCAAGTGGTATTATGGAATGTAACCAGACTTTGAAATGTGATTATAGGAACCTTCAACTAAATGAAGGATTTTTTAGTAAAAGCTTTGGATTTCAAATGAGTGTTTCATACCATATTGAGGTAGACATTTTCGTTATAGATATAAATATTAAACTTTTTTATGATGTATCGACATATGATATCATTTCCCTTTATAGCCTTTGTTTAACAGCTATACTGTATACGTTTTGAATAATCCGTTGACCACTATATTGTCTTCTTTGATTTAAGAAAATGTGTTCGTAAGATACGCAAACGTTATATGATCTTCTTACAAATGTTTGAACTGTTTTAACTAAATACCAAATAAGGAACTTTGATTTGATTAATTGAACTGTTATTGATGATTAGTGATTTTGGATAGGATTTTGATGCTTTGGATAGAACATTGTAATAACCCGAAAATTTTTTTTTTTAATGTATAAATTTTCATGGTTATTATTAATTATTTTATTATTATTATTATTATTGAAATTTAATGTGTGTGTATCTTATGTGAATGTGTGGTATGTATATATGTGTGTGGGGTACAATATGTGTATTGTATGTGTATAACTATGTGTTCATGTATCTTGTGTGTATGCATGGATGTATATAAATATATATATATATATGGGTCAGAATTGTGTAGGTGGGTGTGTGCGTACGGCTGTGTGTGTGTGTGTGTCTTGTGTGTGAGTGTGGGTGTAATATAATATACATATACATGATACACAAATACAAGCAAGGCAATAAATGCAAAGTGAAAAGGGGAGGAAGAGAAGTTAGAAAGAACAGAGGGTAGGTCTGGAACAGGGAGGCTTGCTGCAGGTGGTTGCGTGAGAGCATGTATATACCCATGTGTATATGGACGTGTGTGTCGGTTAGAGAGAGAGTCAGAAAGGGGGAAGTGGTGGTGAGGTTGTAGATGGTATGAAGGGGCTGAGAAGACCATAGAGAGACCTTGGATTGAAGCAGAGAGGAGAAGGAGGAAGCTGCCCAGAGAAAAATCAGAAAACTTGGTGAGTTCACCCACTTCTGGTTTTAAATTTTTAGAAACGTGATGAGTAATTTTAATTATGAGGTTTTGTTAAGCACGAAATATAGAACACATTACGAAAAGAATGAACTGAAATGGTTCAAAAATGAGAGAGAAAAAGCGAGTTGCAGGCCTAGGGTGAGAGCTTAGTTCTTGATATTTTATGTGTTGAAACTTGTTTAAATGGGAGGAAAATATTCATATTAAGTACATGAAACTTTTAGGAAAAAGAAATGGTTCGAAACAGAAATAGAATCGGAGGAAACAAGCTCGCCGGAATCTGGGTTTGGGGTGGCTGGAGCTACGGTCCTAGTCATTTCGAAGGGTTCTGATTGATGAAAGGGAAAACAAACTCGAGATGCGTAATCCCCTACAAAAACCGAAGAAAACTGTATTAAAAAGTTGATGAAATCTCACCGGAAAAAGTTGCCGGCGTCGGAGAAGGCGCCGGAACCCTACTGGGTCATCGCCGAAAAAACGGGGAAGAAGGGAGGCCACCGGGTTGGGTCTCGGGTTCGGGTCGGGTCCGGGTCGGGCTTGGGCCGAACCACCCTGCCACGTGTCGCGCTCAGGTTTTAAGTTAAAATGAGATTGGGAGTGTTTGGTTACGTGCATAAGAAATTGAAATAGGAATTGAAATCAGAATAGGGATATCCTATCCCTGTTCTGTCCCTATACACTGTTTGGCTATCCATGGTGAGAATGGGACTTTCTTAAATTACAAATTGGCCCCTTGACTTTTAGAAATTATAAACTGACCCAAGAAGTTACGGAATTTATGAGTTGACCCCCCCAACTGTTAATAATTATGTTTTGACCCACATGAATAAAATATTAATAAAATATTAATTAAATTAATTAATTAATTAATTAATTAATTAATTTAATTATTTAAATATTCAAAAATGTCCCGGAGTCCAAATGGGACAAGTCATTAGTGTATTTTGACTATCTCAACCATTCCGAGGCCAATGGTGAGGTCCGTTTTATGAGGCGGGGTCCCGAAACATAAAAGACCCATAGTAACCTTTAAAATTACCAAAATGCCCCTAAATTGAAGTGCAGTCAAACGAACTCCGAATTAGGTAAACAAATAGTGAAACTTTATTATCTCGAACATTTCGGACTCAACCGTGGAGTCCGATTTGTGAAAAGAGGTCACGAAATGTAAGGACACGTGTAAAGTGCAAAATGACTGTTTTGCCCTTTTGAACACAGATGTCCAAATTGAGTTCTACGAGAACCTAAACTTATTTTCTTCAACGTCCTAGAACCAATGGTAGAGTTTAATTTAACAGAATAGAAACCTATGAATTAAAGGCATAAAAGTTGATGAATAGCATAAATTCAAATTACAATAGACTGAGCTATAATTTATGCTTTTAGGGACACCGACAGGCAAGGAGAAGACAGTCTGATCTTTCCACATTCTCACTACGTTACGAGTGCAGTTTGCTTGGGTTGTGACTAACCCATCAGGTATGGTGTTTTGCTAATGTTAGAAATGAAGTTAAGTTAGAAATAATTGTGAATGACTGGAATGACTTATGTGCTTATGTGGAATGTGTTTACTTGATGATTTAAGGTTGATTGCTCACATGCTTGCATGTTACTTGTACTTTATGAAAATTTAGTGAATGATGAATGTGAATTATGACATGTGTTTAAGTTGATAATATGAGATATGGTTGCATATGGAACTGACTGATGATTTACATGTTATTGTTCGAACATGCTATATTATAGAGAACCATGTTCATTGAGATTGCATTGGCATATTGGCATATGATGAATCCTTTGAGAACATAGTGTGGGTTGAGCATTGCATTATGAGGGTGTAGATCCTGTGGTGAAAAACCCAAAATTGGCCATTGCATTGGGGAGTACCCGGAAAAGAAACATGTGTGTGGCATAGAGTTGTGCATGGGTGTGTCATGCATACCATTCATATATTACTGCGATGCTTTGAATGACATTTAGAGATAAATGTACACTTTGCACATGCCACGCCTTAGCTTTATTTCTTGCATTAGCACTTCATCATACCAGCAGTTGAGCTGACCCATTCGTGGGCAACATTTTCAGATGAGGACCCTCCAGCTATTTGAGACCCAGTGATGCTTTGATAGGAGGAGACACTTGTTATATTTTGGTCTGTAGGACCTATGTTTTGTAATGTAAGGGCTTAAGCCCGAATGACCTATGAACGATGTATTCATGTTATCTTATGTATTGATGGGGATGGACTCATGTTTAGTGGATTTATTTACCTTGTCCTTTTATTTATTTTATTTTCTGTCTCGTCAGTCGCGCCTCGGGTTTGCCGAAATTCGGGGCGTGACAAAAATTCTACTATGATTGGTCGCTATCGAATAGGTTGTGACTTATCGAACCCTACCCACGGGGTAAATTGGTGATGAGCCGGTGTGATACGGCATATCGAACTAGTCTATCGATCTCAGTCAGCGAGGTTCTAATTTGCTGGCCATAGAAGTGAAATATATGAATTTGAATATGAATATTAAATATGAACCATGATTGAATATGATTTATCGACTTATGTTATCGAACTGTGAATTACCGAATTACGTTATCGAACTATGATTTATCGAACTATGATTCATCGAACTATGTTATCGAACTAAAACTATGATTTATTGAACTATATTATTGAATTGTGATTTTGATTTATTGAATTATGTTATTGATTATCGATTTACGATTATCATTGAATTGAGATTTATTGGAAGTGAATTTGATACCATTATTTTGTACTATAATTAAGATAACATATGATATGTGTGATCTTTGACATTTCAATATTGAATTATATAGAAGTTTTGAAACCCTTGGTATGTTATGGAATACTCACGATGCTGTTAAGCTCATACGGATTTTTATCCAATATATTTCAGGTAACGATATCGGTAAGGAATAGCTGGTTCAGGCAGGATAGTCGAAAACTTATAAAAGCCATAAACCCTTTTTGTATTAGAATTTTGTTAGACATGATGTAGTTGCTTTTGGGTAATTTTAGATTGTACATCGAATATGGCACTAGTAAACTTTGAAAAATTACATCATGTACTTTTGTAGTTACTATGGAATGTATATATAGATGACTGATGTTGACTTGTGCATTGACGCTTCTGCAATAAAGAAAGCATTTTATTCCGCTACATTTGAATAATGGAAATGAGGAAAGCATTGTGATCATTGAAAAAGGCCTCGATGGCCGATCACGAACCCTTGATCTGCATGGGCCGGAATTAGGATCGTGACATATCACTACCGTTCGACTTGGTCTTGAAGGATAAAATGAAATTTTGTATTTAATTTGGATCTCACACACTCACATCATACATGCATTGCATATAGATTTTATCTTATCATCATATATGCGATTGACTTATGGTTGTGAACTAATTCTCATAAAATGCATCTTTAAAACTCTTATGGGAAAAATTCTAGTTTACAAGACAAGCAAAGAATGAGCAACTTACTATTGCTCGATTGAATGAAGCTTGGCTCGTTTGAACGAACAACAGAGAAGTTTGTTCTCATTCGTTCGAACCTTAGTATCAAACGAGTGCCTACAACCTCAGAGTTATACTCGTTTGATATTCGTTCCTTGTTCGTTCGAACGAACCCTGGGCAGAAATACAATTTAGAACAGCCAAAAACAAAGTGAGAGTCTCAAATTGTGAGTGTTACTTTTTTGCTAGATCATGAAGTTCTAGTGAGAGAGCATTCGTACATGACATTAATAATCATCTCTACTCATTTTCATTGATCGGATTTGATCAAACCACATGATCCAATGAGATCTAAAGAGCTTTGATTCACATCAAATTCATCATTGACGATAGATGGAATTCAAGCACGATGATTCAGCGTTGAGTGATCAAGTGGACACCGAGGTCGTGAGGATTCGTGATTGTTGAGCAGCTTGATCGGTGGAGTCCGAGACCGTTAAAGAGTCTAGTTGTTTGAAGGATTGGCTATGAGAAGCTTGAGGATTAGACGGAAATTTGAAGGTGTAATTGAGAAGAAAGGAGCAAGAGGTCCTTAGCTTGTTCATAGATTTGTTATATTTCACTTTCCATCTTAGTGCATTTCTTCCATGGACATTATCCTGGCTCCAGAGTTTTACTCCAAGGATTGTTGTCCTTGGTAGTTTTCTCTATCATCAATCAATTTGCAATCTCTCTCTCTCTCTCTCTCTCTCTCTCTCCATGCCTTTTAATTTACTATGTTCTTAATTGCATTGCTTTCACTTAATTTTAGAAATTGAGTTTCTTATGTTTTTATAATTGTTCATCAAATTGAGATATTGAAAAACTTGATTTAGTAAATTGATTGAAATCAAAATTGATAGCTTAGTTGATTTTGCTTTTAATTATGAAAATTTCTATAAAATCAATCTACTTGATCAATTCGGTGAAGTTTGAATAGGTTGGTGAATTGGTTGATTCTTGGTGGATTCATTGGTGGAAGGGCATAAATGTTGGATTAATCACGTTGAGTGATTTGTTGTTGATTGTGCCATCTTGTTTAACTAAGAATTGGAATTCACTTGAAAGAGTTTTTTAATTCAAGACCTACCTATTGAAACCCCCCCCCCCCCCAAAAAAAAAAAAAATCTTCTAAGTAATTCACACTTTGAGACCTTGAGTGATATCATTGTGGTATCCCTCCTCGCAAATACCATGAAAAGGTATTGAAATTACTCACGAGCTTTTCACAAAGCTCACATGGATATCACTTATGACATTTCAAGTAAAGAAGTGAAAGTCTGAAGTTCTGATAAGAAAGTGGGGTATGGGACCCACATCTATAGTGAATTATAATGAATTGAAGTGAGCGTGAGATATGGGGCTCACAATTAACATAAGTATAAAGTTCAGATATGTACGAGATGTGAACGTGAGGTATCGAACTCATAGTTAAAGTAAAGTATGAACTTCATATATATATGATATGTCAATATGGGGTATGGGACCCACAGTCAATGTGATCAAGAACTAGTAAGGACAATGTTACAATAAGTATTTGATGTAAGTAATATAATGTAGATGAATGTAATGTTTAAAAAAAAATAGCCTATTATGTACTTGATGGTATAATGTGACTTAGGTGATTGCTTCTACTGCAATATGTAACCTTGGCGTGATGTGTAATTGTATGAATTTTGGTTCAGTGTATTCGCATTTCCTAATCTGTATAGGGTGGGTTTCGAGATGTAACAAGGCATATGCCCTTGAACTTTCTTTTTAATTAGAAGTCTACATCTAAATTTGGTAGCTAAAAGTTGTATGTTGTTAATTTAATATTTTGTTGGCTTGATTAGTCATTCATATTTGCAGTTATGAACTCTTGTGGATTTGTTCAATTCTAACTTGATGGTCTACCTCATTGAACTTGATATGTTGTGACTATCCCTTGTTTATATTCTTTCTTAACTTATGGTAGAGTGAAGGAATTACTTAATAAGCTCAAGTTAACTTACCACAAAACTATAACAATTTTCCAGGTGATATATGAATGATAGAAAAGGTAGTAAAGGTGATAAAGAGAGCTAGTAATGTACATATGGGCAACCTCATTAGGGTACAGCTCTAGAACTTTAACTTGAAATTAGTCTTGTAAAGATTGTACTTTATTTAGACAAAATGATATGGTGATACTGGAAGATGTTATTAGACTCGTGTTGTGATTAATGATGATGGAATTTGTATTTGGAGATTATCTTATTAATGGATGTTGAAGTTGCGTTGGTTATTAAATGAGTTGTGTGAGTGCAAGCACTAGAAAAGACAAACAACCCCATTTTTTTAAGTCCACTCCTTTGAGGTAGGAGAGGAACATCCTCTTTTTAGATTGGGGCGTAGATGAATACATAAAGGAGTCGCCAATTTGTTTTAAACTAAATAACAAGCAAACCTGATACAACTCATGGAGAATATATGTAAAGAGAATAGCAAAGAAAACTAAAATTACAATTATTTGGTCCTATTTATATTATGAACCCCTTGACATGGGTCAAAACAAAGTAAAGCAAAACTACTCTACAATGAACTAAATAATTTCGAATCTAGGAGCTAAGGTACGATATGGGAAGGGGTTAGGCACCCATCCCTATTAGGATGTATGCTCTCATATCCAAGATATTTTTCTATTATTTAATAAATTTTATTTATTATTATTGAGTTTCATATTATCATATATGTGGATGTTGTTATTTTATACCATGAGATGGTTAGTCCTTCAATTCTTATTGAAAATAGTTCATGTGTATAAATGAGATTTATATATAGGAGATATGAACTTCTGATCAAGGAGTTTTAGAATTGTTCATAGTCATTGATGAGACTGGCATTTTGTCTGTAAAACTATAATACCTTTGAAAAATCAAGTTAAGTCGAAGTTAAAACTTTAAAAGGATTGATTGATCATGAACTTCATGCATCTCTATTTAAATGATCAATAAAAATCAATCACAAAATTATTTTTCAAAGAGTTTCATTGATGTACTTTAAGCTTTTAAAAACCAAGTTATTTGAAAATCAGAATTTTGGTCAAGATAGGAAAAATACCTAATCTGCAAAAATCAGTCTACCTATCAGTAGACTAATTCTCAAATTAGTCAACTAATTGTTTTTAAAAATATGAACCTCCAAGCCTCTGAAAAAATCAATCGACCTTTCAATCGACTAGATTATGATCCAGTCGACTGATTGTTGAAACTAGACAACTGATTTAGTCCATCTGGCAATCGCGAATTTAAATTTTGAACATATCTAAAAATGAAAACTATTAGGACTAGGTGTCCGATATTTTGATTGTCTAATCCAGTTTTGACAAAACCTACTTTGATTGTAAGCATTACATTAGTCTTAGGCTTAGAGTGATTCAATGTCCTGTTGTCACGACCCGAAACCCACCCTATGCGGATTACCGGATCGCGACCGCCGCCCTTAGGCCTCGGGGCAAGGCTCTCATGAGCAGCGGTATCGGATGGATGTGCTACATGTGGTTGCGGAAGCGTGAAAAAACTTTTTTTCTTTTCTTTCTTATTTTAAAATTTGCACATCTGTCCAGGTACTGCCGCTCTTCACATTTCGGTATACATGTATAATCATACATTCAAAGCATAATAAAAACTTAAAGACTTCATACAAATCCATGTCTAGTTGTCCCTCGGGACTTAATTACATAACATCAATTGTTTTCTGCCCAAAATAACTAACTAAATTTCATAATGTCTCCCAAAAAGAAAACTATTCGTCCTGCACTTAGTTGTTCATGCCCTTCCTCAAAATGGGCAAGACTCTAATCATCATTCCCATCAGCCAGGACTGTTATCGGTCACCTGAAAGGGGGGCAGATAAAATTTGGGTAAGCTAATCAAAGCTTGTGAGTAATTCCTGCATTCGTCATGGGGTTTTCAACTGGTAGTGGTTTAGCACATGAGAGTTTATGAAATACGCACCACCAATTGTTCGTACATTTTAGAATACAAAGTGTATGCATTCTTAAAACAGATAGCTTTGAACATTTAAAGTATTCAAGCTGAATATACATTTCTTCAAATAGAGCATATGCATTTTAAAAGCATATATAAACATGTGTAATAGAATAGAGGTAAAACCTGTTTCTATTTCCAAAATCATTTATCATATTTTCTCTTTGAATTAGGTGGAATCTGTTTCGAACCAGACTCCATTTTTACTACCAATACTATCGATCTCATTTGCTTAGGGGATTAGATCCTGCTACCGGGCATTTACTGTTGAATCCCGAAGGAGTTCAACCATCATAGGGGGTGCTTTAAACACCATTTATCTTGTAAAACATTTATCACAAGGCTTCTTCAATAGATACTTTCATGAGTATTTTAAACATGAAATTTATAACTTCTACAATAGAACTTCAAATACATGTGATAATCAAATTCAGAATATTTAAAGAGATTTGCATTTGATTTAGACATGCTAAATATTTTCAAGAAAGAGTTGAATATAAAACATTCATCAAGCATGTCGTAACAGAATATTTTAAAAGGACGGAAACATATGAAGACTGAATTTGATATTCAAAGGCTGCAATAACTTGAACTTAAAACTTCTTCAAATATATGGAGTTAAATCTCCAGTTCAAATGTAGGGTTACTCACCTCACGTGTCTGGGTTGGCTCTATAGAGGCGCCTTCCCTTTACCCTTCTCCTTCCTTAACCTATCAAGATTTATGAAGATTCCATAAATTCCATATGTGCTTAATCAACTTCATAACTCACCAATTGTAGACTGTGAAAAGCCTAAATTCTTATACTGGTTCGACTTATAGCTTGTATTATAGATCTAGCAACTTATGTACTTAATGATAATAATATTACCTGCGACGCATTTCAGCTAAGGTTTCACTGTTCTCTCTTTCCTCTTCTTTCAGCTGCGCCTCAGCAAGTCTCCTTGTTGCTGCTTCCTCGGCGTGTCTACCAATTGGGATAATTGGTTCCCAATGGATGAAAGGTGTAAGGGACTTAATCTCACAGTATTTGGCAATCCTCAATTTCTTGTGGATTACCCGGTGTTGTCGATCTAATTCGTCCAAAAAAGCTTGCTGCTTCTCACCCTTAATTATGGTTTGCGGCTTAATCATTCTGACTTAGCTGAAACTGATCTACATAAATTAACATATTAGGAACTTACTTCGTTCTAAACTATACTCTTCTGGTAGCTCCATTAACTTTAATTTAATTTATTTACTTCACATGTTTACGTGTCGTGTCTTTTCATACTTTATTTCTTCGTACTTGCCTTAGTTTAATACTTCGACAATATTTCAGTCCATAGTCATCTGACAGATGCTATCATCAAATTTTATGTCTTTTTTATTTTAGACACTTCTTTTGGTCGAATAGACTCTATTATTGAGTCCAGAGTGTCAAAGAAAGTTGGTTTAGGCTTTCTTAGAATTTAATTCAGGACTTTTATATGTAAAAGGGAAAAATGGTCGTTTACCGTTTTACGTGTCACATTTTTCTGTACTTCGTTTTGAAATTTGGACTCCATTTTTGAGTTCGGGATGTCAAAGAAAGTCAACTTAGACCTTCTCTGGTTTCATTTTGGCTTTAGGGGTACCAGGGGTATTTTAGTCATTTTACCCCTTTACGCGTCTTTATTTTCGGGACCTCATCTCGTGTTGTGGACCTCACCATTGGACTCAGAAGGTCCGAGATAGTAAGGATACACTAATAACTTGTTAATTTTGGGCAAGGGGTATTTTGGTCATTTACCTCTTTACGTGTCTTTATTTTTCAGGTCCCGTCTTGTAAAACGGACCCTACCATTAGTCTCAGAATATCCAAAATAGTTAAAATATGCTATTCATATGTTCAATTTGGATTTCATTTGGTCAAGTTTTGAATGAGGGGCATAATAGTCATTTTACTTTATTTATTAAATAATTAAATTAATTATTTAATTATTTTCCAGGGGTTGAATTGAATAAGTTTTCCCTCAGTTGGGCCCCAGTTGAATTTCTTAGAAAGTTTGGGGTCAATCCGTAAATAAGGAAAGATTTGGTTTATAATTTTTTAAATTAAACTAAAAACCAGTGGGTTCAATTAAAATGTAAGTGAACCGGTCCGGTCGTAAGCCAACCGGTTTAGCCGGTTTCATACGTGATGCTGACATCATGATGACATCAGCCCTAGCGTTTTAAAGTTTTAAAACAAAACGTTGCCGTTTTGCTAAAACCCGTAACCTGTTGGGTCCGGTTATAACCTAGATCCCGAACCGACCCGAAGTCCGACCCGAATAGTGTCGTCTTCCCCACGAGGGTCGACACTGTTCATCCGAAACCCTAATTTTTTTACAGTTCAGTTCGTGATGTTTTTCAATTCCATTTCTTCTGTTTTTCTTTCCAATAATTTCCTAATACCCTAAAACAAGTTTTAGTATCGATTTAGGGCTTCGAATATGGCTCAAACGCTCGATTTAAGCCATGATAACCAAACCTATAACTCGTCGGTTCATGCTCGTTTCTTGATCATTTTTCACGAAGTTGGGCTTATTTTGATCCCCTCTTCATGAGGATTCAGTTCCCATTCATAGATGTTGATTTAAAGGCGAGTTTAAAGGTTTGGGTTGTAAACCCGTAACCGGCAAGTCAATGGTTGGAGGCCATTTCTTGTGATTTTTGATCGCGGGTATAGGTTTTTATGTTGCTCGTAGTGTCTAGTTTAGGTTTTGATAAACCAAATCCAGTTCGGTGAGCTTTGGTTCAGACCTACTTCAAGCAAGGTCTTTCATGGCCGTAGCTTCTGGGTTTGGTATTTTTGAGTGTTTTCAAGGCTACATTTCATGCTTAATAAACTTGTAAACATATATTTAACATCCTACATATATAAACTACTCAAAACTAGTTTATATCCATGCTTAAATCTTAGAGAGAGAAAATGATAAACTTTCAAATTTCTCACCTTTTGAACTGGTTTTTCCCTTTTTTCTACCTCTGAATCTCTTCCTTAGCTCCTTAGCTCCTTTCTGGTTTCTTTTATAAGGAGCAAACATGCATTGCATGTCTTGCTTTAAAGAGAGAAATCCACCGATCTCTCTCTACACGACCTCAACCCTAGTTCTGCCCCTATTCTCTACTTCCTTTCCAATCCATTTAATCTCTTTTCTTCCAATTCAGATTTTGTATTTAAAGCTTTGCTTGAGATTTGTGTATATATATACATATTATACTAACACACACTAATTCACTCACTTACACACACATGCTAACACACACTTTAGCCAACAGATCTCCCTTCTCATCACCCTCTCAAATCAGCCCACTTGTGGCTGCATTAATGCATGTGTTGGTATTTAAATATATATATATATATATATATATATATATATACATACATACAATAAAACACACACACCAACTCACATGTGAACACACACACACACACACTCGATTTAGATATGCACACACTGCACTATTCACTTATATATATATATATATACACATTTTTATTTCATTTAAGCATATATGCATGCATGCATACTTGATCATTCATACATATACCCATTACACCTTCCATGTAGTCTAATGTATATTTGAATTATTTAATTATAATTAAAACTAATGATTTCATATAAATAATTAATTATTTATTTATTTAATTAATTATTCTATTTGAGTGTAAATATTTTTACACTAGTTTTCTTTAATCTCGTAGTACGTGTCATATGACCCGGTATCCCGGGTCGGGATATTACACCTTTTCTACTCCAAGATGGTCCAAGCTTCATTTTAATGCAAATCTACTGGCCGACTTGGTTCATGAAGGGTGTATTGGATAATTTCAACTTTTGTTTTGAATTAGATCTCACAAACTCACACATTGTATTCATTGCATATAGTTGACATCATATCATCATTATGTGTGTAGTTGATTTATGTTGTGAAACAATTATCCCAAAAATGCCTATTTAAAAATCTTAGGAAAATTGAGTTCACAATGCAAGAAGAAGATGACCAAGCTTCTATTGCTCATTCGAATGAACCAAGTGGCTTATTTGAACGAACACCAGAAGATGGTCCTTTTTAATTGTTCGATTATCGTTTGATAGACAAGATCAAACGAACATCAAAATGTTATCATTTGATGTTCATTCGAACGAATAGTGCTCGTTCGAACAAACATTGTGCAAAAACATAATACGTTTCTACTTTTGGGGAGTTATTTGAGATCTGATCTCTGAACTATAAATTGATGAAAATTCAATTTTGTATAGAGAGAACAAAGAGAATAGAGATGAAATTTCAGTTTTTGAGAGCTATAAACTTAAGAGAAATTAGGGCTTCAATTAGAAAACATTTATACATATGCTTTATCTGTAATACCCCGACTTGGAATATGCCTGAACGATCATGTAAACTCGAGCTATTACGGCTCTATATTACGATACCGAATGGAATGAACAATTTCAGAATGTGAATAGATTTAAATGTACAGACAATGCTGAACAACCCAGGGCCAAACATGTAATAAGTGTACGTGCACGAGTACGTACTGGTATATGTATACATATATGTGTATTGATATATATAAGTATAAATAGAATATTACATGTACAGAGATATATATGTAAATGTATATATAAATGTTATTAAATATAAATGCATGTATATACAGGATTAAATACAATATATATATATATATATATAGATCTGAGTATATATGTAAGTATATATAAACAAGCATCATATGTGAACAGGTGTATATATATATATATATAGGCTGCCATGTATGCAGCAGGTGTTGTGTGTGTACTTTGTCACGACCCGAAACCCACCCTCCGTGGATTACCGGATCGCGATCGCCGCCCCGAGACCCGAGGGCCTCGAGACAAGGCTCGCATATGCAGCGGTATCGAATAGATGTGTAACATACGTTTTGCGGAAGCGTGAAAAACTTTTTCTTTTCTTTTCTCATTTTTAAATTATGCACATCCATTCGGTACTGCCGCTCCATACATAGCATACATGGTTACACATTCAGAGTATAACTAAAAACTTAAAGAGCTTCATACATTAATACAATACATGTTCAGTTGCCCTGAGGGCTTAATACATATTCTTACATTATCTACTAATACAAAATGTACTAATAGAGTTCATAGGTTTCTCAAGAGAAACTACTTAAACATATCTTCCCAAAATTCAGCAGATTCATCATCAACGTCCTCAAGTCAAGACTGCTGCTAATTACCTGAAAGGGGGGGTCCGAACAAAGTCCGGGTAAGCTAATCTAAGCTTGTGAGCAATTCCAGTATTCGTCATGGGGTTTTCAATTAGCAGTGGTTTAGTACATAAGAGTTTGTAAAATAATCACCGCCAATTGTTCGTATACTTTGAATACAGAATATATGCATTCCTTAAATCATGTAGCTTTGAAACATTTAAAGTATTCAAGCTAAACTCATACTTTGTCAAATAGAGTATATAACTCAAAACATATTGCATTTCGTAAAACAATAGCTTTGAAACATTTAAAGTATTCAAGCTATACTCATACTTTGTCAAATAGAGTATATAAAACTCAGAACACATGCATATTGAAAATGAGGGTAAAACCTGCTTCCTATTTTCAAATCATTTGTCATCTTATCACTTTCATTAGTGGAATCCGTTTCGAACCGGAGTCCCATATTACTTATCCATGGAGATATCTCATTTGCCTGGGGGATTAGATCCTGCTACCGGGCATTTTACAGGGCAATTGAATTCCGTAGAACCCAAAATCCTGCCTATTTTACAGGGCAACTGAAAACTCAGAATCCTATCTAAGTGCTTATACACCATTAATCTTGCATTTAAAATATATTTAACATGTGAATTTATCAAAATAGATAATTCTCATGAATACTTAAAAACATAACATTCATAGATTCATAATAACATTCGTATACTTGAAATAAGCAAATTCAGAATATTTAACAATAATTGCATTTTTACTGGACATGCTGGAAAATAATTGAAGGAAAAACTGTTGTGGAAACCAATCACTGAGCATGTCACCATGAATTTCTAAAACAGAACAATTAAAAACTGAATCATGTAAATACTTCATATCTTGTACTTAAAACCCTTTTTAAATCATGGAGTCAAATCTCCAATTCAAACACAGGGTTACTCACCTTGGTTCCTTAGGGTTAGTGCTAATAATGCGCTTTCCCACTTTCCTAGGTAGTTCCTAAGAACAATTCATAAACATCTCATCAACTTCATATTCATCGTAATATTATCTCGATATTTCTTAACTTATGCTTAAATCGTATTAGATCCTAAAACGATTTCATAAACTCATATGTACTTAACGTAACTCGTATTCTTAACCTATGACACAATTTAATGTGTTAGTAATTGAATTTATTTCAACTTATACTCTTCTGGGAGTTCCATTAACTTTAATTTAAAGTTATTTATTTGACATGTTTACGTGTCGTGTCTTTTCGTTTTTCATTTATCGTACTTGCCTCAGTTTAGTTCTTTGGCAATATTTCAGTTCATAGTCATCTAACCGATGCTATTCATCAAATTTTATGTCTTCTTATTTTAGACATTTCTTTAGGTCGAACAGACTCTACCATTGAGTCCGGAGTGTCCAAGAAAGTCGATTTAGGCTTTCGTAACATTTAATTCGGACTGTTATATGTAAAAGGGTAAAATGGTCATTTACCGTTTTACGTGTCATATCTTTCCGTACTTCGTTTCGTAATTTGGACTCCATTTTTGAGTCCGGGATGTCAAAGAAAGTTAATTTAGACCTTCTCTGATTTCATTTTAGCTTTAGGGGTACCATGGGTATTTTGGTCATTTTACCCCTTTACGTGTCTTTATTTTTCGGGACCCCGTCTCGTGTCGTAGAACCTCACCATTGGACTCAGAAGGTCCGAGATAGTAAGAGTACACTAATAACTTGTTAAATTTTGGGTCAGGGGTATTTTGGTCATTTACCCCTTACGTGTATTTATTTTTCAGGGCTCCAGTCTCGCAAAACGGACCCTACCATTGATCCTCAGAATGTCCAAAATAGTAAAATTATACTATTCATATGTTAATTTTGGACTTCGTTTGCTCCATTTATGAGCCAAGGGTAAAATAGTAATTTTACCTTAATTATAAAATAATTAAATAATTATTTAATTATTTAAATATTTTCCCAGGGGTGTATTTGAACAAAATTTTCAAATCTGGGCCACAGTGGAATTTCTTAAAACAGTTGGGGCCAATATGTAATTATAGAAAGTGTTGGTTTATTTATTTTTAAAATAAATTAGAAAGCCAAAGGGTTCAGTCAAAATATAAGTGAACCGGTCTGGTTCACTTGTAACCCAACCGGTCTATCCGGTTTATTACATGTGGCTGACGTCAGACGTCAGCCCTAGATCTCATTTACATAAACCGACATTCCAAAACGACGCCGTTCCAATTAATCGGTGGCAAGCCCAGAGGCTGCCACCTGTCCGAGTCGACTCAGCCCCATTTTTTAAAAACGAGTCAACCCGTCATCGTCTTCCCCAAGAGAACCCTACTGAAACCCTAATTCCGATTATCTTTCTTTCCTATTTCGTGCAGTTTGGATCCATGGATCCTTACTGTTTTCGTTCCAAAATATTCCTAATGTAATAACGACTAGTTTGGCATTCATTTGGGAGTTAAAACTAGCTCGTGTGCTCGGTTTAAAGGTTTGATAATCCAAACCTGTAAGCTGCTCGTAAATGCTCATTTCTGAGCTAAAACCCTTGGGGTTTGATTCTTTGTGTTCCTTTTCTCATGGAGTTTCATTTCCCATTTAGAAAAATGGGTTTAAACGTCAGTTTGAGAGGTTGGGATTTTGAACCCGCACCTGCAATTAGGATTTTTGGAGGGCTTCCTTTGAGCTTTGTGATCAGCGTATATAGGTTTTTAGTACCCTCATGGTCTCATATCGAAGCCTTGACAAGCCAAAAATGGTTTGGTTGCCATGGGTTCAGACCTGCTTCAAGCAAGGTCCTCCCATGGCGGTTCTTCTGGGTTTCATGTTTTTGGGGGTCTTTAATACTCTATTTCATGCTTGACATACTCATATACATATATTAAACATCATACGTGCATATTAGACTTAAAACAGTCCCTATCATGCTCAAATTTCTAGAGAGAGAAAAATGGAAATTTGAGTTTTCTCACCTTTTAGGTTGCTGTTCTTCCCCCTTTTTCCTCTCTGTTTCTTCCTCCATTCTCTTTCTCTGCTTCCTTAAGGGTTCAAGCATGCAAGACATGCATTGGTTTTCTTTTAAAGAGAAGAAACCGACCCTTCTCTCTCTTCATTTTCTCTCTCTCTCTCTCTACACGTTTGCAGCCCTCATTCTTGACCTTATCATCCCATCTTACACTCCATAATTTCTATTTTTTCATCTTTGGCAACTTACATTAAATGGCCCTTGATATTTTGGTGTTATATGTATATTATATATACACACACAAACTTATCTACACACACTCACACACACAGCCGACACACACACACCCACTTGCACTATTCACACACTGTTCACATATGTATATATTATATATATATATATATATATCCTTTCTTGTATACATGTATTTATATATATATATATACATTTATACACACTTGATAATATACACACACAATACACCATAATGTGTGTATATGTGTTTATATAAATTTAATTTTAACAATTAAATATATTCTAATAAATTAAATTGATTAATTATTTAATTAATCAATTTTTTCTCTTTAGTGTAAAAATCTTTACACAACTTCTTCATTGTCTCGTAATGCGTGCCATATGACCCTGTATCCCGGGTTGGGATATTACATACTTGACGTGTGTTGTGGTGTATTGAGTGGGAAGGTTCCATGAAATTACAAGATATATTATAGTATGCATATATATGTATCAAAGTCTTCAGGGAATTAATGCACAAAAACCAAATGAAGAAAAACAAGGGGAGACAACCGAAATGTAGGAAAAAAAATAAGGCAGTCAAGGAAGACTACAGAAAAAGGGGAGAGAGATAGTTGGCGTCAAGTAGGGGGATTGTTTCTATAAATAAGCGTATAAGCTTTGAGAAAAATCCGAACCAAGAAAGGAAGCTGAGGCCAAAGAAGGAGCTCTGAGATACAAAAGGAGAAGCTAGGGCAGTTAGAGAGAGATTTTGCGAGCAGAACTGAGAATTAAGGTAAGTAAAGTTGATTTCTATTTTTAAATTTAAACGCATGAAAGTTAAGTTTTATTAATAGAGTCTGAATAAGAATAAAATGAGGAACATTTTACAAAAAGAATCATCCAAAAAGGTGTAGAAATGAGTTAGAAAGGGGCAGTTATTGGTTGCATGGGATAATCGAGTTTTGGGACATATATGCGTGGAACTGTGTTTTAAGTATGTAGGATTGGTTATACCATGTTTAGAATTAATGTAGAATCAAATTGGGAGGAAAACACTGACCTAACACTCATGAAACTGGAAAAGAAAGGGCCACCAAAATTTTGATTTTGGCCGAAAACAGCCACTGTAATGGCTTGTTTGACGGCCAAAAACCTTCCATGTTGGTTAATAAATAGATAAATGGAATTTCCTTGAAAGATACAGTCGAACCCCATTGAAAAATATAGGAAAAACAGTCGCCAGCGAGTGGCCGTCGACGGAAAGGGCGATTGGAGTATGGTTGGGGAAGACACTGAATAGTGTCCGAAATGGTGTCGTGCTTGGGGGTATTTTCTCTACACTACATCTTTTTAATGGGGCTGATTCTTTTTAAAAAAATATTGGATGAATAGAGAAATTAGAAGTAAACAGGTGGTTGAAGGGATTCTGTCACGACCCGAGACCTCACCCTATGCAGATCTCGTGTCACGACGCTCGGTCCGACGCTGCTTGTCGAACCAAGGGTCTCAACTTGTTACACAATCAATGCTACTAACATGCAACAACTAAAATACGGAAATAAATAATTAAAAGCTACATGTGATATATATATATATATATATATATATAATGTTTACAAAATGCGGAATATAAAATTTCTTAATACAACTATTCATCC
The DNA here is from genome assembly GCA_008638375.1 of Nyssa sinensis. Taxonomy (NCBI): domain Eukaryota; kingdom Viridiplantae; phylum Streptophyta; class Magnoliopsida; order Cornales; family Nyssaceae; genus Nyssa; species Nyssa sinensis. Next base: position 37,294,929 of record CM018035.1, read on the forward strand.
CCAAGACGTGGATAACATGGGAGAGCTACAAGACTGTCTATACTAAGTATTACACTTATAACTTCAAAAGAAATGTCCACTGCTATCTAGCTGACTGCTACTGCTACAACTACTGCTCTTTCACAGCTTCCTTTCCTGAAAGGGGTTGGTAAGTTTGGGGTGAGCTAACTAAAGCTCAATAAGTAATTCTCCTTCGCTCTGCCATGTGTACAAGAATATAGAAAGCATTATCTATAAAAGAACTAGGATAAATGCAGATGTGTTAGCTAGTCAATGAATATAGAACTCAATATCAAATGATAGAAACTCAAATGATAAAGCAATGAAATCTGTCTGATAATATAATCATACAAGCTACAGTCATGAGCTGTCTCAAGTATAATCATATGCACTCAAATAAAAGTTATGAAATCTCATGATCATTCATAATGATATAACATGATCAAGCTATGATAATTAATAAATGATGTGATATCAAAACTGGTTGATGCACTTGGCTGGGGCCCGGCTACCCCCTGAGCTCGTATTCAGATCCGCTAGGGGCTGTTTGAATACTAGCTCTGAGTTCGTATTCAAATCTGCTACAGACTGTTTGAATACGGCTCTATGTACATTGTATAATAATAATCTGCTCGAAATCTGGACCTCGAAGGTCATAACTAGACCCGAAGGTCATAACTAGCATCAGATGGAGATGTGACCGAGCACAAATCCGGCGCTAATAATATATTAGGATCATGCTACCTCCACGAAAGTATAAATATGGAACATAACTGATCTTGGCAATCTGCCGTAACGATAGTTATCTGAACTATGGTTACTAGACTGCTTCGAATATACTATCTGGCCCTCACGGCCCTGGGTACAAGTGTACAAAAAGGAATCCATGCACAAGTGTACAATCATGCTCGAGATATAAATAGAAATCAATAAATGCTTCCACATGATAGGGCAATATCAATGTGGTTCAATAAACACTGGTATATATGGAATACAACAAGTGATATATGACAAACTGTTGACATGGCTTGGAATGTAACACATACAGAGATCAGAGATTACTTACTTCTTTCTGTATCTGTCTAAAAGGTCAAAACCGCCTTCTTCTTGTCTCTCAGTATTCCTATGATTCAGGAAACTCAATCTCAGTCTATACTTATATAAACTATGCTATTCATCAAATTTTATGCCTCTTTACTATTGGTACTTCTTTTACTTGAATAAACTCTACTATTGAATCCGGAATGTCGAACAAAGTCGGTTTAGGCTTTCGCGGAATTCAATTTGGACTTCGGTGTTAAAAAGGGCAAAACGGTCATTTTACACTTTTACGGGTCATTATTTCTTGGGACCTCTTTTCACAAATCGGATTCCACGATTGAGTCCGGAATGCTCTAAATTAGTAATAAAAATCCACCATTCAATTAATTTATTCGGAGTCCATTGGACTACTTTTCGACTTAGGGCATTTTGGTAATTTTCTTTTAAATAATTATTTAATTAAATATTATTTATTCACTTGGGTCAATTCACAATTAACCCTAATTTCTGGGTATAATTAAAATCTCACAAGGTTCTATTCACCGCCCATAATTTTCCAATTCCTATAAACTTCCATTTTTTTTCCTGTACATTTCCATTGTAAGCCAATCATTGGATAGCTTCTCCTTTTCAACCAAACACCTTCCGAACTCAAATCTAAAATTTTACCCATATAGTAATAGTGTCGGTAGCTATCTGAATGGGTGGGTCGGGTCGAACCTGACCCGGTTTGGCCCAAATAAAATTACAAAACTCAGTCGTTAAGTTGTGTTTGGATTATTTTTCTGGATTCCAATTTGCAAATTCTAAAACAATTTCTATGCTAAATGAAATCCCACAATAAATCTAATTATTCATGCTTCTAAAATCCAAGACTAAAATTTCAGTATCTTACCCAGTTGCTACCTCTGTACAGCTCCTGTTCCACTCGCGGCAACACATATAAATATGTATAATTTCTCTACTGTGCCGTGGCTACTGTAATATCCCGACCCGGGATACCGGGTCATATGACACGTATTACGAGATTAATAAAATAATTAATTAATTTAATAATTAATTAACTAAAGTGTAAGAAATGTTTATATGAATTATAAATTAAATATTATATGTATGTATATGAAGTCAAATATATATGCAAGTATGTATATATATATGTATGTACATGTATATAAAGATGATTAAAATAATTATATATATATATATATAAATGAATGATATAAATATCTTGGTGTGTGAACAGTGCAGTGTGTGTGTGTGTGTCGGTTGAGGTGTGTGTGTGTGTGTGTCTCCATGTGTATTGGTGTGTGAATATATATATATATATATATAATATACATATATACAAATATCATCAAGAGTTAATGTAAAGCAAAAATTGGGCAAAACAAAATTGATGAAATGGGAGGGCTAGTGTAGGGCTACGAAACTAGAAAGAGAGAGAGAGAGAGAGAGAGAGAACAGTAGAGAGAGAGAGAGAGGTCGGTTTCTCTCTTTAAAAGCAAGGCATGCAAAGCATGTTTTGCTTCATACGAAAGAGATCAAAAGAGGGAGAAGCTGAGAAGCTAAGGAAGGAAGAAAATCAGAAGAGAAGGAGGTCAAAACCACAACAAAAAAGGTGTGGAATATGAAATTTATCACTTTCTCTCTCTAAAAGTTAAGCATGAATATAAATTGTTTTGAGTAGTTTCTATATATAGGATGTTAAATATATGTTTACAAGTTTATTAAGCATGAAATGTAGCCTTGAAAACACTCAAAAATACCCAACCCAGAAGCTACGGCCATGGAAAACCTCGCTTGAAGCAGGTCTGAAACCATTACAACCAAACCAGTTTTTGGCTTATTAAGACTTAAAATATAGACCAAGAGGGTTCTAAAAACCCTGATGCGTGATCATGAAGCTCAAAAATCGACCCTCGAATATCAACTTGCAGGTTACGGGTGTGAAACCCAATACCTTAAACTCAATGTTAAACCTACCTTTATGAATGGAATATGAAACCCCATAAAGAGGGGATCACAACAGAATAAGTCTCACGAGATTTAACTTAGAAATGACCATTTACGACCGAATTACAGTTCGGATTATCAAGGTTGAAACCGAGCAAATAAGTTCGATTTGAACTCCAAAAAGAATGCCTAACCGGTCGTTTATACCTTAGAAACAATTTAAGATTAAAACAGTAAGGATCCATGGATCCAAACTGCACGAAAATGGAAAGAATGGAATTCTGAAATTAGGGCAACAGTGATAGAGATGATGGGGAAGACGACGAGTCAACTCGTCACTCGGTTAAAATGGGTGGGTTAACTCAGGACACGTGGCAGCCTCTGGGCTTGCCACTGAATAAATGGAACGACGGCGTTTTGCATTTGGTTTAATTAAATGAACGCTAGGGCTGATGTCATCATGATGTCAGCCACATGTAAATAAAACCACTGAACCGGTTGGTTTACAACTAGACCGGACCGGTTCACTTTCAACTGGACTGAACCCTTTGGTTTTCTAATTTATTTAAAAATAAATAAACTAACACTTTTCTTATTTACGGATTGACCCCAGAACTTCTAGACAATCCTACTGTGGCCCAACTGGGGGAAAATTTATTCAATTTGACCCCTGGAAAATAATTAAATAATTTATTTAATTATTTAATAAATAAAGTAAAATGACTATTTTGCCCCTAGGTCATATATGAAGCAAATGAAGTCCAAATTAGACATATAAATAGTGTATCCTTACTATTTTGGATATTCTGATACTAATGGTAGGGTCCGTTTTACGAGACGGGGACCCCAAAAAATAAAGACACGTAAAGGGTAAATGACCAAAATACCCCTTGTTCAAAATGAACAAATTATTAGTATATTCTTACTATCTCGGACCTTCTGAGTCCAATGGTGAGGTCCAAATTATGAAACAAAGTACGAAAAAATATGACACGTAAAACGATGAATGACCATTTTGCCCTTTTATGTATAACAATCCGAATTAAATGTTAGGAAAGCCTAAACCGACTTTCTTCGACGCTCTAGGACTCAATAGTAGAGTCTATTCGACCAAAAAGAAATGTCTAAATAAAAGACATAAAATTTGATGAATAGCATCTGTCAGATGACTATAAATTAAAGTAATGCCAAAGTACTAATCTGAGGCAAGTACGAGGAAATAAGATACGAGAAGATATGACACGTAAACATGTGAAGTAAATAAATTAAATTAAAATTTATGGAGCTACCAGAGGAGTATAAATTGAAATAAATTTAATTCCTAACACATTAATTGTGTCATAGGTTAAGAGTACGAGTTAAGTTAAGTACATATGAAATTATGAAATCGTTTTAGGATCTAATACGATTTAAGCATAAGTTAAGGAATATCGAGATAATATTACAATGAATGTGAAGTTTATGAGATGTTTATAAATTGTTCTTAGGAACTACAAGGAAAGTGAGAAAGCGCATTATTAGCACTAACCCTAAAGGACCAAGGTGAGTAACCCTGTGTTTGAAGTGGAAATTTAACTCTATGGATTTAAAAAGGTTTTAAATGCAAAGATATGAAGCATTTGAAATTTCAAATTCAGTATTTACATGATTCAGTTTTAAATTGTTCTGTTTTATAACCCTATGGTGACATGCTCAGTGATTGGTTTTCCGCAACAGTTTTTCCTTCAAATATATTTCAACATGTCTAGTTAAAATGCAATTATTGTTAAATATTCTGAATTTGATTATTTCAAGTATACGAAGATTTTACGAAGTTATGAAAAGTATCTATAAGAAAAAGTCACATGATAAATGTTTTATAAGATAATGGTGCATATGCACACAGGCAGTATTTTGGGTTTCTTCGGAACTCATTGACCTGTCAAAAATCACATAGTCAGTATTTTGGATTTCATCGAAATTCATTGACCTGTCATGTGAACCACATAGTCAGTATTTTGGGTTTCATTGGAACTCATTGACCTGTCATGTGAACTGCTCGGTAGAAGGATCTAATCCCCCATGCATTGAGATATCTCCATTTATACGTAATATGGGAGTCTAGTTCGAAACAGATTCCACTAAGAGAAGTGATAAGATGTTATGTTTTGAAAATGGAAGCAGGTTTTACCCCCATTTTCACTATGCATATGTTTCGAGTTTTACACTTTATTTAAGAAGTACAAGATTAACTTGATACTTTAAATGTTTCAAGTTTATGTTTTAAAGGAATACGTATATATGATGTTATGTTTGAAAATGGAAGTAGGTTTTTACCCTCATTTTCAATATGCATATGTTTTGAGTTTTATATACTCTATTTAAGAAATGCATGTTATGTTATATGTTTTTGAAGTTCATAAGTATAAGTATAGCTTGAATACTTTAAATGTTTCAAAGCTATCCATTTTAAGGAATGCATATATTCTGTATTCAAAGTATACGAACAATTGGTGGTGATTATTTTACAAACTCTTATGTACTAAACCACTGCTAATTGAAAACCCCATGACGAATACTGGAATTGCTCACAAGCTTAGATTAGCTTACCCGGACTTTGTTCGGACCCCCCTTTCAGGTGATTCACAACAGACAGGGTCTCGAGGACGAGGGTGATGAGTCTAGCTGTTTTTGGGAAGATATGTTTAAGTAGTTTCTTTTGAGAAACCTATGAACTCTAATAGTACATTTTGTATTAGTAGACAATGTAAGAATATGTATTAAGCCTTTAGGGCAACCGAACATGTTTTTTATTAATGTTATAAGTCCTTAAGTTTTAGTTATACTCTAAATGTGTAACCATGTATGCTATGTATGGAGCGGCAGTACCGGACGGATGTGCGTAATTTAAAAATAAGAAAAGAAAAGAAAAAGTTTTTCACGCTTCCGCAAAACGCATGTCGCACATATATTCGATACTGCTGCTTATGTGAGCCTTCGCCCAAGGGTCCCCGGGCCTGAGGGTGGCGGTCGCGATGCGAGATCCGCACAAGGTAGGTTTCGGGTCGTGACAGCTACTGCTGCTATTGCCGGTAACGCTTTTGCACCGCCCCTTGCTTTCTTCTTTTTCTCATTTTTCCTTTGCTTCAACATTATGAACCAACACACATTTATATATATATATATATATAAATATATATTTTTCTCTCCCTGCACTACTGCTGCACAATCTTCTCTCTCGACTATTCTCTCTCAATTTCTCCCACTACCCAGCCGTCTTCTTCTCTATTTTTTTTTCTCAATTTTTCTTGTTTCTTTAGCTTTTGCTGAACACTCTATTACACCGCCACAACAAACATATATATAATATATATTTCTCTCATGCACCGTCCTTCTATTCCCCTACTCTTTCCTATCTCTTTCCTTATTTTCTTATCTTTTCTCTTCCTGTACACGCAACCTGCACTGCCCCACCTTTTTCTCTCTTTTCTTTGACTTCTTACTTTTTCATTCTTCCCTTGTACGCAACCCCTGCTACACCTATGCTACACCACACATAAATATATATATATATATAATTATAAATATCCCTATTGCTATGCTACACACCTGCACACACATGATATATATAATATATTTCTCTTGCACGTTTTGTCAAGCCTTATAGCCACCGCCTCTTCCTTCTTGACTTTCCTTTGATCTTTTCTTTCATTTTATTTCTTCTATTTTCTTTGGTCCACTAGATTATTTATATATATAATATATAATATATAACACATGAGGCATACACTACACACTCTCACCACCCCTTCTGCCGACACTCCCTTTTCCTTTTCTTTATTTGTTTTACTTTCTTTGCTTCATTGTCTCATTTGAGACATCATATACATATATATATATATATATATTTATATATTAAAATATACCCATATCAACACGCCAGATTGCACACTTTCCATTCCTTTATTTTTTTCTTGTTTCCTTTTTCTTTTCTCTTTCTTGCTTGCTATATTTACATGAGATACTATATATATTATATCATAATATATATATATATATATATGATACATACTCACACGGCCACTTTGTTTGATTTCTTTTCTTCCTTTATTTTTTTCTTCTTTTGCATGCTTATATATATATATATATATATATATAAAATAAAAATTTGCATTTTATTATATATATATATATATCTATAATATATTCATTTATACTAATATATGTACATACACAGCCGTATATATTTTTATACTTGTACATATATTTTTATAATTATTTTTATATATACATATATATATATATATATTCTCGCATTTATTAAAATGCACTGTGCACGTATATCGAGGCATATACTGGCCTACGTACACTATTCTCCATACTGCTTGGGTTTTATTGTACGATACTCTTGGATATTCGAAATTATTTAAAATTCACTTATCATATCTTTAAACTGTATATTTCTAAATTAATGAATCAGTATTATTTGTCTCGAACTACGTACCCATCACTGTATATTATTTATGGCGATGCTTCGGGTATATGTCGGGTATTATTTTTTATTGGTTCAATCTGTTCGTACTTGACTTTTCTAAATCTCATAATTCCCTGAGATTATAACTTCTACTAATTACCTCGGTAATCTTACCCGTCACCGTATATTACTTATTAAAATAATTCAGTATATCTGGGGTCTACTATTCTCGCTCTGAATCGATCTCGGTTTATCTCTAATATTATGATCATTGCTTGGTTGAAACTCGGTATTATTATTTGACTCTTGGACTTAATTAAAAATATTCTATTTTGTTCAAAACTCGAGTTCGGTTACAACGGGTATTACCCTACTCAACTCGACCTATCTTGATTTACGTGTACTCAACTGGGTACTATCTTGGTCTACGTGCCATATCCTGGGTCGGGATATTATATTCTTACCCCCTTAAAAATAAGTTTGTCCCCAACTTAGTGTTCCTAACTCCGGGGGTTCTCATGGTTTCTTTAACATCGTGGTTTAGCTTGAACGGATGTTCACACTAACTAGATAAAAAATTTCTGTTGAGAATCAAGTTTTACCGTCACATCAAATCAAGTTTTACAGTCACATCAATTCAAGTTTTACAGTCACATCAGATCATTTTTCTATTTTTCTAAAATTTTTAAGAGTATTTCAAACTCTCACGTGAATCTAAATTCCTTTCTATGATTCTCCCAGTTCTTTGTAAATTTAAGGCATCATCTGGTAAACAAAATTATGAAATTTCCTAAGCAGGGTTTTAGAATTCTATTTATTAAGTCTACTAATATATCTGGGGTATATTTCATTCTAATAATATCACACAAAACTCATAGAGTTCACACCGGTTCTTAATTATCATTCTTTTATAATAGGCTTGCCATTCAACTAATTGTTCCTTGACCTCAAGTTAACTGTTTAAGAGTATCTGTGTACCTTGGTCTATATTTTATGTGTTCTGTATCTACTACTTAGTCATGCACTCTGTTCTCTTTATACATTACGTTTTTCTTTAATCGTTATTTAACTAACTCCTTTCTTTAGAGAATTTCTTGTAACCATACTAGGAGTTTATATATACTTTGTGTCTTTTCTATGTCATATAATTACATGACTATATCTTGTCTAAGATTTTATCAAATCTTTTCTAACACTTAATCATCATATACCAGCCTTTTCTCAGAATCATCTGTATTTCAAAATGTCAACTTCCAACAGCTTCGGTTATTAAATAAACATCTTCAACTCTACTCTTTTTTTTTTTTTTTTTTTTAAGGTTTATCTATAACTAACTCAAGACTTTTTTTACAATTCTGGTACGCCATCAATCTATAACTTAATCAATAAGGTTTATCAACTCCCCTGTACTTACCCCCTTTAAGTTCCCTTCAAATTATCTCTTATGTCTTGATTCATTTTTACATCTATTGTCTTTCAGAATGTATAAGTATTCTAATCAAGTATTACCTATCACAAATACTACCCTTTAAGGTATTACTACTCTATCTAGATGTCATCGTTAATTCTACTACCCCTTCAGGGTATCACCATTCCGTTTAGATATTACTGTCAAATCCATTGCTTTTCAAACCAACACAATTCCCAATTCTATGTTACCTTCTATCTTTCCATGTGAACTAACTGTTGCCCTTGTTTATTATAGAACGTCTAATTCTCATAATATAAAACAATCATCTAATCATGAATATCAGGTTCATAGTCTATAAAAAATAATTCAATTCTCAATGATTCCCTCAATATAAAATAAATCATCAATTTTTAACTCAAAAGATATCAAATACATGCTTCCATCTTCTAGTAGTCACAATCATGCAGTTATTTTTAAATCATCAAGTTCTTTCCCAAATTAGCTAATAATTGTACACTCATAATCTGTACCTCATATACTCTATGTATATCATTTCTTACTAATGGTTTCTCCAATGTATAACATTCATTTCTAATGACTCTTCCGAGAGTCGCTATTCAATCTATCTCGCATATCAAGTAAACATTCATATCCAGTATGTAGTTCATTTCTAAAGATTATAAATCTTTGCATTTAAATCTGTTATTGCTCCTTGCAATTATCAATCACTTAACTCATCAATGTCTTTAAAATTTTACGAGATAATAATATGTCTATCTAATACTCGTATATCTATGTTACGTACTCTACTTGTTTCATTATAATATCTATCATCATTCTCTTAGTAGAAATTGAACAGTTAACATATAACCTAGGAGTTCTATTTCTATGCTCAACTAACAGTTAAATTTCTAATTAATCTAGTAGTGAATGCTAAAAGCAAAATCAATACATAAAGCTAGCATACGGGTATGCCTTAACTAACTAGAAAAATACCTGCGATGTACCAGTACCCAAATCATCTCCCAAAATTACTTGCTGTAAAAGATCAATGATCAACATTTATATAATAGTCTATCTACCACGTCAGAATCTATCTACTGACTGACTCTACTTGGACATTTGCAATACTAGTACCTTAGTCTTATCTCCCATGAACCATTGTGTTACCTAGGATGCTCTGATACCAAGCTGTCACGACCCGAGACCTCACCCTATGCGGATCTCGTGTCACGACGCCCGGTCCAATGCTGCTTGTCGAACCAAGGGTCTCAACTTGTTACACAATCAGTGCTACTAACATGCAACAAGTAAAATGCAGAAATAAATAATTAAAAGTTGCATGTGATATATATATATATATATATATATAATGTTTACAAAATGCAGAATATAAAATTTCTTAATACAACTATTCATCCCCAAGACGTGGATAACATGGGAGAGCTACAAGACTGTCTATACTAAGTATTACACTTACAACTTCAAAAGAAATGTCCACTGCTATCTAGCTGACTGCTACTGCTACAGCTACTGCTCTTTTACAGCTTCCTTTCCTGAAAGGGGTTGGTAAGTTTGGGGTGAGCTAACTAAAGCTCAATAAGTAATTCTCCTTCGCTCTGTCATGTGTACAAGAATATAGAAAGCATTATCCATAAAAGAACTAGGATAAATGCAGATGTGCTAGCCAGTCAATGAATATAGAACTCAATATCAAATGATAGAAACTCAAATGATAAAGCAATAAAATCTGTCTGATAATATAATCATACAAGCTACAGTCATGAGCTATCTCAACTATAATCATATGCACTCAAATAAAAGCTATGAAATCTCATGATCATTTATAATGATATAATATGATCAAGTTATGATAATCAATAAATGATAGTGATATCAAAATTGGTTGATGCACTCGGTTAGGGCCCAGGCTACCCCTTGAGCTCATATTCAGATCCGCTACATGCTGTTTGAATATGGCTCCGTGTATACTGTATAATAATAATCTGTTCGAAATCTGGACCCGAAGGTCATAACTAGACCCGAAGGTCATAACTAGCATCAAATGGAGATGTGACTGAGCACAAATCCGGCACTAATAATATATCAGGATCATGCTACCTCCACGAAGAGTATAAATGTGGAACATAACTGTTCTTGGCAATCTGCCGTAACGATAGTTATCTGAACTATGGTTACTAAACTGCTTCGAATATACTGTCTGGTCCTCACAGCCCTGGGTACAAGTGTATAAAAAGGAATCCATGCACAAGTGTACAATCATGATCGAGATATAAATAGAAATCAATAAATGCTTCCACATGATAGGGCAATATCAATGTGGCTCAATAAACACTGGTATATATGGAATACAACAAGTGATATATGACAAACTGTTGACATGGCTTAGAATGTAACACATACAGAGATCAGAGATTACTTACTTCTTTCTATATCTGTCTAAAATGTCAAAACCGCCTTCTTCTTGTCTCTCGGTATTCCTATGATTCAGGAAACTCAATCTCAATCTATACTTATATAAACTATGTTATTCATCAAATTTTATGCCTCTTTACTATTGGTACTTCTTTTACTTGAATAAACTCTACTATTGAATCTGGAATGTCAAACAAAGTCGGTTTAGGCTTTCGCGGAATTCAATTTGGACTTCGCTGTTAAAAAGGACAAAACGGTCATTTTGCACTTTTATGGGTTATTATTTCTCGGGACCTCTTCTCACAAATTCGAACTCCACGATTGAGTCCAGAATGCTCTAAATAATAAAAATCCACTATTCAATTAATTTATTTGGAGTCCGTTGGACTACTTTTCGACTTAGGGCATTTTGATAATTTCTCTTTTAAATAATTATTTAATTAAATATTATTTATTCACTTGGGTCAATTAACAATTAACTCTAATTTCTAGGTATAATTAAAATCTCACCAGGTTCTATTCACTGCCCATAATTTTCCAATTTCTATAAACTTCCATTTTTTTTCCTGTACATTTCCATTGTAAGCCAATCATTGGATAGCTTCTCCTTTTCAACCAAACACCTTCCGAACTCAAATCTAAAATTTTACCCATATAGTAATAGTGTCGGATAGCTATCTAAATGGGTGGGTCGGGTCAAACCTGACCCGATTTGGCCCAAATAAAATTACAAAACTCAGCCGTTAAGTTGTGTTTGGATTATTTTTCTGGATTCCAATTTGCAAATTCTAAAACAATTTCTATGCTAAATGAAATCCCACAATAAATCTAATTATTCATGCTTCTAAAATTCAAGACTAAAATTTCAGTATCTTACCCAGTTGCTACCTCTGTACAGCTCCTGTTCCACTCGCGGCAACACATATAAATATGTATAATTTCTCTGTTGTGCCGTTGCTACTGCTATTGCTCCATCTCTCCTAATTTATCACAACAACCCACCAGGTCCTCCAATCCATTCGGTGCCAGCCTGATCAACAGACTTGGGAGCAACAACTTCCTCAACTCTCCTCCTGCTGCAACGCCATGAACAAACCCCCATATATATATCCACTATATTGTCTTCCCACTTGGGCTACTGCTTGGACAATAAACCAACCCCAAGCCTCAATGACTTTGTTTCTATGGCACCCAAACAACACCATTCTGAACCTCCACCATAGCCGTTACTACACAACCACAACATCCACGGTTTTGCCGCTTGATCTACCTCCACCCGAACCTCCATTTCCACCGTCACACCGAACAACACCACTTAATCCCTCTGCCGCGACTGCCACGCACCACGCAGCGCTACTGCTGCTGGATCGCAGGAACCGCTGCTGCTACTGCAGTAGCGCTACTGCAGTAGCGCTATTGCACCGCCCCTTGCTTTCTTCATTTTCTCATTTTTCCTTTGCTTCAACATTATAAACCAACACACATATCTATATATATATATATATATATATATATATATATAAATATTATTTTTCTCTCCCTGCACTGCTGCTGCACAATCTTTCTCTCTCGGCTGTTCTCTCTCAATTTCTCCCACTACACAGCCGTCTTCTTCTCTATTTTTTTTTTCTCAATTTTTCTTGTTTCTTTAGCTTCTGCTGCACACTCTATTGCACTGCCACAAGCAAACATATATATAATATTTATTTCTCTCATGCACCGTCCTTCTATTCCCCTACTCTTTCCTATCTCTTTGCCTATTTTCTTATTTTTTTCTCTTCCTGTACACGCAACCTGCACCGCCCCACCTTTTTCTCTCTTTTCTTTCACTTCTTGCTTTTTCATTCTTCCCTTGTACGCAACCCGGCTGCACCTATGCTACACCACACATAAATATATATATATATATATATATATATATATATCTAATTATAAATATCCCTATTGCTACACTACACACCTGCACACACATGATATATATAATATATTTCTCTTGCAAGTTTTGTCAAGCCTTACAGCCACCGCCTCTTCCTTCTTGACTTTACTTTGATCTTTTCTTTCATTTTATTTCTTCTGTTTTCTTTGCTCCACTAGATTATTTATATATATAATATATAATATATAACACATGAGGCATACACTACACACTCTCACCACCCTTTCTGCCGACACGCCCTTTTCCTTTTCTTTATTTGTTTTACTTTCTTTGCTTCATTGTCTCGTTTGAGACATCATATATATATATATATATATATATATATATATATATATATATATATATTAAAATATACCCATATCAACACGCCACATTACACACTTTCCATTCCTTTGTTTTTTTCTTGTTTCCTTTTTCTTTTCTCTTTCTTGCTTGCTGTATTTATATGAGATACTATATATATTATATCATAATATATATATATATATATATATGATACATACTCACACGGCCACTTTGTTTGATTTCTTTTCTTCCTTTATTTTTTTCTTCTTTTGCATGCTTATATAAATATATATATATAAAATAAAAATTTGCATTTTATTATATATATATATCTATAATATATTCATTTATACTAATATATGTACATACACAGCCGTATATATTTTTATACTTGTACATATATTTTTATAATTATTTTTATATATACATATATATATATATATATATATTCTCGCATGTATTAAAATGCACTGTGCATGTATATCGAGGCATATACTGGCCTACGTACACTATTCTTCGTACTGCTCGAGTTTTATTGTACGGTACTCCTGGATATTCAGAATTATTTAAAATTCACTTATCGTATTTTTAAACTGTATATTTCTAAATTAATGAATTGTATTATTTGTCTCGAACTACGTACCCATCATTGTATATTATTTATGGCGATGCTTTAGGTATATGTCGGGTATTATTTTTTATTGATTCGGTCTGTTCGTACATTGACTTTTCTACATCTCATAATTCCTTGAGATTATAACTTCTACTAATTACCTCGGTAATCGTATCCCGTCACCGTATATTACTTATTAAAATAATTCAGTATATCTGGGGTCTACTATTCTCGGTTTGAATCAATCTTGGTTTAACTCTGATATTATGATCATTGCTTGGTTAAAACTCAGTATTATTATTTGACTTTTGGACTTAATTAAAATTATTCTATTTTGTTCAAAACTCGAGTTCAGTTACAACGGGTATTACCCTACTCGACTCGACCTATCTCAGTTTACGTGTACTCAATTGGGTCTATCTCGGTCTACGTGCCATGTCCCGGGTCGGGATATTACAGATTCAATCCCTAAACTACGCATACAAGAAGCACCTAAGCCATGTGATTCCACCTCCATGCCATTGAGGCATGTGTGGTCATATAACCACTAAATATATATATATATATATATATATATATGTATATATATTATATAATTAACTTATAAATCAGAAAAAAAAGGGCCGTAGCCCTAGGGATCGAACCCTTGACCATTTGAAAGAGAAGCCCAAGCCCAAACCGTTTTGACAGGCAAGCACTGATTAACCATTTTGCCCAAATATATATATATATATATATATATATATATTATGTACAAACTAAATTAAATTAATTAAATTAAATTAAATATAGTGAAATAATGTGAAGTTCAATTAATATGAATGAATAGTATATTTTGACTATCTCGGGCATTCTGAATCCAATGGTAAGGTTGGTTTTGCAAGATGAGACTCCAAAAAATAAAGACCCATAGAAATACTAAATGACCAAAATGCCCTTATTGCTACCCGAACCCAAATGAAATCTCCCGAAAGCCTAAACCGACTTTCTTCGACGTTCTGAACTCACGGTAGAGTCTAAATTAGTAAAAGAGATACTTATAATAATGAGGCATAAAATTTGATGAATTGATTTAAAACTGAACGTGTTTACTAATATATAGGGGACTCGAAAGGAAAATGGAAAATCACAGAATACTAAGGCACGGATAAGGTAAGTGAATTCCTAGCTCTTATACGTGGTTTTGCAAGCCACGATCTTTTTATTACTGCCAAAACTTGTGCTCATGTATATATCCACTGTTATTGTTCCCACCATTGATATTGTCCTATCTGGTGGAGGCCTATTGACTGATATCTCATGATTTGATTCATTGTACTGATACTTATCATTGAATGCTTATGACATGATGTTCCATATCTTATACACTTCTTATGAAATTGTGACATACTCCTAAGTCATATTAAATGCCGGGTTTTGTGCTCAGTCACATTACCCATCCGATGCTATCTGATTGACTGGACCGACGGGTCAATTTATGGGACCTACGGGTCGAGTCCGTGAACGGACACATGGCAATGATGGTGTTTTTACGTAGTGAGTTAAAAGGGCATCTTATATGCATTCATGTTAAGAGGGGGTATGCCGAGCCCCCAAAAGACCAAGGGTTTGCCAAACCCTGAATAGAGTAAATGCATCATTCATGATTGACTGTTGTATTAACGTTTATCGGATTCATAGGATGTTTTCATTTCGCTATGAATAGTTCTATGATTGATAGTTCCTTATTTATTGGATTTGATTGTAATCGATTTATTGTGGCAATATGTTTATGTTGATCGTGATCATTGAGCTTTTCCCATACTTATGTTACAATGTTACTTATAATTATTATTGTGCCTTATTATTCATTGGCCATTACGGCATTTTACTGTTAACAGCAACCGTTTTCATAACTGGCTATCATGGTACCTTTGTGTTGTATTTTTCCATGTGATCCCTAACCCGTATTGGAGATAGGCTTTTACTTACTGACGTTGTTAACTCACCTCATTTATTATATTTTTCAGGTGAGAACGCTACAATAGGAGATCAAGAGCGTAGGGAGACAGTTGAGGAACATGATAAAATAATGTAGTCTGTACCATGTACTCACTATCTAAAAGTGGTTTATGTTTAGTTTATTGTCAGTTTCATTTTCAGTCATAGAACAATGATTTGTATTAAGACTTCCGCTTTTTAATATTATGTGTCACGACCCGAAACCCACCCTATACGGATCTCGTGTCGCGGGGCCAACCCGGAGGCCGTCCCTACTTTTTCCATTCTTGTATCATAGTACTAATGTGCAAAGTACTAAAACCTCAAAACAATAACAGCGAAGTCTTATCAATGTCAGTGATCAGCAGAAGTCTTTTCAGTAACAGTAAATCAGCGGAAGTCTTTCAGTGCACAATGTCAGTGGAAGTCTATTCAATACATGATACGGTTTTACAATAACAAAAATAAGAACCAGACATAACTAGCACCCGTGGGTGGTGAATTCATGGGAGAACTAAAACATAGACTGGTACAGTTCCTCAAAATGTCCTCCTACACGCGTAGATTCCTACTGGGGTCTTGCAACGTCATCACCTGAAATGGGGGTAAGTAGGGTGGAATGAGCTACGAGAGCTCAGCAAGTAAAAACAGATCTCCGACACTAGTATCGGTGAAATATGAATCCATGAATAAGATTATGATAGCCAATCATAAGAAAAGAGATGTTGTGATAGCCAATGAGAATAGTTGCCTTGGTGGCCAATGAATAATAGGTCACAATGTTCAATTAGGAGTAATGGGAATAACATCAATATGAATCTCTCTATGATAATATAACAACAAGAAGGTACTGCCACAATAAACCGATCACAATCAATTCAATGAAGAGTGTCCTCTCAGTTTAAGATAAGTCATAAGGAATAGTGTCATTCAATAACGTAATCATATCAATCCTTAAGAGATGCATTTACTCTGTTCTCAGGTAAAATGCTAATGCAAATGTAAATGAAATGCCAATGGAAATGCAATGAAAATGCCAGTCAATTGCCGGTGGAAAGCCTTCGAGGAATTCATTCCTGCCACCTGTCCATTCATGTACTTGATCCTTAGGTCTCTAGTCAATCAGAAAGCATCAGATGGATGTTGTGACTGAGTACAAATCCCGTATTCATAACATATCATGATTATTCATAATTCCATAGAAGTATAAAATGGAATATCATATATTCAATAAAGACATAGCAGTAGGCCTTTCAAGGCATGGTTCAACATGATAACAACAACATAACAGTCAATCAATGTCCACAAGATAGAACAATATCGCATTGTGGATAGCAATAACGTGAGGTACTTTCAAGAGTACAAGCTTGGCAGTAAAGAGAATAAACTTGGCTTGGAAACACCATATGGAAGAGAAGGTGAATTTACTTACCTCTATTGTGATTCTATATCAGAAATTCGTGAGTGTGCCCTTGCCTTTCGAGTTCCCTATATATTAGTAATTACGTTTCAGAATAAATTCTATTCATCAAATTTTATGCCTTTCTATCATAAGTATCTCAAATACTAATTTAGACTTTATCAGTTGAGTCCGAAACGCCGAATAAAGTCGGTTTAGGCTTCTGCGGAATTCCATTTGGACATTTGTACTAAAAAGGGCAAAATGGTCATTTTGCACTTTTACGATTATTTTTATTTTTTGGGACCCCGTCTCATGAAACGGACCTCACCATTGATCTTAGAATGTCTGAGATAATAAAAATTGACTATTCATTTGCATCGTTTGGACTTCATTTGACTCATATTTGAAATAGGGGCATTTTGGTAAAAACTAATATTTTATTAATTTTTCTGTTTGGGCCACAGTGACATTTCCTAAAACATTTGGGGTCAGTTAACAATTTCTCAAAGCTGCGGTTTGAACCAGTTGGTTCACAACCAGAAACCCTAAACCGGCCTGACCTATCACTGAACCAAACGGTTCAGTTTAATTCAAAGAACCGAATTACAATATCCTAGTTCCTACCCTATCCACGGTTTGGATAAGCCCAAACCCAATCTCCACATTTCCTATCCCTGCAACCAAACAGCCAAAATCCATTTTTAAAAACCAATTACAAAACGTCACAGTTTCACTGTCCCTTTATTTCCGGTCGGATCCCGACCCGATCCAAACCTGGATCCGGTTTAATTTTAACCCAATAGCCTCATGACTTTACGATCGTCTTCCCCGATACTCCGGTGAGCATGCATTAGGGTTCCATCACCTTCTCCGGTGACGGCAACCTAAATCCGACCTTATTCCACCCTGTTTTCAATGCCATTTTCTTCCCTTCTTCCCAAGGATCTCAACCCTAACCTTAGTTTTCATCAAGACTCTCCCCATCTTAACGAATAGTGAGTTATTCAACTCCTGCCGATTCTCCAGCCAAGTTTCATTTTCTATTTTCGTGACTGTATACTCATTGTTTTAATTCCAAATTAGTTCGAATAAGTTTCTGCACTAATGTGGATTATTTTCTTAAATTTAAAACAAGTTTTAAACCACGATTTCATGGAACCCGAGATTATTCATAAAACCTGCAACTCCGTTTTCCTACTTGGTTTCTCAACCATTTTGAGTGATTCTTTTTGCGTTGAGTTCCAATTTTTATACTCTAGAAAACCCTATAGATAGATTAAGGTTCCATGCTTCAAAACATAAAAACAGAATTTACACCACTCACCTGTATTTTTGTTTTTGTTTCGGTTGTTACGCCCTTAGACCTCTTTTGCTTCTGTTTTTGAATCCCTGATGGTACTCCTCTTACTCTCAACCTCTTAGTTCCTTTCGGTTGTTTCCAATTTCCTCTCATCTCACAACCCGTATACATATATATAAAGCAACACTCCACCGCTTCTCTTCTCTCTACTTTATCTCTTTTTTCTGTCTCTCTTGCAGTTAGTCTTGACTGCAGAGAACCGCCCCTTCAACCTTAGCCATCCACGTGCCCTTACATATATTTATATATAGACATATACTTACATATATACACACACCACCTTCACAAGGTTGGTTGGTGTGTTTTCCCAACACACTCAAGCACACATACACACACGATGATGTATGCATAGGTCACTATGCATGTGCAACCCCCCTCCTTTTCCTTTGTCTTTTCTTTGATATTTTCCTTTATATTTATACATGTATTATGTATACATATACATAATATACATTATACTATATATATTTATTTATACACATATAAAATACATGTCTTATACGTGAGAGTATATCCATATACGTGCATATATATCCATTTATGACAGTGCATGCATACACTGATTTTTGACGTACTACGTGTATGTGAAATATGGTCATGCATAAGAATGCGTGCATGTACGCATTACGATGTTGGGTCTTAAAGTACTCGGGTGTCGCCCGGCACTAGGTATACTAAGCAAACCATTCACATCCCTTAATCGTTTGGTTCCATGAAATACCATGATATAGAGCTCAAACAGCTCACATTACCTTATTCAGTCGATTAACCTCGGTAAACGTGTCGTATCCCGGGTCGGGATATCACATTCTTACCCCCTTAAAAATAAGTTTGTCCGCAAACTTAACGATTCTATCTCCAGTGGTTTCCAAGGTTCCTCTAACATTATGGCCTAACTGAATTAGGCGTTCACATTTAACTAGATAAAATTTTCTGTTAAGAATCAAGTTTTACTGTCACATCAGATCAAGTTTTACATGGTTACATAAAATCAAGTTTACCTTTCTAAAATTTGCAAGTGTATTTCGAAACCTTCATGCGAATCCCAATTCTGTTCTATGGTTCCTCTAGTCCTCCGTAAATTTAGGGTATCATTCGGTGAAACAAATCATAATCATAACCTTTCTAAACGTGGCTTTAAAATTCTATACATTCAGTCTACTAATATATCTGGGGTATATATCATTCTAATGTATAACATTTAGTGAAAATGACTCTTTCAAGAGTCGCTATTGATTCCATCTCATTTATCAAGTAACTATACATATTTATAACAGTATGTAATTCATTTTAAAGATTTATAATCTTTACATTGAAATTTTTCATTGTTCCCTGAAGGTTACTTATCATGAAATCACTTAACTCATCAATGTCCTTCAATTTCTATGAGATAATAATATGTAAATCTAATACTCATACATCTATGTTACGTACTCTACTTGTTTCATGTATAACACTTATCATCAATCATCATCCTTGAACAGTTAACATATAACTTAAGAGTTCTATCCCTATGTTCAACTAGCAGTAAATGTTGGAACTATAAATCAGTATGTAGAGCTAACATCTTAACAATATCAAGCATTTTGTAAACAACTGAAAATACCTACGACTACTGGTACAGTAGCCTAATCATCTCCCAATTCACTGTAAAAGATCAATGGTCAGTATTCACATATGAGTTTATTTATCATGTCAGGATTCACTCCACTTGGCAATTGGTAATACCAGTACATCAGTCGTATCTCCCATAAATTACTTATTACAAATTTGGTTTAATATCAAATCCTTGATATCAACTGAGCCTAAGGATTTAACTTAATGCTCCAATCATCTCCTAGTATCACTAAGTTTGGTAAGATAGGTGTAGTTGTGTTATAGAATTCCATTCATCATGTCCATTGAGGTATATATTGTCCTAACAGTATCATAAAGAGTTTGTAGTACCTGTGTTGATTTCTAATATCATTTCTTCCATATCACTAGAGCTATCCTTCAAGTATAGGCCAATCATTGAAAATACCTGTGATCCTAATCTGTATCTCATGTGTTCTATGTTTAACATTTCTAATCAATGATCCTCATGGTAACCATAAAATGGTTTAGTAAATAGCCTAGAGTTCACATGTTTCCCTTGTCTAACATTCTCCAATAATAACCTTCCCAATGTAATAGAATTAGTAAATCAATCATCCAAGTGATCAGTTGCTAAGTTTAGTTTAGTGGAAATGTGGGAACATCAATAAGTGCGTAGAATCAACATAAAATCTCAGTAGTCTATAAACATTATGAATAACTAGAGAAGTACATATGACTACTACTATAGTAGTTTAATCATTTCCTGGTGTTTACTATTTACTATAAAAGATAACAGTTAGCATTTACGTAAGATAGGCAGTCAATATTCATATATGAGTCTAGCGCAATAATTAAGCATTATTTACGGCTGACTCCCAAGTAAAACCTCAATAACCCTTTCCATCAGTCGCTCTAAGCGATTTAGGCGATCTATAACTATCAATGTGTTCCTTGTGATAACCGTGTCTGTAATGATAACCAGTGAAGATAACCAACGAGATGACCAGTCAATGTATAAGGTAAACAGTAATGATCGTACAAAATAAAACGTCAGTCTTGTCTATCAATTTTAATTCTAGTCCTATCTCCCATGACTCACAATCGAACCTATAGCTCTGATACCAAGCTGTCACGACCTGAAACCCACCCTATGCGGATCTCGTGTCGCGGGGCCGACCTGGAGGCCGTCCCTACTTTTTCCATTCTTGTATCATAGTACTAATGTGCAAAGTACTAAAACCTCAAAACAATAACAGCGGAAGTCTTATCAATGTCAGTGATCAGCGGAAGTCTTTTCAGTAACAGTAAATCAGCGGAAGTCTTTCAGTACACAATGTCAGCGGAAGTCTATTCAATACATGATATGGTTCTACAATAACAAAAATAAGAACCAGACATAACCAGCACTCGTGGGTGGTGAATTCATGGGAGAACTAAAACATAGACTGGTACAGTTCCTCAAAATGTCCTCCTACGCTCGTAGATTCCTACTGGGGTCTTGCAGCGTCATCACCTGAAATGGGGGTAAGTAGGGTGGAATGAGCTACGAGAGCTCAACAAGTAAAAACAGATCTCCGACACTGGTATCGGTGAAATATGAATCCATGAATAAGATTATGATAGCCAATCATAAGAAAAGAGATGCTGTGATAGCCAATGAGAACAGTTGCCTTGGTGGCCAATGAATAATAGGTCACAATGTTCAATTAGGAGTAATGGGAATAACATCAATATGAATCTCTCTATGATAATATAACAACAAGAAGGTACTGCCACAATAAACCGATCACAATCAATTCAATGAAGAGTGTCCTCTCAGTTTAAGATAAGTCATAAGGAATAGTGTCATTCAATAACGTAATCATATCAATCCTTAAGAGATGCATTTACTCTGTTCTCAAGTAAAATGCCAATGCAAATGTAAATGAAATGCCAATGGAAATGCAATGAAAATGCTAGTCAATTGCCGGTGGAAAGCCTTCGAGGAATTCATTCCTACCACCTGTCCATTCATGTACTTGACCCTTAGGTCTCCAGTCAATCAGAAAGCATCAAATGGATGTTGTGACTGAGCACAAATCCCGTATTCATAACATATCATGATTATTCATAATTCCATAGAAGTATAAAATGGAATATCATATATTTAATAAAGACATAGCAGTAGGCCTTTCAAGGCATGGTTCAACATGATAACAACGACATAACAGTCAATCAATGTCCACAAGATAGAACAATATCGCATTGTGGATAGCAATAACGTGAGGTACTTTCAAGAGTACAAGCTTGGCAGTAAAGAGAATAAACTTGGCTTGGAAACACCATATGGAAGAGAAGGTGAATTTACTTACCTCTATTGTGATTCTATATCAGAAATCCGTGAGTGTGCCCTTGCCTTTCGAGTTCCCTATATATTAGTAATTACGTTTCAGAATAAATTCTATTCATCAAATTTTATGCCTTTCTATCATAAGTATCTCAAATACTAATTTAGACTTTACCATTGAGTCCGGAACGCCGAAGAAAGTCGGTTTAGGCTTCCGCGGAATTCCATTTGGACATTTGTACTAAAAAGGGCAAAATGGTCATTTTGCACTTTTATGATTATTTTTATTTTTTGGGACCCCGTCTCATGAAACGGACCTCACCATTGATCTTAGAATGTCTGAGATAATAAAAATTGACTATTCATTTGCATCGTTTGGACTTCATTTGACTCATATTTGAAATAGGGGCATTTTTGTAAAAACTAATATTTTATTAATTTTTCTGTTTGGGCCACAATGACATTTCCTAAAACATTTGGGGTCGGTTCACAATTTCTCAAAGTTGCGGTTTGAACCAGTTGGTTCACAACCAGAAACCCTAAACCTGCATGACCTGTCACTGAACCAAACGGTTCAGTTTAGTTCAAAGAACCGGATTACAATATCCTAATTCCTACCCTATCCACGGTTTGGATAAGCCCAAACCCAATCTCCACATTTCCTATCCCTGCAACCAAACAGCCAAAATCCATTTTTAAAAACCAATTACAAAACGTCACAGTTTCACTGCCCCTTTATTTCCGGTCGGATCCCGACCTGATCCAAACCTGG
This sequence comes from Nyssa sinensis, assembly GCA_008638375.1. Lineage (NCBI taxonomy): Eukaryota > Viridiplantae > Streptophyta > Magnoliopsida > Cornales > Nyssaceae > Nyssa > Nyssa sinensis. The sequence goes on from CM018035.1 coordinate 37,318,475, forward strand.
ATCCGGTTTAATTTTAACCCGATAGCCTCACGACTTTACGGTCGTCTTCCCCGATACTCCGGTGAGCATGCATTAGGGTTCCGTCACCTTCTTAGGTGACGGCAACCTAAATCCGACCTTATTCCACCCTGTTTTCAATGCAATTTTCTTCCCTTCTTCCCAAGGATCTCAACCCTAACCTTAGTTTTCATCAAGACTCTCCCCATCTTCACGAATAGTGAGTTATTCAACTCCGGCCGATTCTCCGGCCAAGTTTCATTTTCCATTTTCGTGACTGTATACTCATTGTTTTAATTCCAAATTAGTTTGAATAAGTTTCTGCACTAATGTGGATTATTTTCTTAAATTTAAAACAAGTTTTAAACCACGATTTCATGGAACCCGAGATTATTCATAAAACCTGCAACTCCGTTTTCCTACCTGGTTTCTCAACCATTTTGAGTGATTTTTTTTGCGTTGAGTTCCAATTTTTATACTCTAGAAAACCCTATAGATAGATTAAGTTTTCATGCTCCAAAACATAAAAACAGAATTTACACCACTCACCTGTATTTCTGTTTCTGTTTCGGTTGTTACGCCCTTGGACCTCTTTTGCTTCTGTTTTTGAATCCCTGATGGTACTCCTCTTACTCTCAGCCTCTTAATTCCCTTCGGTTGTTTCCAATTTCCTCTCATATCATAACCCGTATACATATATATAAAGCAACACTCCAGCGCCTCTCTTCTCTCTACTTTATCTCTCTCCCTCTGTCTCTCTTGCAGTCAGTCTTGACTGTAGAGAACCGTCCCTTCAACCCTAGCCATCCACGTGCCCTCACATATATTTATATATAGACATATACTTACATATATACACACACCACCTTCACAAGGTCGGTTGGTGTGTTTTCCCAACACACTCAAGCACACATACACACACACAGTGATGTATGCATAGGTCACTATGCATGTGCAGCCCCCCTCCTTTTCCTTTGTCTTTTCTTTGATATTTTCCTTTATATTTATACATGTATTATGTATACATATACATAATATACATTATACTATATATATTTATTTATACACATATAAAATACATGTCTTATACGTGAGAATATATCCATATACGTGCATATATATCCATTTATGACAGTGCATGCATACACTGATTTTTGACGTACTACGTGTATGTGAAATATGGTCGTGCATGAGAATGCGTGCATGCATGCATTACGATGTTGGGTCTTAAAGTACTCGGGTGTTGCCCGGCACTAGGTATACTAAGCAAACCATTCACATCTCTCAATCGTTTGGTTCCATGAAATACCATGATATAGAGCTCAAACAGCTCATATTACCCTATTCAGTCGATTAACTTCAATAAACGTGTCGTATCCCGGGTCAGGATATCACATTATGTCTATATTATTTACTGTTATCATTGTTGATGGAAAGAATGGAAAAAGTAGGGATGGCCATTGGGCCAGCCCCGCGACACGAGATCCGCATAAGGTGGGTTTCGGGTCGTAACATTATCTATATCTCTTCTCTCATCATACATTGATTTGATCACCTCACTTGATCCAAATCAATCAAAGTGCCTCAATCATCAATTCAATTGAAGAGTTTGTGGAGTTTAACTTTATGGATTTCATTGTTGGGTAATCGGAGGAGTCCAAGGTTGCATGGAGTTTGTAATTGTGTAGAGCGCTGATCGGAGTATTCCAAGATCGCATGGAGCTTGCGGTTGTATGATGATTTCAGATATGGTGGAGACTTGTGGGTACAAGTGAGATTGAAGACAATTGAGTAGAATGGAACTTGAAGAACTAAGTTAGTGTCATCATCATGTTGCAATCAATCTCACACATAGTGGATTCTTTCATAAGCATGGCCAGCTCCGAAATTTTACATCATGGATAGTTTTTCATGGTAGTTTCTCTATCATCACGTTTGGTTTGCAAGCTCTCTAACTCTTCATACTTTACAATTTCTAAACTGCTCAACATGAATGCTTCCGTTTGATTTAGAATTATGTTTTCATGAATGTTAAAAATTGGACATCAGTTGAATAATTGAGAACTTAAATTAAGAAATTTGATTGTTAATTGAATTGAGGAATTGAACATTGATCACATAATCAAATTTGTAATTGAATTGTGAAATTAGCACTTGAAATTGATTAGTTGATCAATTAGGCTTGTGGTTAACTGGTTTGTGTATTGAACACTATATTACAACTACAGTAGGTGGATTGAACTTATTGTTGAATTGAAAACATTGATTGTTTATTGCGTAAAATTTTAATTCAAATATTGTGCTATCCTTGTTGTAGTTAGTGTTGTGGATAAAAATTTAAAAAATTAGTACAAGCTTGTTCAACCCCCCTTCTAGATTAGCTTCACACTAAGGGACCAACAACAGAAACAACTAGTTTTTGAAACCTAGCGGCTACATCTTTTAAATGCCTATAAATAGAGATTTTATATGACATTCATTGCTAACAACTCTTGGACATAAACTTCCAAATTTTGTTATGGTCTTTAGATCTGACAACTTTCAAATCTAGATCTAAAAATTCTACTCATCTTTAAATACTCTAAGCTTATCATTGACCAATTTATAGAACGAGAGCTTTCATTTTACCAAATTCATTCTTCAAGAGAGTACTATTGGTAGTTTTTCTTCTTACATCTCATTGTGATGAGATTTGCGGATAGACGCTATTCGTGTGTGAGGAAAACGGGGTTTTGCTGGGATAAGAGGACTGGAGTCTTTGCTTTGTAAAAGGTTTGATCTCCTCCACCTGCAAGGAGGTCGGTATAGTGAAAAATTTCAAGTGAGGACACTAGAGTTGATGACGTAGGAAGTTTTTCGAACTTGTAAAAATCTTGTGCGTGCATTTATTCTCTCTACTCTCTTTTACTTTATTGCACTTTAATTGCTTTATATTTTTAAGATTATAAAATTACAAATATTTAAAAAATACCCTATTCACCTCCTCTTGGATAAATATCTAGGCAATAATATATATGATATATTTTACGTAAAATATGATGAAAAATTTACATTATATACAATACATATCTCTACTTCTAGTTTCTCTCTCTAGAATTCTCTCTTGGGTTATTATCTAGCAGCCCATGGTTTTTACATCGACGTTCGTTGTCACGACCCGAAACCCACCCTATGCGAATTTCGTGTCGCGGGGCCGACCCTAAGGCCGTCCCTACTCTTTCCATTCCTGTATCATAGTACTAATATGCAAAGTACTAAACTCTTAAAACAATAACAGCGGAAGTTTATCACTACAGTAGTCAACGGAAGTCTTAACATACATCATATGGTTTTACAGTACCAAGTCAAAACTAAACATAACCAGCACCCGTGGGTGTTGAATACATGGGAGAATTAAAACATAGTCTGATACAATTCTTCAAAATATCCTCCTATGCTTCCAGACTCCTATTGGGGTCTTGCGGTGTCATTACTTGAAAAAGGGTAAGTAGGGTGGAATGAGCTACAAGAGCCCAGCAAGTAAATACAGATCTCCGACACTGGTATCGAGGATCATAAAAGAATATGAATCCAAGAATAAGAATATGATAGCCAATCATAAAAATAAGATGCTATAATAGCCAATGGAAACAATTGTCATGATGGCAAATGAGCAATGGGATCACAATGTGTAATCAGTAGGAATGGCATAACAATGTCCTGGAATTCTCGACGTTAATACAATAACAAGAAAGTACTGCCATTATAATTGATCACAATAAATCAATAAAGGAATATCTCGCAATACAAGATAATCACAAGAATAATGTAATTCAACAATTATAGTTGAGCAATCGTGTAAGAGATGCTTTTATTCTATGTCAGGGCTTAGCACGCCCTCGGTCCTTGGGGGCCCGGTTTACCCCCTTCAGTGCATTCCAGTGTATGGCCATATGTTCGTTCACGGACTCGACCCGAAGGTCTTCAGTGTATTTAAAAGCATCGAATGGATATTGTGACTGAGCACAAATCCAGTATACATAAACATTTCATGATCATAAATGATTCCATAAGAGTATATAAAAATGGAATATCATAAATTCAATGGAAACATAACAATAGGCATTTCAGAGCACGGTTCAACATGATAACAATGGTACAACAATAAATCAATGTCCACCAGATAGAACAATATCACATTGTGGAGACAATAACATCAGATACGCTCAGGAGTACAAGTTTGGCAGTAAAAGAATGAACTTGGCTTGATAACACCACATGGAAGAGAAAAGGTATCTACTTACCTCTAATGAAATCTTAGCTTAGAAATTCGTGAGTGGGCCTTTCCCCTTCAAGTTCCCTATATATCAATAAACGTGTTTCAGAATAAATGTTTATTCATCAATCTTACGTCTCGTCATCTTAAGTATCTCTAATGCCAATTTAGACTTCACCATTGAGTCCATAGGGTTCGGAATAATAAAAATTCACTAGTTCTTTAATTTAATCGGAGTCCGTTTGACTTACCTATGAAGCAGGGGTATTTTGGTCATTTTTACAAGTCATAACTTTTCGGGACTCCATCTCGTGAAACGGACCTCACCATTGGACTCAGAGCATCCGAGATAATAAAAATCGACTAATCATTTACCTTGTTTGGACCTCGTTTGACTCGTAATTAAGGTAGGGTTATTCTTGTAAAATTAACATTTTCTTGTTGGGCCTTAGTGGAATTACCTACAACTTTCAGGGTCAAAGTGTAATTATGCAGAGTTGCGGTCTGAACTAGTTGGTTCATGACCAGAAACCCTAAACCGGTCTGCCTATTTCCTGAACCAACCGGTTCAGTTCAAATCAGCGAACCGGATTGAGATATTCTCTTATCTACCTTATCCACGTTTTAGATAACCCCAAAAACCCAATTTGATTTACTATGTAATATCCCTGACCCGGGATACGTCACGTATACCGAGGTAGGTCGGTTAAAACATGTAACTTGAACGGTAAGATATGTATATCTTAGTATTTTCATGGAAATGAATGACTGGAATGATGGGAATAAATGATCAAGGCTGGGTGACACCCGAGCATCACAGGGCATTGCATCGAAATGCGTGCATGCACGTATTTCCATGCATGCATACGTAAACATAGATGTGTAGCTTAATAAAAATCAAGGTATGTAAATACGATTTAAAATGGATTTAGACTCCTACATATACATGTATATGCATGTATAAAAGAGATGTATTTTATGTATATATGTATATAATATAATGTATAATACATGTATGATGTATTTATGTATATATGTATATATACATAAGAAATAAAAAGAAAGAAAGGAAAAAGGGGAAACTGCCCTTGGGCAGTATACAGGTGTGATGTATGTGAGGTGTGTGTGTGTCGGCTAGGTGAGAGAAGTGTGTGTGTGTTATATATATATATAATATGATATATATATATATATATATACATGAGTGCACAACAAGTCTCCCCAACCATTTAATGCAAAGGTTGCATTTGGCAGAGGGAGCACAGGTCCTAGGTCAAGGAAAGAGGCCATAGAAGGGGGAGAAACCGAGAGAGAGAGAGAGAGAGAGAGAGAGAAAGGGAGAGAGGCGGTGGAAACTTTTCTCCCTATATATGTCCATACGGGTGTGGGTTTTAAAAGCAAAAAGAAAACTGAGATTGAGAGAAGGTCGGCAAAGAGCTCAGGAGCAGAAATAAGGAAGTTTGGAGGGTCACACAGGGCAAAAACCCGAACACCGAGGTAAGCCATTTAGTTCTGTTTTTGGGATTTGAAGCATGAACGTTTGATCTAAGTCTAGGGTCTAAATGAGCATGATATTAGCTTTTAAATGCAAAAAGAATTAGGTTAAATGGTTTAGAAACCATAGAGATATCCCAAGTTGCAGGTTATAGGGAATAATCGGCCTGTGGGTCATTTCATGCGTTAAACCTTGCTTTTAGTTTGTAGAAATATCTCTATAAAGTGCAGAAGCACTCTAGAAACGAAATGGGTTTAAAACCTAGAAGAAACAGCCACGGAAACGAGAAAAATCATTTGGCCGGAGATTCGGCCGGAGATGTTTAAGCTCTATTTCGTGAGGAATTGGAAGGTTAAATGGAAAACTAAAGCTAGAAATATAATCTACATAAAAAGGGGAATGAAATGGCATTCAAAATGGGGGGAAAAACCCCCGAAAACAGGTGACCGTCGCCGGAGAAGGTCACTGTGGCACGCCGGAACCCTACCGGAGACGTGGAGAAGACGACCGGAAAAGCGTGGGGCTATCGGGTCAAAACTGGAACGGGTTTGGGTTCGGATCAGGTCGGTACCCGACCGGAAATAAAACGGGGCCAAAGCTGTGTCGTTTTAGGTTTTTAATTTAAATGGGATTGGGCTTGTTTGGTTACATGGATAGTGAATTGGAATTGGGTTTGGGGTTATCCAGACCAAGGATGGGATGGGAAATCAGGGTTATTGGAATCCGATTCTCTGAATGGACTGAACCGTTTGGTTCAGTGAAGGGGCAGACCGGTTTAGGGTTTTTAGGTCTGAACCAACTGGTTCAGACCGCAGCTTTTAGAAATTGTGAACCGGCCCCAAATGTTTTGAAAAATTACACTGTTGCCCAAACATAAAAAAATTAATTAAATATTAATTTTACAATAATGCCCCTATTCCAAAAAGAGGTCAAACGAAGTCCAAACGATGCAAATGAATAGTCAAAACCTATTATCTCGGACGTTCTGAGTCCAATGGTGGGGTCCGTTTTACGAGATGAGGCCCCGAAGGATAAAATACCGCAAAAGTGCAAAATGACTATTTTGCCCTTTTTAGTACAAAAGTCCAAATGGAATTCCGCGAAAGCCTAAACCGACTTTCTTCGGCATTCCGGACTCAATGGTAAAGTCTAAAATAGTATTTGAAATACTTATGATAGAAAGGCATAAAATTTGATGAATAGAATCTATTCTAAAATGTATTCACTGATATATAGGGAACTCGAAAGGCAAGGGTATACTCACGGATTTCTGAGATAGAATCACGATAGAGGTAAGTGGATCACTCTCTCTTACATGTGGTGTTTCCACAAGCCAAGTTTATTCTTTTACTGCCAAACTTGTACTCTTGAAAGTATTGATATCTTTGTGTTCCACATTTCGATATTTGCTATCTTGTGGACGTATCATTGACTGATGTATCACTGTTATCATGTTTCACTGTGCTTTGAAAGCACATATGTTATTGCTATCCACTTGTGATATTGTTCTATCTCGTGGACATTGCTTGACTGTTATATCATTGTTATCATGTTGAACCATGCCTTGAAAGGCCTACTGTTGTATCCTTATTGAATGAATGATATTCCATTTTTATATTCTATGGAATTACTATGATCATGACATGTTTATGGACACGGGAGTTGTGCTCAGTCACAACACTCATCTGATGCTATCTGATTGAATGGGACCTACGGGTCAAGTCCGTGAACGGACAAATGGCAATTTACTGGAATTGACTGGGGGGTATGCCGGGCCCCAAAAGATCGAGGGTCTGCCGAGCCCTGAAACAGAATAACAGCATCTCTTATGATTAACAGAACTTGATTGTTGAATGGCACTATTCCTTATAATTCTTCAAGTCTCGAAAGACTTGCATTGATTGATTTGATTGTGATCGGTTCATTGTGGCAGTACTTCATTGTTGTTATACTTTCATTTTACACTATTACTTCTGATTGTGTATTGTGATTACCTTCCATTGGCCCTCGTGGCAATTATGTTCATTGGCTATCACAGCATCTCCTTCCTTATGATTGGCTATCATTATATCATTCATGGATTCACATTGATCATCGATACCAGTGTTGGAGATCTGTTTTACTTACTGAGCTTTGTAGCTCATTCCACCCCATTTACCCCCATTTCAGGTGATGACGCTGCGAGACCCCAGTAGGAGTCTGAGAGCGTAGGGGGGGCATTTTGAAGTATTGTATCATTCTATGTTAGTTCTCCCATGTATTCACCACCCCCGGGTGCTGGTTACGGTTTAGTTCTCATTTTGAATTTTGTAGAACTATGTCATGTATTTAATAGATTTCCGCTGTTAAATTATTTTAAAGACTTCCGCTGGATTACTGTAACTGATAAATAACTTCCGCTGTTTATTGTTTTAAATTTTTAGTACATTGCATATTAGTACTATGATACAGGAATGGAAAAAAAGTAGGGACGGCCTTCGGGTCGGCCCCGCGACACGAGATCCGCATAGGGTGGGTTTCGGGTCGTGACATACTATGTCCGTGTCCAAACAAGCCCAATCCCTTTTAATTTTAAAACAAAACGACACAGTGTTGGTACCTGTATTGCAGTCGATCGGATCTCAACCCGACCCGACCCAGACCCGGTCTCATCCTGACCCGAAGAAGCCCCCGATAATCCGGTCGTCTTCTCCGGTGGGTTTTCCGGCCATTATCGCCAGAATAGCAAAATTCTCTATGGATCTCACTGATTTCACGTCCGTTTCCTACTGTTTTCGTTCCAAATGAAATCTAGGATTTAAAGAAACGTTTGAGGACTAAATTTGGCTCTCCATGTCAGCGGTTTTCCAACACCCATTCCCAGTTTTCGGCGTTGCACCGGTGAGGGTATAACTGGCCATAGAATGGCCATTTCTTGACCATTTAAACTGATTCAAAGTGTTTTGAGATCCTGGGGTAATTTCCTATTCATATTATGGTTAAATTTTCCACTTGGGTTCACCTATGTTTAATCAATTTTTCTAACCGAAACCCAGTTCTATTTTTCTTGTTTTTTCCTTCTTTGTTTCAAGTCCTGCTATTTCAGTAATCAACTCTATTATCATATGAAGTAAAATTAGAGAGTGAAGGCGCAGTAGTTTACCTGTTCTCAGCCAACTCCTGTACCTCAAGTTTCAGTTCTCTCTCAATCTCTACGTCTGGTTCTTTTCTCTCCTTCCAATTCTTGCGATTCTATTTTCTCTCTCTTCAAATTCCTTCTTTATTCCCTTAACCGACCCTCAGTCGGTGGCCCTTGCCACCTGTAGCTGCGGTGGCAGCATACCCATGTACACAAGACACCTCACACCTATTTCTCTCTCTCTCCTCTCCTCCTCACACGTTGCACCCTAGCCCTCTCTTGCTGATTTTCTAATCGGTGGCTTTGCCACCTTCCTTGCAATGCAATGCTCACATGACACACACACACCTTACATTTATGTTCACAATTTTTTTTTATATATATATTTACATATATTACTCAATCTACCATATATATGTTTATATGGCCGTATACATATTTATATATATATATATATATATTCATAAGATCATTTTAATACATTATTATGCATATATATTCATATATACATATCCATTTAATTATGCAACATAAACTTAAAACAATTCGGGTTTTATTATTGTATCGACTTACCTCGATATTTGTGTCGTATCCCGGGTCGGGGTATTACATCCTTACCCCCTTAAAAATAAGTTTGTCCCCAAATTTAGCATACACTGACTATGAAAATAATTGCGGATATTTGGCGCGTATGTCATCTTCCCGCTCCCAGGTAGCGTCTTCTATCTGATGGTTCCTCCACAGGACCTTGACTAATGGAATAGTCTTGTTCCGTAGAACCTGATCTCGATGATCCAAAATCTGCACTGGGTGTTCTATATAGCTCAGATCCTCCTGAACATCTAGAAGCTCATGTTCAATTACCTGGTCTTCACTCTGTACACATTTCCTTAACATTGAAACATGAAATACGTCATGTACATGTGCTAACTCCGGAGGTAAGACAAGTTGGTAGGCTACAGGCCCAATTCTCCCCATGATCCTGAATGGTCCAATATACCTTGGCCCTAGCTTCCCTCATTTGCCAAACCTCACCACCCCCTTTATGGGCGACACTTTCACAAACACGTAATCGCCCACTGTGAACTGCAACTCTCGTCGGTGGACATTCGCATAGATTTTCTATTGACTTTGAGTTGCTAGTAAACGTTGCTTGATCAGTTGTATTTTCCCGGCAGTCTGTTCCACTATTTCTGGCCCATAGAGTTTCCTTTCACCCACCTCTATCCAGCACAGTGGTGATCGACACTTCCTGCCATATAACGCCTCATATGGTGCCATACCAATACTAACTTGATAGCTATTATTGTATGTGCATTCTACCAAGGGCAACTGATCTTCCCAACTTCCTTTAAAATCTATGACACAGAAATGTAACAAGTCTTCTAAAGTCTGTATTGTTCTTTCTGACTGTCCATCAGTCTCAGGATGGTATGCAATGCTAAAACTCAGCTCCGTACCCATAGCACTCTGTAGACCTCTCTATCAGATACAATTGAGACTGGAATTCCATGAAGTCTAACAATCTCTCGGATGTATAACTCGGCTAGTCGCTGTAGGCTTTGTGTCGTTTTAGTTGCCAGGAAATGCGCTGTTTTGGTCAACCTATCCACGATGACCCAAATAGAATCATTCCCTCTTACTGTCTTTGGTAACCCTGACACAAAGTCCATTGTAATGTGTTCCCATTTCCACTCAGGAATAGGTAGCGACTGCAAAAGTCCTCCCGGCTTCTGGTGCTCTACCTTGACCCGCTGGCACTCGACACATTGTAATATGTACTTGGCTATATCCCGCTTCATCCCAGACCACCAATAAGTACCCTTGACATTGTGATACATCTTGGTGCTCCCTGGATGCAAAGCGAATCTTGAACTGTGTGCCTCATCCAGAATCTCTTTCTTGAGCTCGGGCACGTCGGGTACGCAGATCCTACCCTGGTAGCACAACATCCCTTCTCGTACAGTAAACTCGGAGTCAATGCCTGTCTCGGCTTCTTGACGAAGCTTAGTCAACTTCTCATCATGAGTTTGCTGCTCTCTGATCTTGTCCACAATTGATAGACTGACTGTGATGTTGGCACATCTTGCCTCAGAGGTGGGCAGAATTACCTCTATTTTCCATACTCTCCAAGTCCTTCAGTATCTCTGTCTGTATTGTTAACAGGCAAGCCATACTTCCTGATGACTTCCTACTTAGAGCATCAGCTACCACATTTGCTTTCCCCGGGTGGTATTGTATGCTGACCTCATAGTCCTTTAACAGTTCTAACCAACGGCGCTTGTCTCATATTGAGCTCTTTCTGTGTAAACAGATACTTAAGGCTCTTATGGTCAGTGAAGATCTCACACGTGGTTCCATACAAGTAATGCCTCCACATCTTCAAAGCGAAAACAATGGCTGCCAGCTCGAGATCGTGTGTCGGATAGTTCCCCTCGTAGGGTCTCAACTATCGTGAAGCATACGCTATCACTTTTCCATTCTGCATCAACACACACCCCAAGCCTTTGAATGAGGCATCACTATAAATCACAAACCCGTCGGTTCCATCTGGCACTGTCAATATAGGAGCTGTAACTAGACGTTCCTTCAATTCTTGAAAACTCCTCTCTTGCTCCTCAGTCCAATCAAAAGGAACACCCTTCCTAGTCAGTTGGGTAATTGGCGTAGCTATCTTGGAGAAGTCTTTCACAAATCTCCTATAGTAGCCTGCTAACCCCATGAAACTTCGCACTTCTGTGACGCTAGTGGGTTGAGGCCAATTCATGATTGCTTCAATCTTTTTCGAATCGACAGAGATTCCTTCCTTACTGATCACGTGTCCCAAAAATGCTATACTAGGGAGCCAGAACTCACACTTCTTCAACTTAGCGTACAACTTCTGCTCCTCTAGCTTCTGTAGAACTCTCCTCAGATGTACCTCGTGTTCTTCCTGGTTCTTAGAATAAACCAAGATATCATCTATGAACACAATCACGAAGTCATCCAAGTGCGGCTTGAATACACGGTTCATCATATCCATAAATGCAGCTGAGGCATTGGTCACCCCAAATGGCATAACAAGAAACTCATAATGTCCATACCGTGTTCTAAACGCCGTCTTCTGAATATCAGCGGGCTTGACCTTCAGCTGGTGATAACCAGACCTCAGGTCAATTTTCGAGAATACTTGAGCCCCCTTCAACTGATCGAACAGATCATCTATTCTAGGCAGTGGATACCTGTTCTTGACGGTAACCTTGTTCAGTTCACGATAGTCAATACATAACCTCATGGTTCCATCCTTTTTCTTTACAAACAATACAGGTGCACCCCATGGTGATGAACTAGGTCGTATAAAACCTTTGTCCAATAATTCCTGTAACTGGAGCTTCAACTCTTTTAATTCTGCTGGTGCCATCCTATATGGGGTTTTGGATATTGGTGTAGTGCCTGGCAATATATCAATGCAAAACTCTATCTCCCTATCTATGGGCATCCCCGGAAGATCATCCAGAAATACCTCGGGAAATTCCCTGGCAATAGGAATCTTCCCTAGTTCAGGCTGCTGTGAGTCAACATTTTGGACACTACATAAGAACCCGTGGCATCCCTTGCGAAGCAGACGCCTAGCCTGGATAGAGGAAACAAAGTAGGGTGGTGAAGCCACCCCTGTCCCTTTAAAATCAACGATCGAAAATTGAGGATTTTGTATGAGAACTCGCTTGGCCTCACAGTCTATCGTGGCGTAGTTGGCGGCCAGCCAGTCCATTCTAAGGATAACATCAAACCCATAAATTCCCAATGGTATCAGGTCAGCTAGCAAATGTATATCCCCAATCTGTATTGCACAATTCTTATACATGGTATCTCCTAACAAAGATTTCCCCGATGGTATAGAAACATTCAGTAAATATCCTAAGGGTTCTGTCACTATGTTCAATCTAGCAGCATATGTAGGGGATATAAATGAATGTGTAGATCCAGTGTCAAATAAAACACGAGCAGGCTGTGAGCAGACTAAAAGAGTACCTGTGACTACAGAGGTTGTAGCCTGCATGTCTCCTGGCACGATGGAGAAAACTCGTCCTGCTTGCTGCTGGACGCTTCCTTGTCCACTCCTCTGGATCTGAGATCTAGGTGCTGCTTGTTCCGGGTCCCGGCGCTCTAACCGAAGCAGCACTTGTCGTGGCCTGACCCTTCTTGGGGCAATCCCTCGCAAAATGTCCTTCCTGGCCACAGTAGTAACAAATATTGCTATCCTTGAGGCACTGGCCTTTATGGACCTTCTCAGCAACGAGGGCATTTGATTGCACCCTCTTTAGTGTTGCCCTGTTTCTTCTGACCGGACCCTGTTGCTTGTGACACAGCTCCAGGTCTGGTAAATGTGGGTCCTAGTCCGGAAGAAGAAGGCCCTTGCTTCTTATTTTGATTACCTCCCTGTTTCTGATTCCCCCTTCTCTTGACGAATTCCTCGCCACTCCTCTCTATGATCCGAGCTGTCTCTACTACATCATCGTAGGTAGCCAGACGATGGGGCACCAGTCTATCCTTGATAGACCACCTCAGTCCTTCCTCAAACTTGCGAGCTTTTCGATTCTCATTATTGATAGCCTCTGGGGCAAACCTGGCCAATTCAGTAAATGTGGCCTCGTACTGCTCCACCGTCATATTCCCCTGATGCAGTGTCATGAACTCAGCAACTTTTCGATTTTGTACTTATTGGGAAAAGTACTTCTTGTAGAAGATCTCGGTAAACCGTTGCCAGTTCATCCCTGGTTCTCTGGCCTTCTCATTTATCCACCACTTATGGGCCATTCCCTTGAGCATATACGTGGCATAGGCCACTTTCTGAATGTCAGTACACATCAGGATCTCATAAATCCTGTTTATTTCTAACATCCACTCTTCAGCTTTGGTGGCCCCTCCCGTACCATCAAATATCGGGGGTTTCATTTTCTGAAAACGTTCATATAAGTATACAGGGTCTCGCTCGTTCCCCTGACGACCACCTATGTTGCCGCCTATATTGATAGGCTGCTCCTGTTGTTCCAGTTGTACCGGCTGATCAGTACCGGCCTGCATCCGTGGCAGCGACTCAATGACGCCCTGCATCAACCTCTCCAACTGTTCCAGACGATCCATAGGCAACGGACCTTGCCTTGTGTTTACCAATGTCTGTAAGGGCAACCAATGAAGACAACCAATGAGAGGATCAGTCAATGTGTAAGATAACAATCAATGCCTATATAACATAAAACGTTAGTTTTATCTATCCATTCTAATTCTAGTCCTATCTCCCATGACTCACAGTCGAACCTATAGCTCTGATACTAAGCTGTCATGACCCAAAACCCACCCTATGCGGATTTCGTGTCGCGGGGCCGACCCTAAGGCCGTCCCTACTTTTTCCATTCCTGTATCATAGTACTAATATGCAAAGTACTAAACTCTTAAAACAATAACAGCGGAAGTTTATCACTACAGTAGTCAGCAGAAGTCTTAACATACATCATATGGTTTTACAGTACCAAGTCAAAACTAAACATAACCAGCACCCGTGGGTGGTGAATACATGGGAGAATTAAAACATAGTCTGATACAATTCTTCAAAATATCCTCCTATGCTTCCAGACTCCTATTGGGGTCTTGCGGTGTCATTACTTGAAAAAGGGTAAGTAGGGTGGAATGAGCTACAAAAGCCCAGCAAGTAAATACAGATCTCCGACACTGGTATTGAGGATCATTAAAGAATATGAATCCAAGAATAAGAATATGATAGCCAATCATAAAAATAAGATGCTATAATAGCCAATGGAAACAATTGTCATGATGGCAAATGAGCAATGGGATCACAATGTGTAATCAGTAGGAATGGCATAACAATGTCCTAGGAATTCTCGACGTTAATACAATAACAAGAAAGTACTGCCATTATAATTGATCACAATAAATCAATAAAGGAATATCTCGCAATACAAGATAATCACAAGAATAATGTAATTCAACAATTATAGTTGAGCAATCGTGTAAGAGATGCTTTTATTCTATGTCAGGGCTTAGCATGCCCTCGGTCCTTGGGGGCCCGGTTTACCCCCTTCAGTGCATTCCAATGTATGGCCATATGTCCGTTCACAGACTCGACCCGAAGGTCTTCAGTGTATTTAAAAGCATCGGATGGATATTGTGACTGAGCACAAATCCAGTATACATAAACATTTCATGATCATAAATGATTCCATAGGAGTATATAAAAATGGAATATCATAAATTCAATGGAAACATAACAATAGGCATTTCAAAGCATGGTTCAACATGATAACAATGGTACAACAATAAATCAATGTCCACCAGATAGAACAATATCACATTGTGGAGACAATAACATCAGATACGCTCAGGAGTACAAGTTTGGCAGTAAAAGAATGAACTTGGCTTGATAACACCGCATGGAAGAGAAAAGGTATCTACTTACCTCTAATGAAATCTTAGCTTAGAAATTCGTGAGTGGGCCTTTCCCCTTCAAGTTCCCTATATATCAATAAACGTGTTTCAGAATAAATGTTTATTCATCAATCTTACGTCTCGTCATCTTAAGTATCTCTAATGCCAATTTAGACTTCACCATTGAGTCCATAGGGTTCGAAATAATAAAAATTCACTAGTTCTTTAATTTAATCGGAGTCCGTTTGACTCACCTATGAAGCAGGGGTATTTTGGTCATTTTTACAAGTCGTAACTTTTCGGGACTCCATCTCGTGAAACGGACCTCACCATTGGACTCAGAGCATCCGAGATAATAAAAATCGACTAATCATTTACCTTGTTTGGACCTCGTTTGACTCGTAATTAAGGTAGGGTTATTCTTGTAAAATTAACATTTTCTTGTTGGGCCTTAGTGGAATTACCTACAACTTTCAGGGTCAAAGTGTAATTATGCAGAGTTGCGGTCTGAACCAGTTGGTTCACGACCAGAAACCCTAAACCGGTCTGCCTATTTCCTAAACCAACCGGTTCAGTTCAAATCAGAGAACCGGATTGAGATATTCTCTTATCTACCTTATCCACGTTTTAGATAACCCCAAAAACCCAATTTGATTTACTATGTCCGTGTCCAAACAAGCCCAATCCCTTTTAATTTTAAAACAAAACTGACACAGTGTTGGTACCTGTATTGCAGTCGGTCGGATCTCAACCCGACCCGACCCAAACCCGGTCTCATCCTGACCCGAAGAAGCCCCCGATAATCCGGTCGTCTTCTCTGGTGGGTTTTCCGGCCATTATCGCCAGAATAGCAAAATTCTCTATGGATCTCACTGATTTCACGTCCGTTTCTTACTGTTTTCGTTCCAAATGAAATCTAGGATTTAAAGAAACGTTTGAGGACTAAATTTGGCTCTCCATGTCAGCGGTTTTCCAACACCCATTCCCAGTTTCCGGCGTTGCACCAGTGAGGGAATAACTGGTCATAGAATGGCCATTTCTTGACCATTTAAACTGATTCAAAGTGTTTTGAGATCCTGGGGTAATTTCCTATTCATATTATGGTTAAATTTTCCACTTGGGTTCACCTATGTTTAATCAATTTTTCTAACCGAAACCCAGTTCTATTTTTCTTGTTTTTTCCTTCTTTGTTTCAAGTCCTGCTATTTCAGTAATCAACTCTATTATCATATGAAGTAAAATTAGAGAGTGAAGGCGCAGTAGTTTACCTGTTCTCAGCCAACTCCTGTACCTTAAGTTTCAGTTCTTTCTCTATCTCTACGTCTGGTTCTTTTCTCTCCTTCCAATTCTTGTGATTCTATTTTCTCTCTCTTCAAATTCCTTCTTTATTCCCTTAACCGACCCCCAGTCGGTGGCCCTTGCCACCTGTAGCTGCGGTGGCAGCATACCCATGTACACAAGACACCTCACACCTATTTCTCTCTCTCCTCTCCTCCTCACACGTTGCACCCTAGCCCTCTCTTGCTGATTTTCTAATCGGTGGCTTTGCCACCTTCCTTGCAATGCAATGCTCACATGACACACACACACCTTACATTTATGTTCACAATTTTTTTTTATATATATATTTACATATATTACTCAATCTACCATATATATGTTTATATGGCCGTATACATATTTATATATATATATATTCATAAGATCATTTTAATACATTATTATGCATATATATTCATATATACATATCCATTTAATTATGCAACATAAACTTAAAACAGTTCGGGTTTTATTATTGTATCGACTTACCTCGATATTTGTGTCGTATCCCGGGTCGGGGTATTACATTCGTGATTATGAAGCTCGTAACACAAGTATGATAGATCTTGGATAATTTTACAGATTCAGATAGTGGAATAAGACCTATATCCACCACAGATATTTCGTATAAATATCCTACACTGGGAGTGAACCCCAATGGAAGTGTCACGCCCCAAATTCCCGCGAACCCGAGGCGCGACTGACGAGATAGTAAATAAAATAAAATAAAGGACAACTTAAACAAATTTAACCAAGCATGCATCCATTACCATCGATACATCAAAATAACATGAAATACATCCCGTCATTACAATGTTCATGGGTCATTCGGGCGTAAGCCCTTACATTACAAAACATAAGTCCCATGGACCAAAAATACACCAAGTGCTTCATCGTATCAAGTGTCATCGAGTCTCAAGTAACTGGAGCATCCTCATCTGAAAAATGTTGCCCACGAATGGGTCAGCTCAACTGTTGGTATGATGAAGTACTAATGCAAGAAATAAAGCTAAGGCGTGGCATGTACAAAGTGTACATTTATCTCTAAATGCATTCCAGTTCCATTAATATGATGCAATGAAAGCATGCATGATGCACCCATGCACTCAATGCCACACCCATGTCTCATTTACGAGTACTCCCCGATGGCTCGAAGTACTAATGCAGTGGCCAATTTTGGGTTTTTCACCGCAGGATCTACACCCTCATAATACAAAGCACCACGTGCTCAACTCACACCATGTTCTCAAGGAATCACCATATGCCAATATGCTCCTGCAATCTCAATGTAACAAGGTTTCATTAATATGGCATGCTCGGGACAATAATATGTATATCACCAACTAGTTCCATATGCATACATATTTCATGTAGTCAATTTAAACATATTTCAAGTTTCATATTCTTCACTTTACTAAATTCTTAAGGAACGCAAGTAACACATGAGTATGTGAACAATCAACTTCAAGTTATCAAGTAAACACATTCCAAATAAACACATAAGTCATTCAAGTCATTCACAAAATATTCCTTACTTAACTTCATTTCTAACATTAGCAAAACACCATACCTGACGGGTTGGTCTCAACCCAAATAAACCGCGCTCGTAGTGTAGTGGCTATCAGTGAGAATGTGGAAGGATCCGACTACCTTCTCTTTGCCTTTCGATGCTCCTAAAACCACAAAATGTAACTCAGTCGGTTTGTCCCTTACATGATGTTATTCATCAAATTTTATGTCTTTATTTTATTATTTTTTATTTTGCTAAAATAAATTCTACAATTAGGTCCGAAGCGTCGAAGAAAATAGGTTTGGGCTTTCGCGGAATTTAATTTGGACGTTCAGGCTAAAAAGGACAAAGTTGTCATTTTGTACTTTTACGGGTTCCCATTTTCCGAGACCTCTCCTCGTAAATCGGACTCCACGGTTGAGTCCAAAATGTTCGAGATAATAAGATTTCACTATTTTTTTATTTAAATCGAGTTTTGTTTGACTGCGTTTTGACTCAGGGGCGTTTTGGTAATTTTAAAGGGTTCCACGGGTCTTTTAATTTTTGGGACCTCGTATCACGTCACAGACCTCACCGTTGGTCTTATTAGGTCTAAGATAGTAAGAAAACATATATGACTTGTCGTATTTGGACTCCGAGCCATTTAGGAGTATTTAATTTAATTAAATAAACTTAATTAAATTAAACTGTTAAGATATAACATTATATTTTCGGTGCAACATTCGGCACGGTTAGCAACCGTCCCAATTGGCTCACACGTGTTTCCCCATCCATCCCACCCGTGTTCGAGTCTCCCCAGCCCCTTCCCTTTTTTCTTTTCTTTCCTATTCTTTTTATTTCTTTTAATCTCTTTAACTGTTGGCCCAAATCCATTGTGGCCCAATCTGCTGAATGGGTCCACAGTTAAATTTAAGGGAGGCCCAATACCCATCAATTAAAACAGGCCCAAATTCATTAAATTAATTAAGCCCAAATTAGAAATCAAAACAGGCCCAAGGCAACAGGCCCAAGCTCAGCTCCCCCTTCGTCCCCGGTTTTCCGACCAATAGTCCGGTCGTCTTCTCCGGCATGTCGCCGGAGGCCACAGGCCACCCCCCCTCATTTTCTTGGGTCTTTGACGTCGGATCTTCACGATTTTCACACCTAATTGATCCTAGGACATTGGGGAAATAATTGGGGTCTGTTTTAGACCCTCAACCTCACCATCTCCGAGACATCCATTTCATTATTTCCGGCCACCACCCCAGATTCCGGCCAACTGGTTTTTCCATTTCTTATGCCCATTCCTCCACTATTTTGGTGCCCTTCTTTTTCCTAATTACTTCTGCGCCACATACTATACGTCTCTCATCATCTAAATGGGGTTTAACACATAAAATGATAACCCCCCCCCAACCCATGGCCGAAACCTGCAACTACCCCTATCTCTCTTGTTTCTAACTCATTTCAACTGACTCCTTTTGCAATCTTCTCCATTTTTCATGCTCTTTAAGACCTCATAATTAAAACTACTCATCATGCTTTGAAAAAAAATTAAAATAGGAGCTAAGTCTAGCATACCTTATTTTCAGATTTTCTCTCTGGTGCAGTTTCCCTTCTCCTTTTTCCTCCTCTCGGTTCACCCTCTAAGCTTCTCTCTAATGCCCACAGCTTTCCCACTTGCTTTTTCTTTCTCATTTCCTTCTCAATCCAACACACACATGTATATACACATCACCCACTCTCTCTCTCTCTACCTATCCTTTCATAGCCCAGCTGCTACAGCCCCCTTTGGTTGATCAACCCTCTACCATTTCTGATTTCTTTCCCCCCCTTTTTCACTTTGCATTTATTGCTTTGCTTTTGTTTGTGTATTATGTATATGTATATTATATTACAGTCACACACACCAACACAACCGTACACCCACAGCCACACACAATCATGTGCACCTGCCATTTATATATATATATATACTCATATATATATTAAATGTATTTTATATATACACATATACACATACATACACATAACATACACCCATGTGCACACATACGGTGGTCCACATATATATATATATACACACACACACACATTTATACATATTAAATACTAATATACGCATATACATGTATTACACTTTATGCCTACACATACATAATAAACATATTATACATGTATATATTTTCATACACGCATATATATATTAAATCCCGGGCACATACACATATACTCATATTTCACAACCTATACTTATACATGTAACGTATGCATGCATGGAATTGTGTGCGTACACGTATTACGAGGCACAGTCTTTGGTTGCTCGGGCATCACCCGTACTGACTACTTAAACCAAACTGTTCACTTGTCGAATCGCTCAATCTGTAAAATATATCCCGACATAGAGCCCTAACAGCTCGGGTTACTTGGGTACTACACAACTTAGCTGGTCTACCTCGGTCTACGTGTTATGTTCCAGTTCAGGGTACTACAGTCCTATTAACGAAACGAAAAATTTATTCTCAATTTTTCATGTCTCTACAGAAAGTGGTGTGGTTAAAAAAACATGTTACCAAATTTTCATTCTTCGTGTGTTTGGTTTGCAGGGGAGGCCTCAAGCCTAGTTACTAGATCAATACTAAAAACTTGAGGCATATTAGATTTTGATTCTAGTGGGCTGTGTGGGCTCCATAGAGAAAATATAGACACATTCTTTTCCTGCAAGTTCTCCAGAACTGCATGGAAACAAGACTTGATGATGTGTGCTGTTAAAAGGAGTATAGGAAACTGGGACTCTTGAGTTGCAATGGGCTATCATGAAGGGTTAAACTTTTCAAGCTAATCTCCTCAAACTACTGTCTACTTCTTTTGGATAGAAATAAATAGTAGAGTTATGAAGCGAAAGAGGAATTCTGAGGTCCAAGTGATTAGAGTTGCTACATGCAATGCTATGGTCTCCTGGAAAGGAATTCAAAACTCTTATGATGACTGGCTCAAAATGTTTATCTTCTCTTACGATGCAAAAACTCTCCATCAAAGTTGGAGAAGAAATAAGACCCGTGTCAGTTACAATCTGTATCTTCTTTTCTTTAAAACTCCACATTTGGACTCTCGCTAATCACGGTCAAATTACACTTGTCATTTGAACCCTCAAAAGGATCCTAAAGAGGCTCTAAGGAATCTACTATGTCTCGCATTAGAGGCCTTACTTTCGGGTTACGATTTAGACAATGATAAGCTAGCATGGCTGCCTTGTGAACTCCTTTGATAGGATAATCTACTTCCAATCTTGGATCTACAATGTTCAGCAATTTTTTCTTCTCTCTTAACAAAGGGTGAGCCCAATCTGCAAGGTTTTGCTCTCGGGCTGGTCGGGATTTGTCTAAAGACTTTCTTCCTGTGAGAAGTTCAAGAAGAACAACTCCAAAGCTGTACACATCACTTCTAGGAGTCAGATGGCCTGCACAATTAATAGAGAGGTGGCTTTAGGGTCAGTTTGGAATCAATTTTAAGAAGAATAACTTCCAATTAATGGCCGCTAAGGATCTTTAACAAACTACTTTAATATCATTTTTAGAGAAACGATGGCATCGACACCAGAACCAAAAAGAAAAATAGAAGTGAAATCATTGCTGAAAGAGGTTTCATAAGCTTCAAATGGCATCATTTATTAGAATCCCAGAAAAGTTCTTATTCAGAATAAGGATATGAAAAATGATTAGAATCCTTTCAAATGCAACATGAAAGAAAGTATGCTTCTTTGAATTACTAATAAGGAACAAAACAAAACCAAACAATTTTCACTCTTCCAAAGGTCTTTATAATTCAGAAGATTGGTGTAAAAAGAAAGGCTATGTACCCTAGAAGGTACTGTTGATTTACCTGTCATAATATACTCTGGTGCTGCGTACCCATATGTTCCCATTATGCGAGTAGAAACATGAGATTTATCTCCCACTGGTCCATCTTTTGCAAGGCCGAAGTCAGAGAGCTTTGCGTTATAGTCCTGTATACAGGGAATCCAAGTTTTAACAAAAAGCTGGTAAGATAATAATAATTGCTTGGAACATGGAAGCTTCTATCTCACAAATATAAACTTTTCTCAGAAATTCTTGTCTTCTAACGACTATATAAAGCTTAGGTTTTAAATATGGGATAGAATTAAAAACCTGATTGCAAACCAATTTGAAAGTAAAACTACAGTTCGTGCTATGCGAAAGTGGATGCAGGAAATGGTTCTGCCGTTGTCTTCATGTTGTAATTACAAATAAGACCATATAATTTTACTATTTTTTGTGTTAGATTCATTTTCTGGAAAAGAGGATGGATCCAAAGTCCAAAGTCTCATTCAATTTGTTTTCTGTAGCAGTTCAAGAGTCAATATATACTGCACCCCCTCATTATTGTCATTGTCAAGCTAGCCCCATCCCGTCATCCAATAACAGCATTATATGCCATCCCTTCTCTCAATTTATTTTTTGAGCAAAACCCTTAAACTTCGTGAAAATAGAAAAACAAATGGATATCATTTAACGACTAACCGGGTCTAACAAGATATTGGATGTCTTAAAATCGCGATAGATGACAGGTTTCTCAGCTTCATGGAGGAAAGCAAGTCCTTTTGCAGCACCAAATGCAATTTTCATTCTAATGGACCATGGAAGAGGAAGCAATACTCCTGTAACATTCATGAAAATATTTAGATACTAAAGCACAAGATAAACTTTGAAAAAAGAAAGAACAAACTAAACAAAACGAACAATAAACAGGCCGTGTCCACCACAGAACAAGTTCCTTAGATTTAATAATGTTGTTCAGGAGGATACAACTGGAAACAGCTTCACAGACTCGTTTTTCTCTTTTTAAAGATTGATGGAAATCAGGCATAGCCCTTTCTTCTGGCCATCAAAATTCAAACTTCTTTGAGGTCCCAAATCTAGCCAGAAGTAACTATCTGTTGAACATTTGCATTTTTTTTTTTGAAAAAACATTATTTACTTTGTCTTCTCCTGGAGAAATTATTATTTTTTAATATTGGAATAGAAATTTCAAAATATAGTATTTCTACATTCTTTACTTTGTCTCCTCCGGAAATTATTCCATGAGCCTGACACATGGTGTGACAGTGTCTATGATTTCAATATTTTATAGAGGTCCACATGGAACCCACTATACTGCCAAAATCATAAGGGTTGTCAAACGCAGGTCACGGGCCCATGGAATAAATTCTCCTTCTCCATTCACCTCAGTAATATCAGTTCATCTATTATTGCCTGGTCATTTACAAAGTAATAACGAAAAAATGGAGAAAAAAGTCACTGGTTTTCCATCTTAATTGAGACGTGATGGGAAATACTTACTTGAGAATAGATTATTTTCCACACTACCACGAGGCATATACTCATATATTAATACTCGGTGTTCATCTTCACAGCAGTATCCGATCAGTTTTACCAAATTTGGATGAGAAAGCTGCCCCAAAAATATCACTTCGGCCTAAAAAACCAAGAAAGCCCTCAATGAAACTGATCAAGAAAACAGGTACCTGAGATTAAGAATAGATTATAAAGCATTTCAACACGGACAACTTAAGAGATTAATTACCAGCCATTCTCTATGGCCCTGATAACTGTTATCACCATCGTGAACCTTAACAGCTACTGGAATGTGTAATACCCCGACCCAAATTAGGGACTATTAAGCTGTTGTGTTGAAATTGGAAATCAACGCCTTTAGTAACAAGGTCGGTGTCGACCCCGACGCACGAACTTTTAAGTAAATGTCCTGAAAAGTCAAGATGACTGTACATCACTTTCGTTGCAATCACCAACATGTCGATTTTGATGATAATTATATTTTCATGTCAACTACCGATTGTTGATACGAGTACGAGAAATTGGGCACGTATTACGAGGATACGAAGATTAGTACAAGATAATACATTTAAGAAAATAATTAATTTTTTTAAAGTAATTAATTATTTTAAGTATAAGAAATAAATAGTAACAATTAATATACATAATTAAATACAAAAAATATATATACTGTATAAATAATTATAACCTTAAATATATATATAATTATACATGAATATGTATATATGGGTATGTGTATGCATGCATGCATGTATGCCAAAATATGTATGTATGAAATGTATGTATAATAGGGCATGCTATTGTCCAAAGTGTACAAAAGTGAGAGAGGTGTGTGTATTATCCAAGGGTATTAAGGGTGAGCCATGTATATATACATATATATATATATGTGAGTCAAACACCACACACACACACAACCGGCCACTCATGGCCTGCCCAACAGTGGCAATTCAGGCCACTCATGAAGAAGCCTGAAATGGGTTAACCCAAAGAGAGGGGCAATCAGAAATTTGCCATGATTCACTTTCTTCATACAAGAATACATGGTGCTTGTACACACACACACAACCATCCGAGAGTGAAGGAGAGTTTGA
This sequence comes from Nyssa sinensis, assembly GCA_008638375.1. Lineage (NCBI taxonomy): Eukaryota > Viridiplantae > Streptophyta > Magnoliopsida > Cornales > Nyssaceae > Nyssa > Nyssa sinensis. Next base: position 37,343,041 of record CM018035.1, read on the forward strand.
AGGAGTTTCTGGGACATTCAGAAGTAGGAAGCAAGGAGCAAGGGAGAGAGAAACAGTTTGAAACAAGGTAAACCCTCAAACACTTGAATTTCTCTCTCTAGAATTTTTATATGTATGAATCTGTTTTAAGCCTTTGATTTAGCATATATGATGATTAGGATGAATATACATGAATTAGGCATGAAAATCTCGACCTAAAACACCTAAGAAGCACAAGCCGTACACAAGGCAGCCATGGATGGACCTTGCTTGAAGCAGGTCTGAACTGAGTCACACCAAACCAGATTTGGTTTATCAAAACCTAAACTAGACCCTTATAGCATGCCAAAAACCCTAATACGCGACCACGAAGCTCAAGAAAAGACCTCCGAACATGAACTTGCAGGTTACGGGTTTACAACCCAAACCCTTAAACTCTCATTTAAACCAACATCCATGAATGGGAATTGAATCCTCATGAAGAGGGGATCAAAATAAGCCCAACCTCACTAAAAATGATGAAGAAATGACCATGAACCAACGATGAACAGGTTCGGATTATCGTGGCTTAAACCAAGCTTTTGAGCCACATTCGAATCTCCAAATGAATGCCAAAACACTCCATAATGTTTTAGAAACGTTTTAGGTTGAAAACAGCAGCAAAACAGTTGGCCAAAATCCACGAAATAGGAAGAAATGGAAACCTGCAACTAGGGTTACAGTGGGGAAGAAATGGGGAAGACGACAGTGAGTTGACTCGGTCTTTTAAAATTTTCGTGTCGACTCGGACGCGTGGCAGCCTCTGGGCTTGCCACCGAATTAATGGGGCGACGTCGTTTTGGGCATTGGGATATATATATATATATATATATATATATATAACGGTTTAAATTAAAAGAAAAGGGAAGGATTTGTTGCTACGGGGTATCGAACCCCTGACCCCCACGCGCCCATGCACGCCCTTTCCACTCGGCCACGCATGCGCGTGTGCCATATATGCGAACCAATATATATATATAATAAACCTAATAAAATCCGAAAAAAAAAAGGTGCAATTGCACCTTACAGGATTCGAACGTGGGACGTATGGGGAGGGAGGTGACACGCTGGCCAGCGTGCCACCCTATTCAACCTGTTCCATAATCCCCCCTTAAATATATATATATACTATATTTATTAGATTAATTTAATTAAATGAAATTAATTAAATTAAATACTCCGAAATGGTCCGTTGTCCAAAAATTACAAGTCATATATGTAACCTTACTATCTTGGACCCTCTGAGTCCATTGGTGAGGTCCGTGACATGAGATGAGGCCTCGAAAAATTAAAGACCCCTAAAAATGTCAAAATGACCAAAATACGCCTGCCTCATAAATGAGTCAAACAAGGTCCAAATGAAATAAATAAATAGTATATTTTGACTATTTGGAACATTCTGAATCTAATGGTGGGGTCCGTTTCACGAGACGGGACTCCAAAAAATTTAGACACGTTAAGGTATAAATTACCAAAATACCCCTAACATGTCCTAAGCCGAATTAAATTCTACGAAGGCCTAAACTGACTTCCTTCGACGCTCCGGACTCAATGGTAGAGTCTATTCGACCAAAAGAGATGTCTAAAATAAAAATACATAAAATTTGATGAATAGCATCTATTAGATGACTATAAATTAAAGTGATGCCAAAGTACTAATCTACGGCATATACGAAGACATGACAACTCATCAACCTTAGAATAAAAATTTCTAACTCATAAATTGATCTTAGGTAAATCATGGAAGAACAACGACCCAAGTATACGATCATGACCAAGGCCCAAAGGGCCAAGGACCCAAAGCAACAAGCCTTCATACAAGAGCTGTTGCGTCGACAGAGAGTGATCGACAGATTTGTCAAGATAGCCAAGGCGACAGAGGTCGTCTCGGTAAGCCCCTTCATGTTCAAATCACCCACCAAGGCCATGGTGGCGGAGGCTAAAAAGAAGAAGGAGGAAAAAAGGAAATTGGAAGAGGAGAGAGAGAACACAGAAACCTTAGCCGAATGGCGTCGCAGGTAATATTATTATCATTAAGAACATGAGTTACTAGATCTGTATTACAGTTATAAGACAGACAGGTATGAGAATTTAGGCTTCTCAGAGTCTACACTTAGTGAGTGGTGAAGTTGATTAAGTACATATGAAAATTTATGAAATCTTCATAAATCTTGATAGGCTAAGGAAAGAGAAAGTTAAAGGGAAGGCGCCTCAGTAGAGCTAACCCTAAAGGACCGAGGTGAGTAACCCTGTATTTGAACTGGAGATTTAACTCCATATATTTGAAGAAGTTTTAAGCTCATGTTATTGCAGCCTTTGAATATCAAATTCAGTCTTTATATGATTCCGTTCTTTTAAAATATTCTGTTACGGCATGCTTATTAAACGTTTTAAATTCAGCTCTTTTCTTGAAAATAAATCAGCATGTCTAAATCAAATGCAAATCCCTTTAATATTCTGAATTTGATTATCACGTGTATTTGAAGCTTTATTGTAGAATTTATACATTTCATGCTTTAAATGTTCATGAAAAATATTTATTGAAGAAGTCATGTGACAAATGTTTTATAAGATAAACGGTACTAAGTACCACCCTCTATGATGGTTGAAATCCTTCGGGATTCAACAGTACATGCCCGGTAGAAGGATCTAATCCCCCAGGCAAATGAGATATCTCCATCGACAGTATTGGCAGTAAAATGGGAGTCTGGTTCGAAACGGATTCCGCCTAATAAAAGAGAAAAGATGACAAGTGATTTTGAAAATAGAAGTAGGTATTATCCCTATTCTATTTCACGTGTTTATATGCCTTTTAAATTGCATATGCTCTATTTGAAGAAAATGTGTATTTAGCTTGAATACTTTAATTGTTCAAAGCTATCGTGTTAAGAATGCATATATTCTGTGCTCTAAAATGTACAAGCAAATGGTAGTGAGTATTTCATAAACCCTCATGTGCTAAAACCACTACCAGTTGAAAACCACATGACGCACATCTATTCGATACCGCTGCCTATGCGAGCCTTGTCTCGAGGCCTTCGGGTCTCGGGGCGGCGGTGGCGATCCGGTAATCCGCGTAGGGTGGGTTTCGAGTCGTGACAGAATGGGCTGAAGCCCCACCCTTAAACCCTCAGTAATGAACCCTTTGTAAACACTTCCAAATCCTCCTCCACCCAGCATGTGTTCTTGTCTAAAATTTCCAGTAAGAACCTTTAGTTTATTGTATGTGAACACAATCAACGGATTTGCAGCTAAACTACGCCGCAAATGCTCTACTTCTTCAGGATTTGTTGGCAATTTACTATAATCCTTGCTTGCTTTAACTGATGGGCTCTGCTCTCTGGGAGACTCTAAAACAAGAGAGGAGAGAGCGTAACATCATAAATCCAACTATCAGATATTCAAATTGTCTTGTGCACTTCTTGCTAAAGCATCAAGAGAACAGAGCGGAAATAAACAAAGAACAAACAAATATTTTCCACTTTGACCCAACAATAAACTTTGTTAGCATTTGAGGAACATGAATGTAATCTCCAATGACCAATTTCAATAGCATTAATTCCGTCATCATAAAGCCAACACAGTTTTAGAAGAATGAAGGCTTTCAAGAAGTTGATAATAAAGCAAAAATCACAATTTGTTCATTTTCTATATTATTTTGTTGCTCAGAGTAGTTTAAAAGCAATTCTAGAATCAAAAGTTTAGTAGATATCTATGACCCGTCAAAAGAACTGATCTTGAATCAATTAGGAGAAGCATATAACTAAACAATCAATAAGAAAATTCTATAACGAACAAAATCCTGTTTTCCCCTCGAACAAACAGCAAGAGAAAAAAAAAATCAGTATTGAGTAATAATAATTTATGCAAAGTATAGTAAAAGTAAAACACACGTATATGTAAAGAAAAGTAAAAGAATGAAAAATAAAAATTTTTAAGCAATAAGAAAATTCAGTAAACTTATTATTGACAGTAAATCAAATGTACATGTAGGATATGATTCATCTCCATACGCTAAGAAAGTCCATGTACCACATAAGAAAAGAATAAGTAAACCTTTAAAAGTGGGTACAAAGAAAGAAAGAGGTGAAAAGGTAATCTTATCCAATTTTTATGTGATTCAAGTGCAAAACGATACCTAACCCGGAACACAGAGTCCTAGATATGAAATATTTCACTTAACAGGAAACAGAAAAAGAAAGATAGAAAGCAGACAGAGCATAACAGTAGATCCACCTTTTTATACTTCCAAAAATAAAATAATTTCAGCTTTCTAAATACAAAGGAATATAACTCAAATAATTACCAAAAAAAAGGCATATTGAACAAAAGAGAGAATAAGAGCAAACATGGAAAAACAGAGTATGATCATTTGAACTAATTTAAACTGGGAAAAACTAAAGAACAGGAATCCATATGTGGAATTACATTTTTACAAGACCGAGGAAGAAAATCAATCAAACCACAAAAAAAGCAAAGCTTTGTACAGAAAACGAACCTGACTTTGTGTTGGATGAGACTCTGTATTCCGAAGGTTCCCACCCACACCAGCAATTCCCCATTATACAAAACCAGAAAAAAGCACAAGAAAACCCACCCACTCAACAAAAACGACAACCCATCATCAAAATCAAACTCCAACTTTTACTCATCAGTTTAACTCAAAACAAAAGGGGAGAAAATTACTCGAATGTGAGATGGGGTTTGAACTTGTTGCTGAATTTGTGAATTGTTGGAAGAGAGAGAGAGAGAGAGAGAGAGAATTATTTCTTTCTTGATGGCAATGGCAATGATGGATGTAGTGAGTGCTGAGGTGGGGGCTGCTTCTTTGGTAAGAGTATTTTGTTTCGATTCAAAATGTGCCTTTTGTTTTGTGCGCTTGCTTTTCAATATTTGTTGGCTCTCTCAGTTAGTGCGCCACGGCGCATTTTAATGGCTACCAATCCTCTTCCTTTTCCATCCTTCTCCTATTCTCTCTTTCTTAGCGTGCGCCTATCCCTTTTTCCTCATTCCCACGCCTCCTCCACATTACTAGGACCCATTTCAGAAAACATTGCAAGTTTGCAACCACCTTACCTACCATTAATTTCTACTACTATATATATATATATATATATTTACTCCTTATATATTTACACTTAATATATATTTCTGCTAATTAAGTATTTAAATATATAGCAGCAAAAGTTGTATCCCTTCAGTTGGTATATGTGTGTGTGTATATATATATACATAGCTGTGCTAAACATATACATGTCTAACACGTCCAGAGTGCTAAACTGGCTATAGCAACCGTAGTATTGCTATTGTCATTTAGGGAAGTTTATAATAAAACTGTTATACTTTTGTAGTACTAGTAAAATTGATAAATTATTGAGCAGGTGGATCGTCACCATCTCGTCCGGCCAAATTACTACTTAATTAAAACTCAAAATCTGTACTATTTACTATATTTTTATCCAAATTTCATTTTCACTGACTGACTGTTAATTGGTATCTTTCACAATATTAATCAAATTGTTTTTTTTTTTTTTTTGGGGGGGGGGGGGGAGGGGGGTTTTGGTTCTCACTTGGTTACTGTTTGTTAACTTGTATTGGGTAACATATATTTGTGCCCTACAAGTCATCATGGAGAAAGAAGACACAGCTTAGGGAAATGTAAGAATTACTGTTAATAATATATACTCCACTGCAGAATGAGTGGGCATGGTTTCACTTTCATCATCTTTATTTATTTTGATTATGCTAATGCTAGCTTGGCCACTTAATTTGGAGAAGCTATACATGTTGTAGAATGACTGCTATGAACATATATGTTCAACAGAGGATGAAAGCTATCAAATAAGGCAAAATATATGAGTTGGTGGAAATATTACACCATTAGCTACTACTGTAAATTGTGATTTGTAGAAAAATATTTGGGATACAGATCAATTTAGTGCTTCTTTTAAGGCATTTTAACCCAAAAACATGTGAAACATTAAGTAATCTCTGGCTTTTATATATCGTTCTTAAATCCAAACCTACCTAATGTAGGTATGATAAATGATCCACATGTTAAATATAGATCATAGGGACTATATGTAACAAGTTCAACCACGCAACAGCAAGTCCCATTTACTTACCAACTGCTACATCAATCAAAATTTACTATTTTTTGGTGCCACGTAATATTTGTCTTGATCCATTTGTTTGCTGGTGATGCTAAAAAGTTTATGCTTGGCCATTGTCCACCTCATACAAAATGATATTGAAACTCTCTCTCTCTCTCTCTCTCTCTCTCTCTCATGGATTAAAGATAAGGATTATCTTAAAGATAGCAACAATTAAACCTGGAATTGTAGTGGAAGCTGGGCTCATTGTCCCAAATCCAATCTATATATGAGCGAGCTTCATTTTCTAGCTGTTTGTTTTGAAAGGATTATATATGGAGCACTTTCAAGATATATATATATATATATATATCTGTGTGTGTGGAAAGAATATGTAAGATGGCCATAAACTTATGTATGATCTCCCTCTCCCCTGATCATTTACTTTCCTAGACTAGAAATACTTGTGAATGACATGGAAAAAGCAAGCTTATTACCATAGGCATCTCTCTCTCTTTCCTAAGTCAACCTCTGCTATTGAATAATTTTGAATAATTAATAATGAGCAAACAAGTAAAATAGAGGTATTACCAATCATAATATGATATAATTATCATAGATCTTAAGATACATGACTAGAAACAGCGGTAAGAATACATTATCTATCTTCTTAACATGTATTACAATGATAAAACACTTTTCACTAATAGAACTAATGACTAGCTACCTGCATCTAATGGATACCATTCATTGATCATATCTCAAATGGGAACTTCGTTCTACTTGGTCCCACAACTCCCACTATAAGAAAGACAAAAAACATGCAAATTTGTTCTCGATAGTCATTCAGCAGGAGACAGGGTCAGGAGTTTTTTTTTTTTTTTGCCAGTAGGGTTCTTACTTCTCATATATATATATATATATATCAAATATTGATCCTGTGTTGAATCATATTTTGGCTTTTTATTTATTTCTTTACTGAGTGAAAGGATGGTTTTAAATGCATCATGATCGAATACCTAATTAAAACCATGGGACATAGAAACGATATAAATTAGTTAGAAGTTGAAATACCTCCACTCTACACCATGGTAAAGGCTTGTATGGACATGTGTGCCTTTGATAATATAATTTTGTTTTGAAGCCCCTTTTTGGAAGAATGACTTCTATTTAAAACTGGCCTGATAATATTGCTTTGGTTTTCTTCTACTGGGGCAATCTCTATAAGATTAATCTTTATCATTCCACCTTATTTTGAATTGACCCTTTTCTTATATTCTCCCAGAAATTAGATGATGCAGCTTTTCTTAACAATGAATTCATCAGTTATTAATTTAAAAGCAAATTGCACAGTGAGCTCTTCTCATAGTACTATTCAATAAAATGGCAAAAGAACCATACAAAATGAAACAAGGTATTCAGTGTGTCCCGCATCTTATTTTTCTAAGGCTGATACACACACATACACACACACACACACACTTAAAACTGTGAAAAACTACATGCTATATAGATTCTCCCACTAGCTAGCAAAAAGTTAATTTCTTAGTTCTGTATTTTTCAATATCGAATTCCTTCATTATAACATGAATATTCAGAATTATAGAACATATGTAATATGATTATTTGGGATAATTGATAGCCTTCTGTTTTTAAAACATAAATTATTGTTCTAGAAGGTGGACTAAATTTGATTATATAATCCACATAACTTAAAAATGGCCTAAAAGAGAGAGAAAATCTTAATATTTGTACTTGAAATCCCTGCTTATCAAAGCAAACTATATACTTTAGTTCAATCAAAATTATTATGCATGAATATGCAATTATAGGTTGCTATGACATAAATCAGATGCCTATTGACAAAGCATATGTTGTTAGAGTTCATGTGGAAGGTCTAATGATGTGAAGTTCATCTTGTAAGGTAAATCGTGATTCGCAAGTCTTAGATCTTTGATTAATTTTCTGCAATTTAACAACACAATTGAATTTAATTCACGCAACATGTTGCGTAAAAATCTATCTAAGCAATGATTCTATTGATTGCACACATAAGTCTTTTCAAATCAAATTAGTATTTTCTTGTGCAATAGCAAATTCTACAATACGAGAACTATATGCTGATCACTACATAGATCAATAGGTTGATTCATAATTGATCTTAATTAAGAAGCTGGATTTTCTTGCATAGATGCATATATAGGGCATATTTATTAGCTATGTAATAAGATATATGTAGTTGACAATTATTAAGCATGAATCTATAATCAGATCCATGATTATTCTACTTGTATGAAAGCTTGTAGGTAGCTTGAGACAGCACTAAGTGTACTACTAGATGTGCTTATGTTGACTAATAAAACATATACCTATAACAGATTTTCATCTATGCATTGCTAGCCCCACTAAAGTAAATGTTTATAGCTAATACAAAACATAGGTGAAACCTTAATTGGAATGACCTAATTAATTAAAGTAGTATTGTTTACCTCAAGAAGAAAAATAGTAGACATATATATAATCCCTTGTTAAATAAGTGCAAAGTCATGGCTGGTCAAATTAAATTTAATTTTGAAGATGTAAGTTAGTGAAAGATGCTATATATGTTTGATCTTTTTGGAAATCCTTTCATTGACTTCATGTGCTCCATTTCTACTAAGAATTCCCAAATTGTCAATTTAGTTTAAGGAATTAAGTGATATATTATTGTAATGCAGTTAATCAATTAATCAGGCTTATGAGATTTTATTTCTTCTTCTGAAGAATGATGAAGAGCACATGCATTCTCCCTGTGGTATTCATGGTAACTATGATTAAGTTTTATGAAGGTGGCCTTTTGGCTGTAAATTACTTAAGAGATATTGGTATAATACTACATTAATGCAAAAAGGGAGAGAGAAGGGAGGGCGCATATCACTATCTTTATCGACTATCTTGGAGGGGAAAATATCATCATGGATCTATGGAGGTATGTCAGTGTTCTTGCAGCTTTGAAAGCCTTAAAATGCACGCACTCCAAAACCATCCTTTCCGTGGCCACCCTCTTTGGAGGAAATCATAAATCCACCTTCACTATAAAATCCCAACCCACCGTTGGGTTTTTCCTCAGGAGACAATGGCTGCTTCCTTTCTGTGTTTTTGGGGCCTATCCCTCTTACTTTCTCTTTATTTTATTCCTTCAACATTTGCTTCTCATGTAACTTTTTGTCCAAAAGTGTTTCATCTTTTTTGGTCCAATTCTCTTCATAATATATAATCTAATCTAATCTTTTTTTTTCTTTTCCCTTTTGATTCTTTCTTTACGTACACAGGTTTACATAGTCTATATGGGGCTCAACCGAATCCATGATCCACTTCTCACTACTAAACATCATATTGGGCTCCTCTCTTATGTCTTTGCAAGGTATTATTGACTAATTAAGAAGTTTTTACTCTCATTATATCAATGAAATTAAAGTTAGTGCCATATTCTATTCAAGATCACTTAGTCTCCTTTCTTTGTTTCTTTAATTATGAATTTTAATAGTGAAGAAGAAGCCAAGAAGTCCATGCTTTACAGCTACAAGCATAGTTTCTCAGGTTTTGCGGCAAAGCTAAATACAACACAGGCAGCCACCTTAGCTAGTAATAAGCTAATTAAACCATTCTCTTTACTTCTATTTATGAGATGTGCTTGTATTGTATGTCCAAAAAAGAATAATAATAATCTGAAGAACATTAATTAATTAAGGTTTATTAATGAGGAATTGATGTAAGACAGAATCTTGCAGATATACAAGAAGTGATATCAGTGTTTAAGAGCAAGACACTGAAGTTGCACACAACAAGAAGCTGGGATTTCATGGGTCTTACCTTGGACACCGATGACCATGAAGTGACTCCATTGCAACTAGCTCATGGTGATGACATAATTGTTGGGATCTTTGATACAGGTCTTAGTTACATCTGATCAAACTATTCATGAATTACCCTATTTTTGCTGACTGTTATATATATTTTATTTATCTATTAATGTTGCTGAATAGCTAGCTTGTTCCATCTCTCTCAATGTATTAATTTGTGGGATTCTATGCAGGTACAGTATTTGCTAGCTAGGTATACATGTACATATATAGAATTAATCTTGAGTATGCTAACTAATAATGATAATGTGCAATTAATAACAACCTTTAAGTATGCTAGCTTATGATGCACATCGTATTCTAACTAATTAATGCCAATTATAATAAAGGTATCTGGCCAGAATCTCCTAGTTTCCGGGAAGAGCCTTGCATGGGGCGTGTTCCGAAATCTTGGAAGGGAATATGTGTAGCAGGAGAAGAGTTTGATCCTGCAACAGCATGTAACCGGAAGCTAATTGGGGCACGTTACTATCTCACAGGTTTTCAGGAACAATTAGGTCATCTGAACGAGACTGAAAACAAAGAATTTAAATCCCCTCGAGGCTTCCGTGGCCACGGGACTCACACAGCTTCTACAGCAGTTGGATCTATAGTTAAAAACATCAGCTTCTTTGGTCTTGCTCAGGGCACTGCCAGGGGCGGAGCCCCTAGGGCTCGCCTTGCAGTCTACAAAGTATGTTGGAACAACATTTATATTGATGTTTTCTGCAGTGAAGCTGATATTCTTAAAGCTTTTGATGATGCGTTGCATGATGGAGTTCACGTCATATCCGCGTCATTTGGTGCAAGTCCGCCATTGCGTCCATTCTTTAACAAGAGTGCCGATATCGGTTCATTTCATGCCATGCAAAAGGGCGTCAGCGTGGTGTTCTCGGCGGGCAATTCTGGTCCAGATCCATCTCTTGTAACAAATGTTGCCCCATGGAGCATTTGTGTAGCTGCTTCATCTATTGATCGAACCTTTCCAACCCACATGCTAGTGGATCATAAAATTTCTGTCGTGGTAAATTTTAGTTCTTTCAGATTTTATTTACGCATGCCTATATATATATATATATATATATATATATATATTGTAATGGCCATGCATGTTGACCTAGCTAAATCAGTGAATTTACTCCTATTTCTGCAGGGGGAAAGTTTAAATGACAAAGAAATAAATGCAATATTGGTGAATTCAACAGTCTTTTTTTGGAGAGGGTAATCTCTCTCTTTCTTTTTCTCAATGTATCTATCTATCTATGTGTGGATGGATCATTTTGAAAAGCTAGGTAGCTAGCTAGTTTCATCCGTGCATGCTCCTAGTACTGATTTAATTCATTCAATTTGTTGTGACATGTCTAGGATTTGCCATCCTGATCTTTGGAGAGGGACGTCTGCTTTGGGGATGGTAATTCTATGCTTCTCCATAATGGGTCAAGTAACAAGGATTGACGCAGAAAAAGCAGCGTGGAAGGCCAACGCTTCGGGCTTGATCTTTGCGGAGCCTTCCACTAGGCAGATTCCAGATGTTAGTATCATCCCTTCGGTCCGTATAGACATTAACCAAGGGACTAAACTCAGAAATTATCTTTCTCGACTTACCCGGTGAGTACTGTTTTACATATATATATCCGTATAGACATTAACCAAGGGACTAAACTCAGAAATTATCTTTCTCGACTTACCCCGTGAGTACTGTTTTACATATATATATATATATATATATATATTAATGTAATGCAATATAGGGCCAATGGCTTCTAATTAATTACATGATTAATGTTAATATATATATATATATATATATATGCATGAAGGCCCGGCGCCATAGTGCAGATATCAGCAGGTACCACTGCCATAAAAAAGTCACCAGGACCTACAGTTGCATATTTTTCTTCTCGAGGGCCAAGTTCACTTTCACCCGATATCCTAAAGGTACGTATGTAAATTAATGTTGATAATGAAACCCATTAAGAAAATAGAATCTTGTCAATTTTATCCAAATCAGTTTCCAAATACATATATGCGTGCATGCAGCCAGACTTAAGTGCTCCAGGGGTGAACATATTAGCCGCATGGCCTAACATAAGTACTCCCACTGAGTCAACGGATGATAACCGTTCAGTGGATTGGAATCTCCTGTCAGGGACATCAATGGCATGCCCTCATGTATCAGGAGTCGTTGCCCTCATCAAGTCCGTACATCCAGATTGGTCTCCCGCAGCCATTAAATCTGCTCTTATGACTACAGGTAACAAGCCAATTAATTAAAACCAAAAACAATATGTATATTAATTTATAATTTCTTCTTCTCACGCACATGCATGCAGCTTACACAAGGGACTCAACCCACGACAGTATTCTAGCTGGTGGATCAATGAAACTTGCCGATCCATTCGACATTGGTGCCGGTCACATTAATCCCCTCAAAGCAATGGACCCAGGCCTGGTTTACGACATGAAAACTAGAGATTACATTATCTTCCTTTGCAATATCGGCTACACCCAAGACCTAATCAGAAAAATCGTTATTCTCTATCCTGGTACCGACACAAGCTGCCCGCCACTAGGTCACACAACCCACACTAACTTAAATTACCCTTCCATCACTGTTTCTGATCTCCAATCCACCATCACTATTAAAAGGACTGTTCGAAATGTCGGCTACAAGAAGACAGCTTTTTATTTTGTTAGCGTGGTCAATCCTGATGGAGTGGATGTTGTGATCTGGCCAAGGCTTCTAATTTTCACCTTCTTCAGGCAAGAAATTTCCTATTACATCACTCTCAAACCACACAAGAAATCTCAAGGGAGGTATGATTTTGGGAAGATAGTTTGGTCGGATGGCTTCCATTATGTCAGGAGTCCATTGATTGTACGTGTCAACAACGCTGCTAATTACGAAGCTCATACCACCATTTAGGCCTTATTAATTTGTTAATTTGGCCATTATGAACAATTTTTTCTTTTCTTTTTTTGACTTTTGTATTTCTGTGTTGTCTCAAGCCATCTTACTGCTACAGATGTTCATCGCAAATAAATAATTCCTTTGTATTTCTTGACAAACTAAAGTATGAATAAGTCACATTTGTCCACTTTTGAGAACTAATCAATCATACTATTTTTTTGTTGCACCAATAAATTTTAGAGTTAATTTGTCCTAAGTCTCTCGTAAAAATATATAACATCTGTGTGTTTTCAATTTGAGTTGAAAGACTGTTAAGTCATTTTATTAATTTTTGAGTACATATCTATTTTAATGAGTTGACAACAACCAATTTTTAATATACGACTTTTTTTTTTCCTGCCATCTTTTCCTTCCAGAGAAACGGTGTTTTGTTGTGTCGATATGTACATAGAGGGAGAGTGAGAGATGTTTTGTCATGAGAGAAAATAGAGAGAGAACAATGGGTGAAGTTGCCTCCATCAGAGACTATCACCTTCACCACTATTAGAATTTCGATCAGAAATTACCATTCCATCATCGAAGCTTGGGTTGTGAACAGTTGTCACTACCAGCATTTGACAGATTGTTGCTTGTGTCTTTTCTTGTTTATCTCCGCAAAAATCTCTATGTTCAGCAACAAGCATAGCACGGGTGTGAAATTCGCCGATCTTACGGCCATCGATGTCGATGAAATGGGAATAAGCATCAAAGCCCATGATGCAATTCTAATTCACTTGTTTTGTTGATCTTACTCCGTGATTTGCAAGACGATGATGACATAATGGGAACAAGCATTATATTTTGTTGATTCATGGAGCAAGAGTTCGAAAGGTATTTTGATTCAGTGGTTTTGAGACTGTCAGTGATTGATGTGAAATGCAAATAGTTTAAGGATTGATTTAGTGATTTTGTCATGGAGAATGGATTTTTTATTGCTGTTTCTCTTTTCTAGTCGAATGGCTTCCCATTCTTAGCTACTTGTCAAGAACTTGAGGTTAGAGGGTCATCGTGAAGGCTCCAGTGGTGCCCGCTCCAATGATAAAGTCAGTAAAGAAATAAAGACAGTAATTCAAGAAAAGAATTAAACCTTAATTAAAAGCGTACCTTATGAGTTTATTTATAGGTTGTAAATATTCTAAGTTGACTAAGATTAGGAGCCATAAGAGTAGGGATTTGAAGATATCCAAAGATAGTAGTTACCATATTAAACTCTGTTTTCTTATTCTGAGATCGGTAGCCTATAGAAGGCAGTGATAAGCTCTGAACCACTTACCTCTGAACCTTTCGTGCTTGGTTGACTTGGATAAAAATAACATTTCCTGATTTGTATCATGAAGAGCACTTGATAGACACGTGTCACACTCCGAATATAATTGTCAATTTATGGTATATCAGCTACTCCTCCCTAAGCCTCAGTTCTGTTAAGCTTGCGCAGAGCTGAGGTTAGGATTTCTGAAGAGTCATGCGTGTTTTCTCATAAATGCGCCGTTGTATATTCTGATAAAATAGTGTTGATGGGACAGTTAACGCCCCATCATTGCATTAGCCGCCGGTTAAACAATCGAGGCCATTATCATCCCAATCGTCAGTTGGATTTCGGAGCTATAAATGCCATCTTTTCTTTGAATGGTCTTATAAATAGAAGAAATCCCCCAAGAAGAGCTTCTTATGAACACTCAAAAGCACCAAGTGTATTTTTGAGCAAGAAGGAAACCTCAAGGAAATTTTTGGTGTGCTTGAAGATTACTCCATCCATCGACCTTCTAATCTCCAGTCAGTTGTGAAAGTACACTTTTCTATTCATTCTTGTTATTTTGTTTCTGTCCTTCTTCCCCCATTTTTTGTTTGAGTTCGAACTTGGAAAGATGGTTGCTTCTAACGCTCAGTCGAGCACAAGAGAGGAGGCACTAGGCCTTAACTTGAGTGATGAAGCTAAGAATGCTTCAGGTGATAGTTCGGAAGTGCTTCTAATTAAAGCACACCTTGAGCCCAAGAATAGGGAGGTCGGTACATCAGGAAAACCTCATAGAAGAGAAAAGGGTGAGACTACCATAACTGAGGGCCTATTAGAGGCCCTAAAGGTCAATTTTCACTTTCCAAAAAATGTGCTCTGTAGAATACCGAGGGCTATAGATCGCTTATCTAACCTCGAGAGAGGAGAGATATGCGCCTACCTTGAATGGTTCTAGGTTGGTGTTTGCTTTCCCCTTCACCATTTAGTGAACAAGTTTTTAAGTTGGTTCAAAATCTGTCTTGCCAAACTAAACATCAATAGTTGAAGGCAGTTGATGGCCTTTTTAGTCTTAGGGCATCAAAACAAAGTCAAAGTAAACCCAAACCTCATTAGAAGTAACATGGACATGAGGTACCTGAAGTAAGAAGGGATGTTTTATATGTCCTTCGATAAAAGGTTCAAGGCACTAACCTCTGTACCCATTCTAACAAAACATGGAAGAAGTTGTACTTTTTTGTAAAGAGTGGCTGGGAATATGAGGACTTCGAGAACATGAGCAGTTTTTTTCCTCGGCCCACCAGTTTTAAGGGTGAGCCTACCAACCTTCAAACGCTATTTCTAATATTACTTTTTTTATTCTCATTTGACTAATGATGTTTGAATTTTTTCTGCCACAGATAAGAAAGCTTGGAGAAGGTCGACCTTCAGCCCCAACCTACAAGAAAAATATAAGAGACTTCTTCGCCCCCATGACAAGGTCCTTACCCTTCAAAACTTCATAGACGCAAGACTTATAAAAGATAAGTCAGAGATCCTGAAAAAGACAGTTCTGACGAACTAGACTCTAGGATCTAAGAAGCTTGAGGGGACATCCACCTCTGCCGAATAGGCTCTTTCCTAAAAGAAGAGGAGGACTGAGGTTAGCAGGCCCAATTCCCCCCTCAAACGTACAGTTTTTGAGGAGCTGGCTTTGCCTATCGTACGACGTGGGCTTCTTCCGCCTCTAACCCTAATGGTACGCCTTGAATCCTGAGGCAAAGGGAAGATGGGCACAGTTCCTCTAGGGGTGGCCATGGCTGAAATGGGCGAGATTGCCATAAAGAAGGCCTATGAGGAGGCTTAGAGCTCGGCTGCCAGTCCCTTCAAGGGTTTGAAGCCTCAGAAGATTGCTAGGGACCTTATGGTTTCCTATATGAGGGTAAGATTTTCCTGATTTGTGCTTTTAGTCAATTTATTCATATATTTTCCAACCTTTTATTATTGCTAAGTTAATTCTTCATTGCTTTGTAGGTGGCTCATGCTATGGTTGCCATTATAGATTGCCCTGAAGAGTCTAAACGGGTGGATAAGCTTCAAGCTGAGCTGGATGAAACAAGGCTCCAACTTGGGACTGCCCAGTCTACTACTCTATTCATTGAAAGGAAGCTAAAAGAGTCATTCACTGCCCTCTCTGTTCTAGAATCTCAAAAGAACGCTTTGGCTTCAAACTTAGAGGCTCTAAAGAGAGAGAAATAAAAATATGACGTTACTGCTGCTCAGAAGCTTGCCACTAGTGTGCAGGTGGCGAAGGAAGAGGCAAAGAGAGCCCTCAAAGAAGGGGTGCAAAAGTTGAGGGAAGAGTTTACAGACCATGGGTTTGAAACCTTTAGGAAAATGATTTAGAAGCTCTATCCCGACCTTGACATCTCTAAAGTAGATGAAGTTTTAGTGGATGAGCCCATAATGAGTCCTCTTGAAGCTGCCCTAGTGGAGGCTACTGATCTCGAGCAAGAAGCTCCTCCTGACGAGGATCATTAGTTAGGATCCTTGTACTTCTACCGATCATATATATAATTATCTTTTTGGCTCCAGAGCTTAGTTTTGAGTGTTTATTGCTTTGCTTAGTCTTCATAACTAATTAGAGGTGTGACCTAACTTGAAAAATACTCGTGAAACTAAAATCAACATTAATATCAAAATGACATGATTTAGCGCTGCGTTTCTCTATGATAGATAGGTAACAGATGGACCAGACCTAAGCACTTGTACGATTTTTAGGGGTCTATACGTTGGTAAAATGGACCAGACTTGTAACACTTGTGATAGACCAAATTTGTAACACTTGCGATGGACAAGGTTTTTAGAGGTCTATACATTGATAAAATAGACCAGACCTATAGCACTTGTAAGGTTTTTGGGGGTCTGTACATTAGTAAAATAAACCAGACCTGTAGCACTTGTAAGGCTTTCGGGGGTTTGTACATTGGTAACAAGCTTTGAAGTAAATAAAAGAATAACCTTATTATTGATAATACTTGTGTAAGTGTTCGCTGTTTCAAGACTTGGGTACAGACTTCCCAGTTAAATCTTCTAACTAATAAGTCTTAGGTTTGACAATCTTGGTTACCTTGTAAGCTCCTTCCTAGTTAGGGGAGAGTTTTTCCATGGTGGGATTTTTAGTGTTTGGGAACACTATTCTTAAGAAAAGATCTTCGAGCTGAAAATTAATGGGTTTTAACCCCTGTTTGAAACATTTAGTTATTCACTGCTGGTAGGCTTTAGTCCTGATCTAAACTTCCTTGTTCCTTTCTTCCAAAAGGTCTTGATTTTCTACGAGCTGTTTGTCATTGGTCTCTTAGTTAAAGAGATCTGTTTTAAGGGTCAGAAGACCAATCTCTACGGGAATGATTGCCTCAATGCCATAGCTGAGTGAAAATGGTGTCTTCGTAGTTATGGTTTTTTTAGTAGTTCGATAAGCCCAGAGCACCCCAAGGAGCTCTTCGACCCATCTTCCTTTAGCTTTTTCCAACTTTCTCTTTATGGCTTCGAGAATAATACAGTTGGTGACCTCGGCTTACCCATTAGCCTAAGGATGCCTAGAAGAGGAGAAGTGGTGGCTAATATGGAGGTCTTTACAAAACTTCCTAAGTACCTTTCTTGTAAACTGTGTCTCATTGTCTAAAATAATGACCTTAGGTATACCGAACCTACATATAACGTTCTTCCAAGTGAAGTTCTTGAACTCTACCTCAGTTATGTGGGTCAGTGGTTCAACTTCTACCTATTTAGAGAAGTAGTCAATGGTGACTAGTAGAAACCTCTTGTTCTGAGGAACTTTTGGTAATGGTCCTACGATGTCCATTCCCTATTGGGTGAACGACCAACGACTTGCAATAAGGATGAGTTTGTGCTGATGTTGATGTTGGTAAGAAGAAAAACGTTGACATTTTTCACACTTCTAAACGTATTCCTTAGCTTGTTTTAGCATACTGGGCCAGTAATAGCCTTGAGTTTGTGCTCAGTGTGTCACTACCTTAAACTCAACCTATGCGGATTAGGGGTAAGTGACCAACACTGTAACTTAGAAAGGCTGTACAAAATTAAATGAATTGCATAAAACAGTAATAAGCTTTTTTTTCTTTTATGTATCAAGCGCGGAAGCTACAGACATACAACTCATCTGATATCCAAATAAACTTTAACAATCATCAATAAAATCATTCCTAAATACAATTTTCGTCATCATTGATCACAACTCAAATCTAATGACATCTTTTAATATCACTAAGCCACAATGTCTATCATTAATATCAACCTTAGAGGATATATACACAAATTAAGGCTCGAAGCTATACAACGTCAAAGTTTCCCACAAGTATATCCCTAGCTTCATTAGTGACCATCATTGTCTTTCCTTCCATATCGTGTTACCTAAAAAATTGTTATAATTCTGGGCTGAGCTAACTTAGCTCAGTAAGTAAATCATTTACCCTGCTATAGATTAAACAAAGGTGTATAACAAAAGAGTAATCATAGGATTTCAGGCTTAAAGGGATCGACCATCAGGCCAGAGTAACACAGTTTCATAAGGAGTTCACAAATGCGATAACGATGATTAAACAAATCAATAAGCACAGATTTATCAACATATATCATTTAGTTGCCCAAATCAAGGAATTCAAATTGAATACAAAGATAAGTCTCATTGGCGTATTTATCATCCGAAGGTAACATCACTAAGCCAACAAATGGTGTGGGATCAAACATATAGAATTTTGGGTCAAA
The DNA here is from genome assembly GCA_008638375.1 of Nyssa sinensis. Lineage (NCBI taxonomy): Eukaryota > Viridiplantae > Streptophyta > Magnoliopsida > Cornales > Nyssaceae > Nyssa > Nyssa sinensis. Next base: position 37,361,980 of record CM018035.1, read on the forward strand.
TGGATATACAAATTTGAGTTGAATAGATATAAGGGTCTGGGTCAAATAGATATAAGAATCCGAGTCAAATAAATATAAGAATCTGAGTCTAATAGATCAACAATCATAGTGCGAAATCAAACATATGGAATACTCAGTCAAATGGATATATAAATCTGGGTCAAATAAATATGAGAATCCGAGTCAAATAAATGAACATAAAACGTTTAGTTACTAAAGTCAAAGGGGTTCAAATCGAATAAAAAGATAAGCCTCAAAGGCATATTTCACATCCAAAGGTAAAATTATCAAATCAACAAAGGGTGTAGAATCAAACATATACAAATTGAGTCAAATAGATGCTCTCAACAAATATGGGCTAGCTACTCCCAAACAACACTCATCTAGGTTCACCACTCATCTCTCGGTTTCCTTAAATGGCACCAAGAGCTCTTATCAAAATCATATCGTCATCAGGACTATGTGTTAAGTATCATTCCCAAGCCTTGACCCGTAGGTTATCAGCATCGCAAAACGAGCATTGTGACAAGCATAACACCGAGTAGTCACAAATAATGTCATCAGCAAAAGGATTGGCCAAGGTATGTACATATACATAGATTACAAAAGGGATCACAATGATCACAAGGATAAGATAAAACTAAGGAGTCAAGGACTCATAGATATTCACAATCAATAGAATCTCAACAAATCACAAATTCCACAACATGAAAATCACAATGGACAATAGGTTGTGGACTTAAAGCAATTTATTAATGCACAATTTCAAGAAACAAGAATTGGCAGTCATCCAAGTAGGCCACATTAGCCACATATTAGGATTCGGGTTTACTTACATTAGGTCCTTAGCATTGCATTCCTATACTGGTACCATAGTAGCTATCCCAAAGTCTACTTCCATTTTTTCATCAATTGGGTGATCTTGTAATCATGGATAAAAAATACATTGTACATTGAATTAGTATTCATTCTAATTCTAAGCATCTTTATTCAGCGTTTTAAGTTCTTTTGAACTTAGTCTAATCGATTAAGAGATCCTCAAATTCCTAATTTAGGGTTTCTGATGCTTTATAGCTTATTTGGCCCTTAAAGGGCATAATGGTAATTTATACTTTTTTTGTCCCATGTTTTTTTTCATACATGATTTACATATTCGGACTTCATTTTGAGTCCAGTTGGTCCTTAAAACATTTACATAGACTTTTTAATTTCATTTATACAATTCTGGTAATTTCATTAAGTCTTAAGGACGTATTCGTCATTTTTTAGTTTGTTATCGGGTCTTATTTTTCTCAAAAGGACATCACCGTTAGGTCTGAAATATTGAAGATAACCTGTTTAGGCTTTTTTGAATCTTAATTTGCACATCTGTAGCTTATATTCAGCCTAGGGGCATTTTTGTAGTTTTAGACTTTCATGTGTCTATATTTTAGTACTTTGTTTGCTAGAATGGACTCCATCATTGAGTCCGGAATGTCAAAGAAAGTTAGAATATGCCATCTCTAACATTTAACTAGCTTTTGGATTACTAAGGGCATATTGGTAATTATGACATTTTACATGTTTATATTTTCGGGACTTCCTTTCATAAAATGGATCTTGTCATTGGGTCTAGAATGCCTAAAAATGTTAAGATGGTATTTTTATAGTTATTGGAGTTTAATTGATCGCATAATTAACCATGAGGACATAATTAAATTTTTTTTTATTTGTCCGTTAATATTTTTTGGGATCTAATTTCGCAAATCGAACTCTGTCATTGAGTCTGGAATTCCCAAAAACATTGAGTTAGAGTCTTCTTTCATTTTAATTGGCCTATTTTTGGCCTAAGGGCATTTTGGTAACTTTTATAATTTAAAAATGATTTAAAATTATTTTTTAATTAATTTCTTGGGCCCTTCCGTAATTAATAGAAACATTTGGGGGTTAAAATATAAATTCAAGAAGTTATTGAATAAACCGCCCGGCTTAGTCCCGAATTAATTGAACCAGCTCAGTTAAGTTAAGAACCAAATGGTTTAATCTAGCTCATTACATCAGCATGACGTCATGCTGATGTCATGCCTCATTAAACCAAATGAAATCGTTTGGTTAGCTTGTGGATTTGTCTGATGCGGGTCAGGACCCGAACTGAATCCGATCCGAATGACCCGACCCATATCGTATTCGTCTCCTTCGTTTTTCTAATGAGGGCTCCGGTCGCCTTTTCGGTGTCGGCGATCACCGCCGACTGTTTTTCGGTGACAATACCAACCTGGTTCGAACCAGTTTTTCATGGGGATTCCATATTCAAGGTCGGATTTTGGTTTCGTATAGGTTTGGCCATCGAAATAGGTAGTTGCAGTGGTTGTTCCGGTGGACCACAATTTTTCGGCGAACACTTTTGTTTCTATTCCGTCAAGTTTTAGTCACTGTTTTCACTTCATTTTCTTTCCACTGTGTTCCTCGAACCCCTAGGGACCATTTCCCCATTCCTAAATACGATTAGATCGAGCTCAACTACAAGTTCTCGATTTCTCTCTCCTAATTTTGAATCGCAATATCTCACTAGTCTACCGACCATTTTCTGTGATTCAAGTGGCATTGTGTCCCATTTTTTATACTCTTTCAAGCCCTGCTTAGTTTTAAGTTTAGATCAATATGGGTTCAAAACCCAATTTTTCTCGCTTTCAAGTATTAAGGGTTCTAAGGTTTTCTAGCCCAACAGTTCCCATTTTTGTGATATCCCGACCTAATTACTATATAATTAGGGATCCTTAGAAAACTTTAAAGGAATATTAATTTACGATTAGACCATGACGGTAGACTTTGTAAGAGTTACAATAGAAGAAATGGGCATGAAAAATGATGATGAAATTAATCAGGAAATACTTAAATATCCAACCAAGTATGTCACGACCCGAAATCCACCCTATGCAGATCTCGTGTCGCGGGGCCGACCCGAAGGCCGTCCCTACTTTTTCCATTCCAGTATCATAATACTAATATGCAATGTACTAAAAATTTTAAACAATGAACAGCGGAAGCCTTTATCAATTACAGTAATCCAGCGGAAGTCTTTTTAAATAATTTAAACAGCAGAAGTCTATTAAATACATGACATAGTTCTACATAATACAAAATGAGAACTAATACGTAACCAGCACCCGGGGGTGGTGAATACATGAGAGAACTAACATAGACTGATACAGTACTTCAAAATGTCCTCCTACGCTCTCAGACTCCTACTGGGGTCTCGCAGCATCATCACCTGAAATGGGGGTAAGTGGGGTGGAATGAGCTATGAAGCTCAGCAAGTAAACCAGACCTCCGACATTGGTATCGATTATAAAGAACATGAATCCATGAATAAAAATATGATAGCCAATCATAAGAAGTAAGATGCTGTGATAGCCAATGAGAACAGTTGCCATGAAGGCCAATAAATAGTGGGGCACAATATACAATCAGAAGTAATGAATAAGCAGTGATAAGGGTTTCTCAACAATAACCTGTCACAATAAAAGTACTGCCACAATAAAACGATGTCAATCAAACCAATGAACAACGTAAGATAATCCATAAGAAACAGTAATCCATAAGGTACAGTAGCCATTCAACAATATATCCATAACAATAATCCAATGGAGATGCTTATAATCTGTAGTAGGGAATGGCAACCCCTCTGCATAATTCGAGGCCCGGCATACCTCTCAGTTAAACTCACATCTTTTGCCACACGTCCGTTCAAGGACTAGTTCGTCACAGAAGCATCGGATGGATATTGTGACTGAGCACAATTCCAGCATTTATAAACATAGCATGATCATTTGTGATTCCATAAGGAGTATGAAAATGGAATATCATATATACAGTAAAGCATAACAGTAAGCCTTTCAAGGCATGGTTCAATATGATAACAATAGCACAATAGTCAATTAATGTCCACAAGATAGAACAATATCGCATTGTGGATAGCAATAACGTGAGGTACTTTCAAGAGTACAAGTTTGGCAGTAAAGAATAAACTTGGCTTTAGAAACACCACATGGAAGAGAAAGTGATCCACTTACCTCTATCGTGATTCTATCTCAGAAATCCGTGAGTATACCCTTGCCTTTCGAGTTCCCTATATATCAGTGAATACATTTTAGAATAGATTCTATTCATCAAATTTTATGCCTTTCTATCATAAGTATTTCAAATACTATTTTAGACTTTACCATTGAGTCCGGAATGCCGAAGAAAGTCGGTTTAGGCTTTCGCGGAATTCCATTTGGACTTTTGTACTAAAAAGGGCAAAATAGTCATTTTGCACTTTTGCGGTATTTTATCCTTCGGGGTCTCATCTCGTAAAACGGACCCCACCATTGGACTCAGAACGTCCAAGATAATAGGTTTTGACTATTCATTTGCATCGTTTGGACTTCGTTTGACCTCTTTTTGGAATAGGGGCATTATTGTAAAAATTAATATTTAATTAATTTTTATATTTGGGCAACAGTGAAATTTCTTAAAATATTTGGGGCCGGTTCATAAATTCCAAAAGCTGCGGTCTGAACCAGTTGGTTCAGACCTAAAAACCCTAAACCGGTCAGTCCTTCTCCTGAACCAAACGGTTCAGTTCAATTCATAGAACCGGATTAACATATCCACCCTAACCACCTTATCCATGGTTTGGATAACCCCCAAACCCCATTTCTATTTATTATCCCTGCAACCAAACAGCCCAATCTCATTTAAATTAAAGACCCAAAACGGCACAGTATCATTTAACCATTTATATCCGGTCGGGTCCCGACCCGGATCCAACCCGAATCCGTCTAGACTTAACCCGATAGCCTCCCCGATTTTTCGGTCATCTCCCTCAAAGCTCCGGTGAGCAACCAGTAGGGTTCCGTCACCATCTCCGGTGACGGCAACCTATTTCCGATGATTCTTCCCCCATTTTGAATGCCATTTCATTCCCCTTTTTATGTAGAATATATTTATAACTTTAGTTTTCCGTTTACCCTTTTAATTCTTCATGAAATAGGGGTTTAACATCTCCGGCCGAATCTCCAGCCAAGTGACAGTTTTCATTTTTATGGCGTTTTAAGCACTGTTTTGTCCCTCTTTTCATTCTATTCAATTTCTGCACTTCGTGGGATCATTCCCATGCATTTTAAATTAAGTTTTTAGCATAAAATCTGTGTAACACAAATTATTCATGAAACCTGTAACTTGGTTTTTCTCCTTGGTTTCTAAACCTTTTCTTATCATTCTTTTTGCAATAAGTTCTATTTTTCATACTAATTTAGACCCTTATAAGTAAATACAAGCTTCATGCTTTAAATCGAAATAACAGAACTGAAATCAATTACCTGGGTTTCGGATTTTGAGCTCACTGTGACCCTTCCACCTTTCTGTTTCTGAATCAGTCTCTCTCCCTTCTTCTCCCCTTCAGTTTCTGACCCTTCTTTTCTTTTCTAACCTCTTAACTCACAACCCGTATACATATATATATAAGCACACACCAACCGCCTCACTTTCTCTCTCTGCCTTATCTCTCTCTCTCTCTCTCTCTTGCAGTCATCTTTGACTGCAGAGAACTGCCCCTTTAATCCTCTCAATCCACGTACATCCAATATACATATATATATATATACATGTATTACATATACACACCCACCACCTCACCAAGTCGGTTGGTGGGTTTCCCAAACACACACACACACAGTGATGCACACACACACACACACACAGTGATGCACACACACTGATTTTTGTTTGGAAGCTTCCTTTCTTGTTTTTCTCTTTATCTTTAATTTATATACATAATACATTTACATTATACATAATATATACTTATGAAATACATAGTTTTATACATGTCATCATAATCATATATATACGTATAACGGTATTTCTAATCACGTATACATACACTAATATTTCGTGAACTATGCATGTGTACGTACGTATGCATGCATGGGTTGCATGCATGCACGCTTTTCGAGGTAAGGTTCTGAGTTGCTCGGGTGTTACCCGACACTGGCCATATTACTGATACTATTCTGTACATACAATAAAATAATTTAGAGCTCTAAATAGCCCATATTATACTATTCAATCAACTTGCCTCGGTATATGTGTTGTATCCCAGGTCGGGATATCACATTCTTACCTCCTTAAAAATAAGTTTGTCCGCAAACTTAACGATTCTAACTCCGGTGGTCCTCGTGATTTCCGTGGTTCTTTTAACTTCATGGCCTAACTGAGTTAGTTATTTCATATTTGTTGAGAATCAAGTTTTACTGTCACATCAGATCAAGTTTTACTGTCACATCAATTATCGTAAGATTCTTTCTATAATTTCAAGTGTACCTCGAAATCCTCACGTGAGTCCCAATTGTATTCTATGGTTTCTCTAGTCTGTATTTCATAAGTTCTGTACCTTAACATGGTTCAATGATGATTCTGTTGACAATTAGTAAGCAATAAGTTAAATGGTCTGAGTATTCAGTGTCTATATTCAGTTAGCAATATATGTGGAAAGCGACATAAAACATAATTTAATACAAGTAACTCTAAGGGTATCGTTTTCTTAGATTCTATCATCATCTTGTGAAAATTTGAGAAATTAATATGTCACGTAGAGTTCTATGTCTATGTTCAATCCAACAATATATATAGGGATGTAAATATTCAGTGCCAAGTGAAATGTGGGCAGGCTATGGGTAGACTAAAGGAATACCTGCGACTACAGAGGTTGTAGCCTGCACATCCTCTGGGAAAATAGAGAAAACCCGTCCTGCCTGCTGTTGGACATTTCCTTGTCCACTCCTCTGGGTCGGGGGTCTAGGTGCTGCTATTGCTGGTGTTGTAGGTCCAGCTGATGCAATCTAGTCGTGGCCTGAGCATTCTGGGGACATAGTCTCGCAATATGCCCTTCCTTGCCACAATAGTAACAAGTGTTGCTACCCCTAAGGCACTGGCCTTTGTGGACCTTCTGGCAGCGAGTGCATTGGGTAGCACTTCCTCTAGTATGGTCTGGTCTCCTCTGAATGGGCTCTGTGGTCTGGGATTCAGTCCCTGGTCTAATAAATGTAGGTCCTAGTCCAGAGGAAGAAGGCCCTTGCCCCCTACTCTGGTTACCTCCCTGTTTCTGGTTCCCTCGTCTCTTGGCGTATTCCTCACCACTCCTTTCTATAATACGGGCCGTTTCCACGACATCATCATAAGTAGTCAGTCGATGGGACACCAATCTATCTTTGATAGGCCACTTCAGTCCTTCCTCAAATTTGCGAGCCTTCAAGTCCTCGGTACTAATAGCACCAGGGGCAAATCTGGCCAACTCAGTAAATTTGGCCTCGTATTGCTCCACTGTCATTGTCCCCTGTTGCAGTACCATAAACTCAGCAACTCTCCAGTTTCGTACTTCTTGGGAGAAGTACTTCTTATTGAAGATATCAGTAAATCGTTGCCAGTTCATGCCTGGCTCTTTATCTTCTTCTATCATCCACCATTTATGTGCCATACCTTTGAGCAGATAAGTGGCGTATGCCACTTTTTGGACTTCAGTGCATATTAGGATTTTAAAGATCCTGTTCATCTCTAATAACCACTCCTCAGCTATAGTGGCTCCTCCTGTATCGTCAAATGTCGGGGGTTTCATTTTCTGAAACCGCTCATATAAGTATGCAGCGTCTCGCTCATTTCCTTGACGATGCCCTACATTGTCGCCTGTGTTGACAGGCTGTTCCTGTTGTACTGGCTGTGCCTGTTGGTTAGCACCAGCCTGAATCTGTGGTAGACTTTCAATGATAGTCCGCATCATTCTTTCCAGTTGTTCTAAACGATCCATGGGTAACAGGACCTTGCCTCGTGTTTACTATGTCTGTAAGGATTACCCGTGATGATAACCAATAAAATAACCAATGAGATAACCAATGAGATAACTAATAAGATAACCAGTCAATGTATAAGGCAATTAGTCAATGATTGTAAAATATAAAGTATCAGTCATATCTAACAGTCTTAACTCTAGTCCTTATCTCCCATGACTCACAATCGAACCTATAGCTCTGATACCAAGCTGTCACGACCCGAAATCCACCCTATGCAGATCTCGTGTCGCGGGGCCGACCCGAAGGCCGTCCCTACTTTTTCCATTCCAGTATCATAATACTAATATGCAATGTACTAAAAATTTTAAATAATGAACAGCGGAAGCCTTTATCAATTACAGTAATCCAGCGGAAATCTTTTTAAATAATTTAAACAGTAGAAGTCTATTAAATACATGACATAGTTCTACATAATACAAAATGAGAACTAATACGTAACCAGCACCCGGGGGTGGTGAATACATGGGAGAACTAACATAGACTGATACAGTACTTCAAAATGTCCTCCTACGCTCTCAGACTCCTACTGGGGTCTCGCAGCATCATCACCTGAAATGGGGGTAAGTGGGGTGGAATGAGCTATGAAGCTCAGCAAGTAAACCAGACCTCCGACATTGGTATCGATTATAAAGAACATGAATCCATGAATAAAAATATGATAGCCAATCATAAGAAGTAAGATGCTGTGATAGCCAATGAGAACAGTTGCCATGAAGGCCAATAAATAGTGAGGCACAATATACAATCAGAAGTAATAAATAAGCAGTGATAAGGGTTTCTCAACAATAACCTGTCACAATAAAAGTACTGCCACAATAAAACGATGTCAATCAAACCAATGAACAACGTAAGATACTCCATAAGAAACAGTAATCCATAAGGTACAGTAGCCATTCAACAATATATCCATAACAATAATCCAATGGAGATGCTTATAATCTATAGTAGGGAATGGCAACCCCTCTGCGTAATTCGAGGCCCGGCATACCTCTCAGTTAAACTCACATCTTTTGCCACACGTCCGTTCACGGACTAGTTCGTCACAGAAGCATCGGATGGATATTGTGACTGAGCACAATTCCAGCATTTATAAACATAGCATGATCATTTGTGATTCCATAAGGAGTATGAAAATGGAATATCATATATACAGTAAAGCATAACAGTAAGCCTTTCAAGGCATGGTTCAATATGATAACAATAGCACAATAGTCAATTAATGTCCACAAGATAGAACAATATCGCATTGTGGATAGCAATAACGTGAGGTACTTTCAAGAGTACAAGTTTGGCAGTAAAGAATAAACTTGGCTTTAGAAACACCACATGGAAGAGAAAGTGATCCACTTACCTCTATCGTGATTCTATCTCAGAAATCCGTGAGTATACCCTTACCTTTCGAGTTCCTTATATATCAGTGAATACATTTTAGAATAGATTCTATTCATCAAATTTTATGCCTTTCTATCATAAGTATTTCAAATACTATTTTAGACTTTACCATTGAGTCCGGAATGCCGAAGAAAGTCGGTTTAGGCTTTCGCGGAATTCCATTTGGACTTTTGTACTAAAAAGGGCAAAATAGTCATTTTGCACTTTTAAGGTATTTTATCCTTCGGGGTCTCATCTCGTAAAACGGACCCCACCATTGGACTCAGAACGTCCGAGATAATAGGTTTTGACTATTCATTTGCATCGTTTGGACTTCGTTTGACCTCTTTTTGGAATAGGGGCATTATTGTAAAAATTAATATTTAATTAATTTTTATATTTGGGCAACAGTGAAATTTCTTAAAATATTTGGGGCCGGTTCATAAATTCCAAAAGCTGCGGTCTGAACCAGTTGGTTCAGACCTAAAAACCCTAAACCGGTCAGTTCTTCTCCTGAACCAAACGGTTCAGTTCAATTCATAGAACCGGATTAACATATCCACCCTAACCACCTTATCCATGGTTTGGATAACCCCCAAACCCCATTTCTATTTATTATCCCTGCAACCAAATAGCCCAATCTCATTTAAATTAAAGACCCAAAACGGCACAGTATCATTTAACCGTTTATATCCGGTCGGGTCCCGACCCGGATCCAACCCGAATCCGTCTAGACTTAACCCGGTAGCCTCCCCGATTTTTCGGTCATCTCCCTCAAAGCTCCGGTGAGCAACCAGTAGGGTTCCTGTCACCATCTCCGGTGACGGCAACCTATTTCCGATGATTTTTCCCCCATTTTGAATGCCATTTCATTCCCCTTTTTATGTAGAATATATTTATAACTTTAGTTTTCCGTTTACCCTTTTAATTCTTCACGAAATAGGGGTTTAACATCTCCTGCCGAATCTCCGGCCAAGTGACAGTTTTCATTTTCATGGCGTTTTAAGCACTGTTTTGTCCCTCTTTTCATTCTATTCAATTTCTGCACTTCGTGGGATCATTCCCATGCATTTTAAATTAAGTTTTTAGCATAAAATCCGTGTAACACAGATTATTCATGAAACCTGTAACTTGGTTTTTCTCCTTGGTTTCTAAACCTTTTCTTATCATTCTTTTTGCAATAAGTTCTATTTTTCATACTAATTTAGACCCTATAAGTAAATACAAGCTTCATGCTTTAAATCGAAATAACAGAACTGAAATCAATTACCTGGGTTTCGGATTTTGAGCTCACTGTGACCCTTCCACCTTTCTGTTTCTGAATCAGTCTCTCTCCCTTCTTCTCCCCTTCAGTTTCTGACCCTTCTTTTCTTTTCTAACCTCTTAACTCACAACCCGTATACATATATATATAAGCACACACCAACCGCCTCACTTTCTCTCTCTGCCTTATCTCTCTCTCTCTCTCTCTCTCTCTCTCTCTCTTGCAGTCATCCTTGACTGCAGAGAACTGCCCCTTTAATCCTCTCCATCCACGTACCTCTAATATACATATATATATATATATATACATGTATTACATATACACACCCACCACCTCACCAAGTCGGTTGGTGGGTTTCCCAAACACACACACACACAGTGATGCACACACACTGATTTTTGTTTGGAAGCTTCCTTTCTTGTTTTTCTCTTTATCTTTAATTTATATACATAATACATTTACATTATACATAATATATACTTATGAAATACATAGTTTTATACATGTCATCATAATCATATATATACGTATAACGGTATTTCTAATCACGTATACATACACTAATATTTCGTGAACTATGCATGTGTACGTACGTATGCATGCATGGGTTGCATGCATGCATGCTTTTCGAGGTAAGGTTCTGAGTTGCTCGGGTGTTACCCGACACTGGCCATATTACTGATACTATTCTGTACATACAATAAAATAATTTAGAGCTCTAAATAGCCCATATTATACTATTCAATCAACTTGCCTCGGTATATGTGTCGTATCCCAGGGTCGGGATATCACAAAGTATCATAACTAATCCAGTTAAATTGAGTCAATTCCACAGAAGATAAACTTATAATAAGCATAAAAAAATATATATTAAGAAATTTAGAGATGTACAAATTAAGCATACTTAGTAAATAAAATATTAAACAAAAGTTAAAATTTTGCCCAATACAACAAAAAGAGGAAAAAGATCGGAAAAATGGGCCAAAAGTGTTGGTCAAGGGATTTGATCCCAAGATCAAAAAAAAGTGGGAAAAACTTATACACAAAAAGTCAACTGATAGGAGCATAATATTCATTATTTTTAATTCCTTTATATTTAGTTTTGTGGTATATTTTTTGTTTTAGTGAGGTAATTAATTTATTTATTGAATTAGGAAAGCACTGATGGTAAAAGAATAATTTTGTGCAATTTTTGGCTTTCGGACAGATTTTACCTATGAAGCTTCACTTAAAATTTGGATTGTGCTAGAATTCGAGAATGAAGAAGTGGTCTTCATGGAATTTTTAGAGGACATCTTGGGCTTTCCAAAAAGGTCTGGTTTACAAAAATTCAACTTCGTTTGAGCCTCCAAACATTGTTTCGAAAACAGGCCTGGAAAACTGTTCCGCGCAGCTGAATTTCTGTCCGACCAGCCGATTTCAACGGGACATAGCTTGAGTTTTCAAAATCCAAATCAGGTGATTCAAAATTCTAAAATTATCTACTCTTCGAGGGCTACAACTTTTGTGAAGAACCCGAATCAAGATTCAGTCATTTTCAGATGAAAAAATAGCTTGTAAGTTTTAGCAATGCTGATAATTTTCAGAAAATTAGTTCTAGCAGTGGGGTGCATCTTTCATGGGCTGGGCTTGCACTGGACGGCTGAATGAAACACAAAAGCAGAAAAGTCAAAGAAGAATAAACAAAAGACAAAAGTGGAAAAAAAATGAGAAGGGTCAAAAGTAACGGCTAGTGGGGCCCATGAACCAAAGGAGTGATGGGCTTGGGCGTGCATTCCTAGGCGCGGAAGTGGCTGTGCAGGAGAGGAAGAAAGTCTAGCGTTGGGCTTTCATTGTGGGACGTGCCTAGGGCTTGAGGAGTATAAAAAAAGAGGAGAACAGCGGCGCGAAGGGGAGCGAAGCGGCTCAGGGAAAAATTGAAGGAAGCTAGAGGGCTGGCCGCGGCGCAACAGAGTGCGGCACATAAGGGAACGAAAGTGGAGATACAGGAACAGTAATTTATTAGTTGTATTTTCTTATTCAATTATGTTAGGCTAGATTTTTAATTTAGTTCTAGGGGATTTCGAACCCTCATTACAGTTTAATGATTGAATCAATTCAGTAACATTATTTCTTCATTCTCTTAATTTGTTCATGGTAATCTGTTTAAATTATTTTATTGATATTTAGTTTGATTGATTTAATCAGACCTGTTAGATTGATCAGATTATTATCAATTGCTAGATTCAGGAAGTATATTACGTAATTGATATGGTTCCTAATCAATTGTGGCAAATAGTGATAGATGATTGTGGTCAAGCTTTTGTTTATTGTTATGATTATCGTGACCTAAGTTAAACAATCCGAACTTGTGTGATTGTTGCTTAGAATAATATAATTTCCTAGATATTAATGCTGCCATTATATTAAATTTAGAGAGCTTGTTCTAAATTGTGTAATGGTTAGAATCTAATGGAGAGCTTGTTTCATTAGTGAGGAATTAAGGGAAAATTTCGGGTAGCAGAGCTTGTTGTTACCTAGGATTATTAGATTCATTGAAGGGGAGGATAATGTTATAATTAATTGATTGATCCATTAACTGTGAGGGTGAGATTGAACCGAAGAACTGAAGTTTTTAATTCATTGATTTCTATTATTAATTTAATTTTCATTCGTAATTAGTTTGATCAAAATTCCAACCCCCCATTTATTGTTTTGCTATTAATTGGATTTTACTTTAGAGTTGGTCAGAATAAATAGAAAATAAATTGTGAACACTCTCTGTGGGATCGACCCTTACTCAGCTAGCTACTGTGTTTGTTTTCTTTCATTGTGTTAAGAAGTAAGGTTAATTTATTTTTGGAGTGTTAACGACGCGCTTCCATAAACTAGTTGGACTACAAGCACTTTTATACTATATATCTCATAAGATATATATATATATACACACACACACACACACTGTAATATCCTGACCCGGGATACCGGGTCACATGGCACGAGTTACGAGGTTAAGAAAAATTGTGTAAGATTTTTACACTTAAGAGAAAAATTAATTAATTAAATAATTAATTAATTTCAAAAATGAGAGTATATTTAATTATTTAAATTAATTTCAAATAACCACACATATACACACATTTATGGTGTATTGTGTGTGTATGTTATCAAGTGTATATAAGTATGTATATATATATATATATATATCTATATACATGTATATAAGGAAAGATATATATATATATATATATATCTATATATATGTGAACAGTAGTGCAAGTGGGTGTGTGTGTCGGCTGTTGTGTGTGAGTGTGTGTAGATGAGTTTGTGTGTGTGTATATATAATATACATATAACACAAAAATATCAAGGACCCATTTAATGTAGGTTGCCAAAAATAAAAAAAAAAAAGCAGAATTAATGGAGTGTAAGATGGGTTGATAAGGTCAAGAATAGAGGCTGCAAACGTGTAGAGAGAGAAAGAGAAAATGAAGAGAGAGAAGAGTCGGTTTCCTTTCTTTAAAAAGAAACCAATACATATCTTGCATGCTTGACCACTTAAGGAAGCAGAGAAAGAGAATAGAGGAAGAACCAGAGGTAGAAGAAGGTTAAAACCGTAGCAAAAGGTAAGAGATATTCAAAGTTTTAATGTTTCTCTCTCTAGAAATTAGCATGAATATGAACTGTTTTTGAGTTATATATGATCACATGATGCTAGATATATATGTACAAGACTGTCAAGCATGATTTTAGGCTTCAAAAACACCAAGAAATGTAAACCCATGAAGAACCGCCATGGGAGGACCTTGCTTATAGCAGGTCTGAACCTATGGCAACCAAACTTTGTTTGATGTATAGAGACCTCAAGAAAACCTTAAGGGTATTCTAAAAACCTATACCCGCTGACCACAAAACTAAAGAACCGACCTCCATAAAGTGAGTTACAAGTTTCGGTTGTTGAAACCAACCTGTCAAACTCCTACCAAAATGGATAAAATAGAATGGGAAATGAAACTATAAAGAAAATGAGTCAAGATAGAACAAATCCCATGGGATTTGGCCAAGAAATGAGCATGAACCACGGGTTTACAGTTCGGGTTATCATGGTTTAAACCCAACGTTTGAACCATATTCGAAGGCCCTAAATCGATACAAAAACATGTATTAAGATATTAGGAAGTGATTGGAAAAGAAAGCAGAGAAAATGGGTGCTCAAAACACCACGAAATTCAAACTGTAAAAAATTAGGGTTCGGATGTGAACAGTGTCGACCTCGTGGGGAAGACGACACTGTTCAGGCCGGGCTATGGTTCGGGTCGGGCCTGGGTTAAATCCGGATCCATCCGATTATGGGTTATTTAAACGGTGACGTTTAAAGGCTAAACATTTTTAAAGTTTAACCATTAGGGATGACGTCATCATGACGTTAGCATTACGTGGCAAACCGGCTAAACCGGTTGGTTTGCAACTAAACCGGACCGGTTCACTTATACTTGAACCGAACCCTTTGGTTTTCCAATTTAATTAAAAACCAAATAAACCAAGATTTCCTCTATTTACGGTTTGACCCCAACTGTTTTGTGCAATTACACTGTGGCCCAACTAATGAGGAATTTATGCAATTAAGCCCCTGAAAAATAATTAAATAATTTATTTAATTATTTAATAAATAAAACAAAATTACTATTTTGCCCCTAAGTCATATATGAAGTAAATGAAGTCCAAATTAAACATATGAATAGTATATTTTTACTATTTTGGACATTTTAAGACCAATGGTAGGGTCCGTTTTACGAGACGGGGCCCGAAAAATAAAGTCACGTAAGGAGTAAATGACCAAAATACCCCTTAACCAAAATTAACAAGTCATTAGTGTATTCTTACTATCTCGGACCTTCTGAGTCCAATGGTGAGGTCCACGACTCGAGATGAGGTCCCGAACATAAAGTCACGTAAGGGGGTAAAATGACCAAATTACCCCTAGTACCTTAATAGCCAAATTAAAACCAGGGAAGGTCTAAATTAACTTTCTTTGACATTCCGGACTCAATAATGGAGTCCAAATTACGAAACGGAGTACAGAAAAATATGACACGTAAAACAGTAAATGACCATTTTGTCCTTTTTACATATAAAAGCCCAAATGGAATTCTTGGAAAGCCTAAACTGACTTTCTTGGACACTCCGGACTCAATAGGTAGAGTCTATTCGACCAAAAGAAATGTCTAAAATAAAAAGACATAAAATTTGATGAATAGCATCTGTCAGATGACTATAAATTAAAGTAATGCCAAAGTACAAATACTAAGGCGTATACGAGGAAACGAAATACAAAAGACACAACCCGTAAATATGTGAAGTAAAGTACGAGAAGACGCGACGCGTTAACATGTCAAGTAAATAACTTTAATTTAAAGTTAATGGAGCTACCAGAAGAGTATAAATTGAAATAAATTTCTAACACATTAATTGTGTCATAAGTTAAGAGTACGAGTTAAGTTAAGTACATATGAAATTATGAAATCGTTTTAGACTCTAATACGATTTAAGCATAAGTTAAGGAATATCGAGATGATATTACAATGAATGTGAAGTTGATGAGATGTTTATGAATTGTTCTTAGGAACTACAAGGAAAGTGGGAAAGCGCATTATTAGCACTAGCCCTAAAGGACCGAGGTGAGTAACCCTGTGTTTGAATTGGAGATTTAACTCCATGGATTTGAAAAGGTTTTAAGTTCAAAGATATGAAGTATTTGAAGTTTCAAATTCAGTATTTACATGATTCAGTTTTTAATTGATCTGTTTATATTGTGACATGCTCAGTGATTGGTTTTTCCCACAACAGTTTTCCTTCAAATATATTTCGGCATGTCTAGTTAAAATGCAATTATTGTTAAATATCCTGAATTTGCTTATTTCAAGTATACGAAGATTTTACGAAGTTATGAAAAGTATCTATGAGAAAAGTTACATGATAAATGTTTTATAAGATAATGGTGCATAAGCACATAGACAGGATTTTGGGTTACATATGAACTCAATTTCCCTGTGACAAGATTTTGGGTTACATACGAACTCAATTGACTGTCAAATGCCCGGTAGCAGGACCTAGTCCCCCAGGCAATGAGATATCTCCATTTATAAGTAAGATGGGAGTCCGGTTCGAAACGGATTCCACTAATGAAAGAGAAAAGATGACAAAGTGATTTTGGAAATGAAAGCAGGTTTTACCCTCATTTTCAAATACATATTTATGTGATTTAAAGCTAATATACTTTATTTGATAAAGTACGAGTTTCGCTTGGATACCTTAAATGTTTTCAAGCTTTATGAAACGCATATGTTTTGAGTTTTATATATTCTATCTAAGAAATACATGTTATGTTATATGTTTTGAAGTTCATGAGTATAAGTATAGCTTGAATACTTTAAATGTTTCAAAGCTATTTGTTTTATGAAATGCATATGTTTTGAGTTATATACTCTATTTGACGAAGTATGAGTTTAGCTTGAATACTTTAAATGTTTCAAAGCTACATGTTTTAAGGAATGCATATATTATGTATTCAAAGTATACGAACAATTGGCGGTGATTACTTTACAAACTTTTATGTACTAAACCACTGCTAATTGAAAACCCCATGACGAATACTGGAATTGCTCACAAGCTTAGATTAGCTTACCCGAACTTTGTTCGGACCCCCCCTTTCAGGTAATTAGCAGCAGTCTTGACTTGAGGACGACGATGATGAATCTGCTGATTTGGAGGTTATGTTCAAGTAGTTTTTGTCTAGTACTACGAACATTAAGTATGAAGTTTTGTATTAGTAAAATAGTACCCTGTTATGTGTAAGTCCTACGGGGCAATTAAACATTTATTGTTTATAAAGTTTTAAGTTTTAGTTATACTCTGAATGTGTAACCATGTATGCTATGTATGGAGCAGCAGTACCGGACGGATGTGCATAATTTAAAAATAAGAAAAGAAAAGAAAAAGTTTTTCACACTTCGGCAAAACGTACGTCGCACATCTATTCGATACCGCTGCTTATGTGAGCCTTAGCCCAAGGGTCCCCGGACCTGAGGGTGGCGGTCGCGATGCGAGATCCGCACAGGGTGGGTTTCGGGTCGTGACACACACAATAATAAACACCATTCCACCACCCACTACAACCAATCAGAATACATGAAACACCTCACCCTAAATTAAAAATATAAATATATATGTATATATATGTTATACGTATGAGAGAAGTCAGAATTGACTTTTGTGTGTGTGTATAGTTAGAAAAAGAGTGAGAAGAGAATGAAGAAGAAGAATGAGAGAAGAAGAGGGGAGAGTTCAAGCTTTGTGATGCATGCTTGGGCTTAAAGGAGGATTCAAAATCAATCAAATGGGAGAGAAGCACCATTGTTGAAGATAAACATACAAAACCATACAATTTCTCTCTCTAGAAGTTCAAATAGGAACTCATGGTTTTAAGCAATACTCATGCTTGCATGTATATACAATGATGGATATATGGGTTATATGTAGAGAAAATAAGAAAAACCAAGTTAGAATGCCTCAAAATAGTGAACCAAAATCCTAACCACCATTGTTGAGGCTCGGGGTATGGTCTGGATCAACCTAACATAAACAAATATAATAATGGAGACTTAAAACAAAGTCTAATAGGATTTCAAATTAACAAAATTTAGGCTAAACAAGTGAGGGACGAGAGAGAAACCTCAAGTTGCAAGTTTCGGCCTATGAATAGAAACGCCATGTTCGAGCACTAAATTTGTTTTTATGAATGGGGTATGAGACCCCATAACCAAGGGAGAATAATAGGCCAACTATTGTGTAATTTGGTGGCGAAATCAGCATGAACTGGGCAAGTTCAGTCACAAGTATCGAAGTCCGACAGAGCTCCTAGGCTCAATTTAATCCATAAAACCAATGCCAAAGTCTTCCATTAGCCCCCAAAAGAAGATTTGAGCTGAAAATAGAGAAGGTTCTAGACCCAAAACTGATGAAATATAGAAGAAAATCTTAGGGTTTCAACGTGAACAGTAACTTCACGCTGAAGAAGACGATGAGTGGGGAAAAGGGTTAGTCATCGGGTCGAATTTGGTTCAGGTCCTGACCCGCGTAAAATGGATCCTAATAAGTGGAACGACGTCATATTGGACCCTTAGGAAAATATATATATATAATGGGCTGACGTCAGCCTACTGTCAGCATGACGCGTCAAGCAAATAGAACCATTTGGTTTTTAACCAAATTAAACAATTCATTTGAATGGAAGAATCTGCCAAAGAGCCTTCTTCTAACTAGGAGAGTCAGCAAGCTACCAGAAGCGAAGCTTCTGGCTCCCCCTTTTCATTTCCTTGCACTAGAACCTC
Source organism: Nyssa sinensis (assembly GCA_008638375.1). Lineage (NCBI taxonomy): Eukaryota > Viridiplantae > Streptophyta > Magnoliopsida > Cornales > Nyssaceae > Nyssa > Nyssa sinensis. The sequence goes on from CM018035.1 coordinate 37,380,852, forward strand.
CTATTATACTCGTTCCAAGTATGGAGCTCGTTTACTTCCTTGCTTGTCTTATCAAACTGTCCTACTAACTAGCCCTAGCCTAACTTTTTAGTAAAATTGAACTGGTTGGTTTATTTATAAAGATTTCTAAAATCACGAATTGACCGCCCAACTTCTGATTAATTACAAAATGACCTAGAAAAATAATTTAAAATTATTTTTAAATCCAAATTGACTATAAAAAATTACCAAAATGCCATTATGCTTGAAATTGGCCAAATGAAGACCAATTAAAATATATGAATGGTCTAACCCAATGTTTTTGGACATTCCGGATCCAACGGTGAGGTCTATTTTATGGAACGAAGTCTTAAAAATATAGAAACATAAAATGTAAAAATTACCATTTATCCCTAATGATACCTGGAGCCAATTAAATATAAAAAAAGTCCATCTTGACTATTTTGGACAATTTAGACTCAATGGTGGAGTCCATTTTAGTAAAAGAAGTACCAAAAAATATGACACGTAAAAGCTTAAAATTACAAAAATGTCCCTAGGCTTAAAATAAACTATAGGTATGCAAATTTAGATCTGAAAAAGCCTAAACCAATTATCTTCGACATTCTGGACCTAACAGTGACATCCTTTTTGGGAGAAATAAGACCCGATAACAAATTAAAAAATGACTAATATGTCCTTAAACTTAATGAAACTACTAGAAGATTGTAATTGGAATAGAAAGAGCTTTAAGTTAACAGTTAAATTGTGTGATATTTTAAACAAGAATGTAAAAAGACATTGAATTTTGATTATAGGGATCTTCGTCTAAAAGAAGGATTTTTGGATGTAAGTTTTTGGACTTCAAGTGACTCTTTCATGTCACGTTGAGGTGGATTTTTATTATAGATATAAATATTAAACTTTTTAATGGCTTCGAAAATAGACGCCTTTTATTTAATATTGTTTTAAATGACCTATCGATGTATATTGTCATTTTCTTTATGGCCTTTGATAACAGATACATTGTACCTAATATATGTTTGACTGATCCATTGATATCTATATCATATTCTTTGACTCAAGAAAATATTTTATAAGATACGCATGACACTATACAGTTTCTTACCGATCTTTGAATTGTTTTGACTAAATATGAGATATGAAACTTTTATTTGAATAACTAAGATTGTTGTTAATGATTATTGATTTTGGATATGATTTTAATGTTTTGAGTGGAGCACCCTTCTATGATTGGTCATTATTGAACATATTGTGACTTTATCGAACCCTAACCACGGGGTATATTGGTGGTAAAGTCGTACAGACGGTATTATCGAACCAATTATCGAATATCGATCTCAGTCAACGAGGTTCTAATTTGCTGGCTATAGAGTTTTCTATGATTGGTCATTATTGAATAAATTATGATTTTATCGAACCCTAACCACGGGGTATATTTGTGGTAAGCCGCACAGAGTGGCATTATCAAACTAGTCTTATCGAATGTTGATATCAGTTAGCGAGGTTCTAATTTGCTGGCCATAGAAGAGGAATTTAAAGGTTTGAACTTTTATGAATATCGAATTTGAACTATGATTGAACCTTGAATCATCAAACTTAGAATTATTGAACTATGATTTTGATTTATTGAACTATGACATTGATTACCGAACTATGAAATTATTTATCGAACTATGATTGAACCATGATGTTGATTTGAACTATGATTATGATTAAATCATTATTATGATTAAACTATGTTGTTAATTATTGATTTACGATTGTGATTGAACCAAGATCCATTGAAAATTAATTTGATACTATTCCTTCAACTATTGTGTTTTGATATGGCGTATTCTAATTCTATATGAGTATAAACATTTCAGTATATAACTACATAGTAGTTTTGAAACCCTTGGCATGTCATGGAATTCTCAACAAAACCGTCGAGCTCATTACAGATGTTTGCCATGTTTTCAAGTAAAGATTAGACAGACTCGTTTCCAAGTGATGTAGGCTAAATGCTTAAGGGATGAAGCGAGTCCTTTTTTATGAGTCCTTGACTGAAGATAAACTAGATGGTTTTTGATTTTGTGAATTAAGATTGTGTAATATTATACTACTCCACTACATAGTGATATGTAAACTATATCTCTCAGAAACAATAGTTAATTAGTTGACCAGGTTGTGTAGCTTACCTTATGAATATGAAAAAGATGTTTACAGATGTTTGAAAAAAAAAAAATATTCCACTGCTTTTGACTAAATGTTAATTAGTAAGGTGTTATGATCATTGAAAGGCCTCGGTGACTGATCACGAACCCCTAATCCGCATAAGCCGGGTTCCGGGTCGTGACAATTTTTTCCCTTTTTCTGTTATTTTCAATTCTACACATATGCATACAAATTTAAACCTCATAAACAACCTTTTATAAGAAATATTTTTGTGAGAGAAACTTACTTCAATGGCCGTTTTTTGTAATACTCCAACTTAATTAATTAAATAAATTATATTAATAACGTGTTTAAAATTAAATTGAAAGATTAAATTACCCGAAATCTTGAAATGATAACCGTAGGCCATGAATAAAATGAAAGAAATGGGCAAGCGACATTCAATTATCCAAAAAGACACGCAAATTGAGAAATGGCCGAATGATTCGATTCTGAAGCCGAAATGGAAAAATAAATAAATAAAAAATTAAAAAGAGAGAAAATTAAAATTAAAATTAAAACAATAACAAACAAATATATATATATATATATGTACAATTATAAACACACACACACACACACATATATATATATATCAGTGCAACTATGTGATATGTGTGGCATGTGTTTGTAGTAGGAAACAAATGTAAGTAAATTAGAAAAGAAGAAACAGGTGCAAGGAAAGGAAAAAAAGAAGAAGAAATGGGCATGTGGTAGCAGCCACCGACCCAAGGTCGGTTAAAGGAAAAATAGAGGAGAGAAATAGAGAGAAAGCGAGAGAGAAGCTGAGGCGTAGAGGGAGAATAAGAAGGGAGAACAAGAAGGGAGAACAAGAAGAAGAAAAAACTAGGGAAATTATAAAAAAGAAAAGAAAAGCAAAAACAGGTAACAAACTTACACATTTTGATTTCTTTTTAATGTATAAATGATTTTCATAATATTAGGAGAATTTTTAAGCTTTTAGGATGGCCAAACAGTGAAGAAATTAGCAAATCGCCATAGAAGGACCTCAATGAGTGGGTCTGAAACAAGTGAAACAAAACTTATCTTAGTGATTTAGGACTTAAAATACGTTCTATATGTAACCCGAATCCATAAGAATTAAACCTGAAACATGAAAGAACAAAGAGAAATTCGGAGTTACAAGTCACGGGTCCAAAGTGGGAATTTTCTAATTAAGGTTTAATCTTGGTTTTGTGAATTGGATAGTGACCCTTAGGATGATACGATCACAACACACAAAGAATTATCAAATTTGGTTAAGAAACGAGGGAGAATAATGCCTTTTTCATGTGGCCAAAAAACTAAGATAGCTGTCGAAAACTGCATCATTTGAGGTTTAAATAATCCTAAATCAATTTTTGAGACTCCTAGGATCAAATTGATATGAAAAGCATAAAAAAAAAAAAAACAGGACGTCCAATTAGGGGGAAAAGTGTAAACAAATTTAAGTTTTGGCGACCGACGTCGAAGTATGATTAGTGTTCGATCCGGGTCAAGGTCAGTTGAGGCTTGGTTCAGGTCAACCCGGTTTGATCCTATATACCATATAACCAATACACCATCATTTTATTCAAGTAAAGGAAAGAAAAAAGAGAAAAACAGAACCGCTGCCAGTGGGGGTTCGACCCACTTGACTTGCGTACAAGGTAAAAACCTTATGGCCAAGTGACCAGCCATCGTGCCACTGAATCAATTTGTATAAAATATGATTTAAATGTATTTATAATATATAATAAAGAGAATTATTTAATTAAATTAATGTAATTTAATAAAATAACCCAATGTCCAAATAAAATAAAAAGATAGTGTAACACAATGCTTTTGGGCATTCCAGACTCAATGGTGGAGTCCATTTTAGCAAACGTGGTACCGAAAAATATGACACATAAAAGTGTAAAATTACGAAAATACTCCTAATACAATACAAAGCTCAAATAAAGTCTGAATTGAAAAAAATTGATACCAATGCAGGATATAAAATGACCAAAATACCCCTAAGGATAGAAAATACAAAGTAAAGGCTGAATAAAGTCTAAAAGGGGCCAATCTGATATAATTAACTATCATATGCATAATTATGAAAATTGAGGGTCGAAATAGGACTCCAGAATAGTCAAAGTATAAAATGAGAAATGACTAATGTGTCCCAGGTAATAGAAAACAGATACCAAATGTGATCTAAAAGACTCAAAAATTTATATACAAAACGCGATAATAAACTAAAAAATGACGAATGCATCCTTATGACTTAATAAGCTTACCAGAGGTATAAAGATGAAATAAATATTGATTCAATGTGTTATATATTTTTAATCCATGACTATAACACCATTCAAATGATGGGAAATGGAGAAAGAATTATAGAAAGCTATTGTGATAGCCGGATGAAAATGTAATGTTAAGAACTCAAGGTAAGTAAATCCAAACTTTACCATCTGTTACTCCTAGCCATGTCACATTCACTTCTTGATGCTACCAATTTGTACTCTATACCTTCCTAATGATATTGATTTCTACGATTTGATACTTGCTTCTGTTGTTGATTCATTGAGATCATGATTATTGATATCCTTGTTGATTATATGACATTTTCGTACTAGTTTGTGTGTTTTTCCACAACCTGTACATCACCTGTGGAAACATAAAGATCATGATATTATTGAGTACCTAGAGTCATGATCTGTCACAACGTCCGTCTGATCCACAGATGCTTGAGAACCTATAGGTCGATGTTTGGGAGTAGCATAATGTTTAGTCCATGAGGGACATGTTATATGTACAGAGCTCTGATGTTATTTATTGATTTGGGCGAGGCTGGACCCGAGCGCGAAAGGGCATTGTCCGACTAGCAAACCCTGGATATAGTGATTTGGAGAAGGCTGGAACCCGGGTGCGTGAAGGTGTTATCAGACCAACAAACCCTGGATACAGTGATTTGGGCAAGGCTGGACCCAAGCGCGTGAGGGCAGTTGTCAAACCAGCAGACCCTAGATAGGCATTCTTAAGGCATATATATGTTAGCATATGTTCTGTTAGCTTTTTATATCACTCATTGATATTCTGATGATGTACTTATGACTCGTTGATATATTAGCATGCTTATATTGATGATATACTTCTGATTCAGATACTCCTTGTGAGCTTGTTCATGGTTTATCAAGTTGATATGCTACTTGTTGATGATGTGCCTGTAAGACCCCGACTCGAATAAAATAAAATAATTTCAATTATGTCCAAAGAGTCAAATAATAATAACGAGATTTGACCGAGCCATGAGCATAGTACCAAAAGTAAATCGAGACCGACTCAGACCAAGAACAGTAGATCCCAAAATATACCAAACTATTATGATGAGTAGTTTACAGTAATGAGTACGCATTACCGAGGTAAATAGTAGAAGTCATGATCTTAAAAAATTACGAGATTAGGACAAGCCAAGTACGAGCAGACCGAGCTGAGAAATGTAATACCAAATTAGACCTGAACTATCATAGAAAGTTATGTACGGTAATAGGCATGTAGTTCGAGACAAATAGTGAAACTCACAAATTTAGCAATATATGTTATTCAAATGTACGATAAGTGAATCACAGGCAACCTCAAGTGCCAAGGAGTACTATACGAGAAACCCTGAATGGTACGGAGAATCGTGCCCGTAGGCCAGTATATTCCTCGATATACGTGTATAATATATTTTAAATAAAATTTGAGAATATACATATATATATATACAAGATAATATATATATATATATGTGTGTGTGTGTATATCGATATAAGCATAATATATATATATATAGATGTATACACAGGTATAAGTATATGTAAATACATGTATAAATACACATGTATTGTAAGGTATATATATATATATATATAATTACAATATATATATATATATATATTATATAGTATTCATACAAAAGCATGCAAGTGAATTGTGTGTGCTGGATAGTGTCGGCAAGTGTGTGCGTGTGTTGGTGTGTGTGTAAATATATTATATAATACATATATACAAATAGCTAAATAGAAAAGAAAGCAAAGAAAGAAAAGAAATCAGAATAGAGAAAAGAAAAGTCAAGGAAAGGGGCTGCAACAAGTGGGAGGAAGAGAGAGAGAAAAGAGAGAAAGTGATATATATATTTATGTACGTGTGGTTTTGGAGAGAAAACAGTAAAGGAAGGAGAAAAATAAAGGAGTTGAGAGCTTTGGAAGTGATTCAGAAGTTGAAACAAAGAAGAAGGAAGAAGAAAGGAAGGGAAACCAGGAGCCAAAAGCTCAGTTGGGTAAGTAAACTTAAATTCTGGCTTTTACGATTTCAAGCATGAAAGCTTGTTTAAGTTTAATGGTTTTAAAGAGCATGAAAAATGGAAAATTTAGGAAGAAATCGCAGCCCATTTGGTGAAGACATGAGTGAGAAAAGCCAATTTAAAAGTTGAAGGAAAATTCCGGGTCATTGGAATTTAGATCGTTTTAGCTCAATTTATGAACAGGGAATTATTGCCCATAGGTGAAGCAACTTGTAGGTAAAATTTGGGCCCAAAACAGTGGCTAAAAAGTTATGAAAAAGGAAAAATTCAGTTCGTCGGAAAATCTGGGTAGCTCGCTGGAGTTGGCTGCAACTCCATTTTTTCGAGGCCTTTTGGTGACTGAAATTGAATTCCGATGGTAGATATGAAAAGCCCATGAGGAGTAGAAAAGGAACCCATTGGTCAGATGTCGAAACGTCACCGAAAAAGGGCTACCATCACCAGGGAAGACGACCGGCGCATAACCGAAAAAAACGCTGCAGCGCGCTGTGTGTGTTTGTTGGAGTTTTGGGCCACAGGCTGGGGTCGGGTCAACCCGCCCAGCTGCTCTTGGGTTATGAAACGGTGCAGCTTGATACATTTTAAAAGATTTTAAAAATTTGATTTGGGGCTGTTTGGACATAGGGATAGTGAATTGAAATTAAATTGAAATAGGAATGGAGATAACCTATCTAAGGTTTGGGCTTATCCGTTGTTTGCCTATTCCCAATTGGATTAAGCCTTTCTAAAATTCATAAATTTACCCAGAACTTATGGTAATTAAAATTTGACCCAAAGTAATAAAATAATATTTAATTTAAATAATTATTAAAGGGGAAAATTACCAAAATGCCCCTAAGTCAAAAAAGAGTCAAACGGACTCTGATTAAAGTAAAAAAATAGTGAATTTTTATTATTTTAAGCATTCTGAACTCAACGGTGGAGTCTGATTTATGAAAAGTAGTCTTGAGAAGTAAGAACACGTAAAATTTTAAAATGACCATTTTATCTTTTTTAGTACAAATGTCTGAATTGAATTTCGTAAAAGCGTAAACCGACTTTGTTCGACATTCCAGATTTAATAGTAGAGTCTATTTTAGTAAAAGAGATACCAATAGTAAAGATACATAAAATTTGATGAATAATATAATTCATATAACTATAGACTGAGATTGAGTTCCTGAATCATAGGAACACCGAGAGGAAAGGAGAAGGCGGTTTGACCTTCTAGACAAATACAGAAAGAGGTAAGTAATATCTGATCTCTACATGCGATACTTTCCTAGCCAAGTCAATAGTTCTTTTTGTATATTAGTTATTGTATTCCATACATGCCAGAAGTTATTGAGCCACATTGATATTGTCCTATCATGTGGAAGTGTTTATTGATTTCTTTATATATCTCGATCATGATTGTACACTATGCATAGAGTTCTTTTTGTACACTTGTACCTAGGGCCGTGAGGGCCAAATAGTTATATTCGAAGCAGTCTTGTAACCATAGCCCTTGAAAGCTATCGTTATGTCAGGTTACCTAGAACCAGTTATGATTCCACTATACTCTTTGTGGAAGATAGCATGATCCCAATATATTATTAATGCCGGATTTATGCTCAGTCACAACTCCATCTGATGCTATTTATGACCCTCGGGTCAAGGTTCCGAGTGGAACATTTGTTACGTTGCTATGGGAGGCATGGGACGTAGAGTCACACTGTATATAGAGCAGTATTATTTAGAGAGCCTGTGTGGGACTGAATACGAGCTCAGGGGGAATTCCAGGCCTCGCGAGTGCATCTCTTTTATTGTTATCATTATCATTATTATCATAATTTGATCATGTTATATTATTATGAATGATCATGAGTTCGCACAGCTTTTATTGAGTACATACAATTCATACTTGAGACAACTCATGACTGTAGCAGTATGATATTGTTAGCAGAATAGATTTCATTGCTTTATCATTTGAGTTCCTACGATTTGATATTCTTTGATGAGCTTCCTTATTTCTTGACTGGCTAGCTTATTGCATTTATCCTAGCTCTTTTATGGATAATGCTTTCTATATCCACTTGTACATATGGCAGAGAAAAGGAGAATTAATTAATGGGCTTAAATTAGCTCATCCCAAACTTACTAAAACATTTCAGGAAAGGAAGCTGTAAAAAAGCAGTAGCAGTAGCAGTCATCTAGATAGCAGTGGACATTTTTCAGATAAATGTAATGTATAATATTCAGTACAGTCTTATAGCTCTCCTATGTCATCCACGTCTTGGGGATATAATGTATTAGACTTTTTAAAGTCTGTATTTTGATAACCAAATTTTATATACATGAAACTTTTATTTAGAGACTTCTGTTGTTTATGTTATGATATTTATTGCATGTTAGTATCACTGATTGTTTAGCAAGTTTCCGTAGTTTCAGAGTTTAGTTGAGAGTTCTGATTTGGCAACAGTTTAAGGTCAGGGTTCCCTATTCGAGATCCGTAGAAGGTGGGTTTCGGGTCATGACAATGCCCGTCTATCCTTGGATCTAGATTGATACTTTATTACTATGGTAGCTATATGTTGTTCAGTTCATCCTTAATATTTGTTCTGTTAATTTATCTTGGAATGTGCCTTTGAGATTCTCCATTTGTTTAGTGACTGGCTATTGTGATATTCCTACTGATCACTATTATTCTTATCCATCATTTGAGCTAACCTTGACCCATGACTGAGTGAGGAGTTTACTTACTTAGCTAAATTAGCTCACTCTATATTTATATTTATTCTTTTCAGGTTGCTTTATAAGAGAAGAAACAAAATGAGGCATCTAGTGGAGCTAGTGGCGAGTATGTAAACAATATTGATGATGTGAACTCCAAGTCATGATTTGGAATGTGTATTCTGTAAGGCTGATCCAGATAATAGGAAATTATAATGTTGTATCATAGGTAAAGGTGTTAAACTTGATTAGTAAATCAATGTTAAAGATGATTAGTAAATCATGATGATCTAAATAAGACTTGGAAATAATTGATTGATGATTGTTAGAGTTGGGTTTATGATTAGATGAATTACATTTGGTGTAGTTTTCGCATTAAATAATGTATTGATTTATGATTTAGTGATATGGTTTATCAGTTTATGCGATTCATTTGATTCTGTACGGCTTGTCGGTGTGGCAGTGTCAGGTCATTGCCCTTAATCCGCATAGGGTGGGTTTCGGATCGCGACAAAGTGGTATCAGAACAATGGTTAATGATTTTTGGGGAAATGATTGAAGTTAATGTTTCTTGGGTGACTAAGATGATCAGATGATCAAAAATTCTTAGGAGACAAAAATAGACTTATGAACGACTTTGATGATCTTGAGAATTCGAGGATTATATCAGTGTTATAGGTTAATGATTCTTGGGGAAAGATCATACCAGAATTGAATTTGTAGACTATTGAGTGACTTAGATGATTAAATGATTGAGTGATTTTTGAGATGATAGTGTGTTTAGGTACGAAGGTTAATAATCTTTGGGAAAAACTATGCTATGACTAAAATTGATGCCTAGGGCGATTGAAATGATCAAATGCATAGTGATCTTTAAGAGATAGTAGTATTTTAAAGGCAAAGGTTAAGGATTATGGGAAGAATCATACTAGTATTGAGGTTAATGATTCCTAGATATTTAAGTTATGAATTGGTTAGTGAATTGGGAGGTATATAGTTGAGATTGTGGAATCGTGGGAAGTCGATGATCTGATAACAAATTTATAAAAGAGATAATCCGAGGAAAACTAAATGGATAATGACATGTGGGGTTTGAGACTTCGGATGGATTGAAGATATGTTAGGAAAGCAAGGATTTTTGAATAAGTCGTAGATAGACCTTGATAGGGTTAAGACAAATAAAACCTTGGAAGATAATTATTGAATAAGCGAGACTGTTAGAGTGAACATGATGAAATGTAATGATTCCAAGAGAAGGTTGATGCATGATAAAGATCATTGGAAAAAAATTTAATGGATCTTGTTGATCTAGGTGATGATATGACCAAATTGTGGCAGTATTTTATGGAGTTAGCTAAATCTATTATAAAAGATAAATGATTAATGACTCTGAAAGAACTTTGAGGATGGATGTGATCTGATGATTTAAGAAACTAAACTTGTAGTAAGTGCCTAGAAAAGCTTGAGAAGTCAATGACTATGATAAGTAATACAAAATTTTTCCAAATACTACGAGGACAATTGTGATTAAGGTAGAAAGTAAGAATAACTAAATTTATAAAACTAAAGAAGTTGAGAACTTTCATGGTGGGAAAAACGTGACATAATCTTGATAAACTTTGAATGTCAAATATGACGATAAATGATGGGATGGTAAATTGATTTAAACAATACTGAAATATGATATGAAATCTTTGACCTCAAATGAGATTAATCACCTCACAGTGTGACTTTGAAAACGCAGAATGTAAGGGAACTCCCTATATAGTTGAATAAATTTTTTAAGAGATCAAATATGTAAAAATTGAATAACGATTGGGGAGGAAAATGTATTTTGAGCAAAAATTAAGAGAAAACAAAATAATGACTAAATTAAAAAGTCCTAAGACTTTGATATCTGAACTGTTCAAAAATGATGTGGAAAGTTCAAGGCGAATCGAATATGACATCACAATTAAGAATACTTTCAAAAATAGAATGTCATATGATGAAACGATGATGGGAGTAAAAGATTACCCTAAGAAATTTGAATCAGTCTAATAATAAGCCTATCAAGACTTAAAGAAGAGATGAATTGAGTATCATTGTTATACTACATTTCATAAAGAAATGAGAAATCTCTATAAAGGCTCTACTGAGAACCTAAAAAACAAATGGAGGAATTGATTTCCTCAACCTATCCAATAAAAAAGATGAATGCATATGAATCCAAAAATAAATACGAGTGTATCGATGAAATATATGGAAATTTCTAACTTGAGCAATTCTTAGAATTGGATACAGGCTTGAGAATCACAAATGAATATTACAAATAAATCTAAAATTACCCCTCCCATTAGGAATGTTGTGATACAAAGGGCATGTGAGTAAATCATCCTCATAAAAAAAAACTAATGGTATTTATGAATCTAAAAGGAAATATGACAGTAAAATAAAAATGAGTACGAAAGGATTGTGAACCTTGTGTGAAAATTTTCTTGCTTGAGGATATAGTATTTTAATATTAGTGATGAGACTCAGAAACAGATTTAAATGGGAACTATGATGATGAAATTGGTGTGTAAAAATCATAGAACTTTTTGAAAGTGAACGCTCGAGTTTTGAGGACAGAACTTTTTGAAGAGAGGGAGAATGTAATACCTCGACTTAATTAATTAAATAAATTATATTAATAATTTGTTTAAAATTAAATTAAAATATTACATTACCCAAAATCTTGCAATGATAACCGTAGGTCATGAATAAAATGTAAGAAATAGGCAAGCGACATTCAATTGTCCAAAATGACACGCAAATCGAGAAATGACCAAACGATTCGATTCCGAAGCCAAAATGGAAAAAAAAAATAAAAAAAAGAGAGAGAAAATTAAAATTAAAATTAAAACAATAACAAACAAATATATATATATATATATGTAAAATTATAAACACACACACACACACATATATATATCAGTGCAGTTGTGTGATGTGTGTGGCGTGTGTTAGTAGTAGGAAACAGATGTAAGTAAATTATAAAAGAAGAAACAGGTGGAAGGAAAGGGGAAAAAAAAGAAGAAGAAGAGATGGGCATGTGGCATTAGCCATCGACCCAAGGTCAGTTAAAGGAAAAATAGAGGAGAGAAATAGATAGAGAAGCTAAGGCGTAGAGGGAGAACAAGAAGGGAGAAGAAGAAGAATAAGAAAAAACTGGGGAAATTCTAGTAAAGAAAAGAAAAGCGAAAAAAGGTAAAAAAAACTTACACATTTTGATTTCTTTTTAATGTATAAATGATTTCCATAATATTAGGAGAATTTTTAAGCGTTTAGGATAGCCAAACAGTGAAGAAATTAGCAAACTGCCATGGAAGGACCTTAATGAGTGGGTCTGAAACAAGTGAAACAAAACTTATCTTAGTGATTTAGGGCTTAAAATAGGTTCTATATGTAACCTGAATCCATAAGAATTAAACCTAAAACATGAAAGGACAAAGAGAATTCGGAGTTACAGGTTCAAAGTGAGAAATTTCTAATTAAGGTTTAATCTTGGTTTTGTGAATGGGATAGTGACCCTTAGGATGATACGATCACAACAAACCAAGAATTATCATATTTGGTTAAGAAACGAGGGAGAATAATGGCCTTTTCAAGTGGCCAGAAAACTGAGATAGCTATCGAAAAACTGCATCATTTGAGGTTTTAAACAATCCTAAATGAATTTTTGAGGCCCCTAGGATCAAATTGATATGAAAAACATAAACAATGGACGTCCAATTAGGGGGGGAAAAGTAGAAACAAATTTCAGTTCCAGCGACCGGCATTGGAGCAGTGGCCAGAAAAGCGTGGGGATGATGAACACTGTTGGATCCAGGCCAGGGTCGGTTTGGGCTCAGTTCGGGTCAACCCGGTTTGATCCTATATACCATATAACCAATACGCCGTCGTTTTATTCAAATAAAGAAAAAAAAAAAAAAAGAACTGAACCGCTGCTAGTGGGGTTCGACCCGCTGCGCGCAAGGTAAGAACCTTATGACTAAGTGAATAGCCACCGTGCCACTGAATTAGTTTGTATAAAATATGATTTAAATGTATATAATATATAATAAAGCAAATTATTTAATTAAATTATTGTAATTTCATAAAATAGCTCGATGTCCAAATAAAATAAAAAGATAGTGTATCCCAATGTTTTTGGGTGTTCCGGACTCAATAGTGGAATTCGTTTTAGCAAACGAGGTACCGAAAAATATGACACGTAAAAGCATAAAATAACTAAAATACCCCTAATATAATACGAAGCTCAAATAAAGTCTGAATTAGAAGAAATTGATACCAATGGAGGCCCAAATAATTGTGAACTTGTATGAATGACTAAATAATGATCCGGGGTCGAAATTGCATAAAATATGAAATGATCAAAATACCCCTAAGGATAGAAAATACAAAGTAAAGGCCGAATAAAGTTTAAAGAGGGTCAATCTGATATAATTGGTTGTCATATGCATAATTATGAAAATTGAGGGTCGAAATAAGACTCCGGAAGAATCAAAGTATAAAATGGGAATTGACTAATGTGACCTGGTAATCAAAAACAGATACCAAATAAGATCCAAAAGACTCAAAAATTAATATACAAGACCCGATAATAAAATAAAAAATGATGAATGCGTCCTGATGACTTAATGAGTTTACCAAAAGTATAAAGATGAAATAAATACTGATTCAATGTGTTATATATTTTTAATCCATGACTATAGGACCATTAAAATGATGGAAAATGGAGAGAAAACTATGGAAAGCTATTGTGATAGCCGGATGGAAATGTAATTTTAACAACTCAAGGTAAGTAAATCCGAACTTTACCATGTGTTACTCCTAGCCATGTCACATTCACTTCTTGATGCTACCAGTTCGGACTTTATACATGCTTGATGATATTGATTTCTATGATTTGATACTTGCTTTTGTTGTTGATTCATTGAGATTATGATTATTGATATCCTTGTTGATTATATGACATTTCCATACTAGTTTTTTTGTTTTTTCACAAACTGTACATCACTCGTGGAAACATAATGATCATGATATTATTAAGTACTTGGAGTTGTGATCTATCACAACGTCCGTCTGATCCACAGATGCTTGAGGACCTACGGGTCGATGTTTGGGACTAGCCTAATGTTTAGTCCATGAGAGACATGTTATATGTATAGAGCTCTAATGTTATTTATTGATTTGGGCGAGGCTGGACCAAGGCGCGAAGGGCTCTGTCAGACCAGAAAACCCTGGATACAGTGATTTGGGCGAGGCTGGACCCGGGCGCGTGAGGGCGTTGTCAAACCAGCAAACCCTGGATACAGTGATTTGGGCGAGGCTAGACCCAGGTGCGTGAGGGCGTTGTCAGACCAACAGACCTTGGATACAGTGATTTGGGCGAGGCTGGACCCGGGCACGTGAAGGCGCTATCAGACCAATAGACCCTAGATAGGCACTCTTGAGGTATATATATGTCAACATCTGTTCTGTTAGCATTTTATATCATTCATTGGTATTCTGATGATGTACTCATGACTCGTTGATATATTGGCACGATTATATTGATGATATACTTCTGATTCAGATACTCCTTGTGAGCTTGTTCATGTTTTATCTGTCGATATGCTACTTGTTGATGACGTGTCCGTCTATCCTTGGATCTAAATTGATATTTTATCACTGTGGTAGCTATATGTTTTTCAGGCCATTCTTTATATTTGTTCTGTTGGTTTATCTTGGAATGTGCCTTTGTGATTCTCCATTTGTTTAGTGACTGGCTACTGTGATTGTCACAACCCAAAACCCACCCTATGCAGATTAAGGGTATGCGACCGACCAGTTAGGCACCCATCGTATTTTGTGCTTATCAAAATCCGATAGTAATCCTAACCTCAGGTCGTTCACCTGATTTTACAAGTTTGATGCATTCATTGTATAAAAATTCAAACAGCGGAAACTAAACCATGAATGCATACAACTTAACAGAGCGTCAACTATAATTTCGTACTTATATACATTGGTCACAAAAGGTACATCATTATATCTTTCTACAACGTCCAAAAATGGTATAGAATACAAAAATGGATTCTTCGTCATTTAATCAACTAAAACTATCTCCTTAGTCCCTCATATTCCTTGCCACCGACGCCTTCACCTAAAAAATGTTAAAATAATGGAATGAGCTTAAACAAGCTCAGTGAGTAACATAGGTTCCTGCCATGGGTTTCAAAACCAGTTCATATATACATGACATTATATAAAATGCATGCTCATATGTAGCTCAAGTAGAACAAACAGATCAGATCAAGAAGAACAGAACGGAATGGACAAAACGGATCAGAGCAGAACTGAATGGAACAAAATACCAATCAATCAAAGGCATAGTATCAAATGCCTGAACCTTCCCCAGCTGCCCATAAGCGGACGACTCGTGGGGCCTCTACCCTCTGGGGTTAGTATCAGAGCGGAACAGAACAGAATTGAGCGGGATAGAAACAGAACAGAATGCCAATCATACAGATAAGTCTTTCCCAGCTGCCCATAAGCGGACGACTCGTGGGGCCTCTACCCTCTGGGTCAGACTCTGGCATAAAACCGCTCAATCCTGTGGTGGGCCCAGAGTAGACACATCGCAACAATAAAATTGGACAGACTTTAAATGAGCGTAATCACAACAAGATATATCAGAAGCAAGACAATATGAAAACATGCCACATGTAATGCAATGCAAAGAGTATGCATGAAACAATGCACTGAAACATTACAATATATATAATAGTTCTGTATATAAACAATGCAGAATAAAACTCTAGACAGTATAGCACTTATACACCAAGTCAGGAATCCAAGTTACTCACAGTTCGATGCAACCAATTCAAATTTCCTTCCGGCTGATTCTACATTCGGGAGTCCTAGAATAGTCATCACAGACATCAGTTATTGATGATAATATATTTTACCTATTTCACTAATTTCCATAGTCACTAAATAGCAGGCTTGCTGCTTAGTCAATTATAAGTTACATTGATCCAATTAAGATAGATTGAATTCAAGGTCACAAATATTATGTCTCAAAATCAGGACATGTCTTTAGGGGTGGTGTGTTTGTATATATATATATATATATATATATATATATATTTATAATTAAAGGAAGTTGGAAATAACATTAGTCAGTTATTGCTGCGATTAATTAATTCAGGACAGTTAGAACAACAATAAGTTGGTGTTGAGTTTAGCCAATTCAGGATGGTTGGAACGGCAGTTATTTGCTGTTGAAGGTAGCCCATTCAGGACAGCTGCGTGAGGGAGAAAGAAAGTTGATAATCAGGGAATTTGCTGCAATTTCTACTGGTGGTTTGTCAACCCAAAATGGTGGAGAGAATGGTGTCACGGTAAGCTAGCCGTTTGGGACAATTTCTCCAATCAAAAACTTGCACTAAATTCATATATATTATATGCATATAACCAGCTACAACCATATTACATCAGCACTTTTTATATTAGTTATATCCAAGCAAAAGGTGGGTTTCCTAAGCCGCAGCAGTGGGTAACAAGTTGGGTTTAATTGGACCTTGGAAACCATATAGAAGCTGTCCACTACAAGGGTGTAATCAGGGAATTTTCCATGAGATCTAATTCAGATCAGCTCATTGTTTGAGCGTGTCCCTAACAGAGTTGCTGTCCAGAATTATTTCTCACATGATTTCCACCCAATAGCTGAGACTTTATTCAAAATTAAAAAAAAACTTGAACTATTCTTAATTTTATAATTGAACTATACAAAAATTTAATAACTAAATTATATCAAATTAAAGCCTGCTCAATATCCAAATCAATGGCTGAATTTCATTCAAAGAAATTGCAAATCTAGTAGCTGCACAAGCAGCCGTACCAACACACCTAATTCTCTTATTTTAGCCTTCCTACTACACATGAATTAAACAATAACATGACAATCAAATCTCTCTTCAACAATTAAAGGGGCTGGGCATTATTAAAACAATTAGGAAGGAAACCATGAGTCTGTCAATTATTCAACACTGTCAAGAAAACAGATTTTTAAATCAACTTATAGAATATTGTAAATTCTTCATCCCATTGTACAGATCCACATTTTTCTCACAATTCCCTCCCATAGCTAAAACCAAATTCAACTAACAGTTAAATTAAATCAACATATTTTTCCAGCAGCCAATATAATTCTATTAGGAATTATGAACTTAGAGGAATAAGAATTTATACCTGGTTTCAACTAGATGGACCGTTAGAGAGGAGGAAATCAAGAAAATCCTGAGTTACGGTGTCACGCCCCGAATTCTGACCGAACCCGAGGCGCGACTAACGAGACAGAAAGTAAAATAAATAAAAGGACAAAAGTAATTAAATTCACTAAACATGCGTCCATCATCATCCATACATAAAATAACATCGAATACATTGTTCATCAGTCATTCGGGCTTAAGCCCTTACATAACAAAATACAAGTCTCATGGATCACAAACGTATCACGTGCTTCGCCCTATCAGGGCATCACTGAGTCTCACGTGGCTGGATGATCCTCATCTGAAAATGTTGCCCACGAATGGGTCAGCACAACTACTGGTATGATGAAATGCTAATGCCAGAAATAAAGCTAAGGCGTGGCATGTGCAAAGTGTACATTTATTTCTAAATGACATTCAAGCATCGCAGTAATATATATGAATAGTATGCGTGACACACCCATGCACAACTCTATGCCACACCCATGTCTCGTTTACGGGTACTCCCCGATGGCTCGAAGTACCAATGCAATGGCCAATTTTGGGTTTTTCACCACAGGATCTACACCCTCATAATGAAAAGCACCATGTGCTTACCCACGCCATGTTCTCAAGGAATTCATCATATGCCAATATGCCAATGCAATCTCAATGAATGTGGATCTCAATAATATAACATACTCTGACAATAATAAATAAATCTCCAGTCAGTTTCACATACATGCATATCTCATGTGTTCATACATCATAATTCATGTTCTTCACTTTATTAAACTTGCAAGTAACACATAACATGTGAACAACCAATTCCAAATAAACAGGTAAACACATTACAGATAAACACATACAGCATTCCAGTCATTCACAAATATTCCTAACTTAACTTCATTTCTAACACTAGCAAAACACCATACCTGAAGGGTCAGTCACAACCCTAAGAAGATCGTGCACTATATGTAACTGAGCCGGCGGATGAAAATGCAGGAGATCAGATCGCCCCCTCCTGTCCTGTCAGTGTCCCTAAAAGTAGAAATTACAACTCAGTCTATTGTTATTTGAATTTATGCTATTCATCAAATTTTATGTCTTTGATTCATAAGTTTCTATTATGCTAAATTAAGTTCTACCATTGGTTCTAGGACGTTGAAGAAAATAAGTTTAGGTTCTCGTAGAACTCCATTCGGACACCGGGGTTCAAAAGGGCAAAACGGTCATTTTGCACTTTACACGTGTCCTTATATTTCGTGACCTCTTTTCATAAATTGGACTCCACGGTTGAGTCCGGAATGTTCGAGATGATAAAATTTCACTATTTGTTTACCTAATTCGGAGTTCGTTTGACTGTGTTTCAATCTAGGGGCATTTTGGTAATTTTAAAGGTTACTGCGGTTCTTTTATTTTTCGGGACCCCGTCTCATAAAACGGACCTCACCATTGGTCTCAGAAGGGTCGAGATAGTCAAAATACACTAATGACTTGTCCCATTTGGACTCCGGGATATTTTTGAATATTTAATTAATTAAATTAAATAATTAATTAATTAATTAATTTAATTAATATTTTATTAATAATTTAATCAGGTGGGTAAAAGTGAAATTTCTAACAGTTGGGGGGTCAATTTGTAATTTCTGAAAGTTCAGGGTTAAGGTTCAAATTCCAAAAGGTTCAAGGTTCAAATTGAAATTAGTTTAATTTGCTATTCTCAATCAGGTTAACCAAACAGGGGCTAATCAGAGAACAGGGATAGGATATCCCTATTTCAATTTAATTTCAATTCTTAATTTCTTATCCTCGCAACCAAACGGGCCAAATTAGGTTTTTAATTTAAAACTGTAGGCCGACACGTGGCAGGGGCGGACCAGCCCCGCCCGACCCGAATCCAGATCCGACCCGGAACCCGACCCGGTCACCCCATCTTCTTCCCCGATTTTCCGGTAGGGCAACAGTAGGTTTCCGGCGCCGGCGACCGATCTCCGGCGAGTTTTTCAACTTTTCAAAATGTCATTTTCTAGAGTTTTTCAAGTAGGCTCCATATCTAACCTCTGTTTCCCTCCAAACCTTCCCCATCTCCACGAAATAGAGGGTCAAACCCTCGGTCAACTCTCCGGCCGAACCTTCCCCTTTCATTTTTGTCACCATTTGGTCACGGTTTTTCTCCCATTCTCATCCTAATGCATTTCTGCACTCAAGGGGACTAATTTCCCAACAACCAAACAAGTTTTTGCACATAAAATGTTAACACCCACATACTATGGCCGTGACCTGCAACCTAAGATCTTTCCCTAGTTTCTCACCCATTTCTTCTCATTCTTTTTGCCAAATGACCCCTACATTATGCTCTCTAAGATCCTACCACTTGAATCAATTAAAATGCTTTAAAAAAAATTGAAACAGAAGCAGCCCACTTACCAAAGATTTCGGTTGTTTCCCCTTTTGGTTTGCTTCCCTTCTCCTTCTGTTCCTCTTGGTCACTTCTGTTTCCTCAGGACTCTCTCTCCCTTGCTCTCAGTCTTTCCTTCCTTCTCTTTTCTTCTCCAACCGAGACTAACTCTCTTTTTCTCTTCACTTTCTCTCTCTATATCTCTCTCTCTCTAACCCTCACGACAGATCTGCCCCTCCCCACTCTCTTCACTCATGTATACCTACAAAACCCCACTCATGCACTCACCTAACCCCCCTTACACACCCACTGCCATACACCACCTCCCTTTGAGTGTATAACACTCCACACATGCACCCACACGGCACACACACATACACACTGTTCTATACACATATATATATACACATATATATTTACACATTTAAATACACATACTCATATGTACACTCATATATACACCAACAATTTAATTTAAATAATATATACATATATACATACATCCATAATAATAATAATAATAATAATAATAATAATAATAGTAATAATAATAATAAATTTTTATTTACAAAGAATAAATAATAGTAAAAAAAAAAAAAAAATTTCATGTTATAACATCCTTCCCTCCTTACAAAAATTTCGTCCCGAAATTTAAAATAACATAAAACAAAAGAAAATACATCACTGATCAAACAACTCAGGGTACCTAACTCGAACCTCGGCCTCACGCTCCCAAGTAGCCTCCTCAACCCCATGGTGGTTCCAACGAACCTTGACCAAAGGGATGGTCCTGCATCGCAAAACCTGGTCCCTCGAGTCCAATATCTCTACGGGTGTCTGGTCATAGGAAGCGTCCCCCTCTAACTGAAGATCTACCCAGTCAAGTACATGTGAGGGGTCGGGATGGTACTTCCTCAGCATAGATACATGGAAGACGTCATGAACTCCAGATAGCTGTGGTGGTAAGGCTAGCTTATAAGCCACCTCACCAACCCTCCCAAGAATCTCAAAGGGACCTATAAATCGTGGCGATAGCTTCCCACCGCACCTAAATCTCCTCAAACCTTGTCTGGGAGATACCTTGAGGAACACATGGTCCCCCACCTCAAATGCCAAGGGCCGCCGCCTCCTATCTGCATAACTCCTCTAGCGGCTCTAAGCTGTCAACAGCCGCTGTCTGATCACCTGTATCTTGTCCGTGGTCTCACGAACAATATCAGGTCCTAAGGCAGCTGTCTCTCCCACCTCAGTCCAACATACCGGGGAACGGCATGGCCTACCATACAATGCCTCAAACGGTGCCATCTCAATGCTGGACTGGTAGCTGTTGTTGTAGGCAAATTCAACCAAGGCAAGGTGATCCTCCCAGCTACCTCTAAAGTCCATGACACAGGCCCTGAGCATATCCTCCAAGATCTGAATAGTGCGCTCTGACTGGCCATCTGTCTGTGGGTGGAAGGCAATACTAAACTGCAGCTGGGTCCCTAAGGCTGTCTGGAAACTCTGCCAGAATCGTGCAGTGAAACGTGGGTCTTTGTCAGAAACTATGGATACCGGGACCCCATGTAGTCGTACTATCTCTCGAATGTATAACCTGCTGAGGGCGTCTGATGAGTCAGTCACTCTGATCGGTAAGAAATGAGCGGACTTCGTCAGCCTGTCCACAATAACCCAAATCGCATCATGGCCCCTAGGTGACTTCGGAAGACCCATCACGAAATCCATGGTAACATGTTCCCACTTCCACTCGGCTACCGGTAATGGCTGTAACAAACCTCCAGGCCTCTGGTGCTCAGCCTTCATCTGCTGGCACGTGAGACACCTAGCCACAAACTGTGCTACATCTGCCTTCATCCCAATCCACCAATACTGTCGGCGCAGATCATGATACATCTTGGTGCCCCCTGGGTGCACCGCTAAGCGTGAATGGTGGAAATCCCTAAGGACATCAGTCCTAAGAGACTCGGGAACGAAGACTCTACCTCTGTATCTCAAACCAAGATCAGAATGGACTGTCCATCCCTCAAATCCCTCAGGGCTAGCAATCCGTGCCCTAATCTGCTCGGCCTCAGTATCCAGCAACTGTGCCTCTATAACTCTAGTCAGAAGGGTAGGCTGTACACACAAGCTGAATAAAGTGGCGTGTCCCTCAGACTCGGTAAGCTCTAAGTCAAACTCCCCAATAACTCCCATCATCTCCCACTCTCTGATGGCTAGGCTGGCTAAGGTGCTGCTCGGTCTCCGACTGAGTGCATCAGCTACGACGTTGGCCTTCCCAAGATGGTACTGAAGGTCAAAGTCGTAGTCCTCTAGGTACTCCATCCATCTCCTTTGTCGAAGGTTCAGATCCTTCTGTGTAAAGATATACCTGAGGCTCTTGTGGTCCGAGAACACCTCAAATCTCACCCCATATAAATAGTGTCGCCAGCTCTTAAGAGCAAAGATGACGGCAGCCAACTCTAAATCGTGGGTGGGGTAGTTCTTCTCATGGCTCTTCAACTGGCGAGAACCATAAGCTACTACCCGGCCTTCCTGCATCAATACACAACCCAGTCCCTCTCGGGAAGCATCACAGTACACTGTATAACCCAGGCCTCCCTCGGGGATAATTAGGACGGGAGCTGAAGTCAATCTCCTCTTCAGCTCCTGAAATGACTGCTCACAGTCGTCGGTCCACTGAAATCTGACGCCCTTGCGTGTCAGCCAGGTCATCGGTGCGGCAAGGCGGGAAAATCCCTCTACAAAACGGCGGTAGTACCCTGCTAACCCCAAGAAACTCCATATCTCAAATACGTTTCTCGGCCTCTCCCAGCTCATAACAGAGTTGACCTTAGAAGGGTCAACAGATACTCCACTCCTAGATACCACGTGGCCCAAGAACTGTACCTCCTGGAGCCAGAACTCGCACTTGGAGAGCTTGGCAAACAGCCTATGCTCTCTCAAGATCTGTAACACAGTCCGTAAGTGGAAAGCATGCTCATCCTCAGAAGGTGAGTAAATCAGAATATCGTCCACAAACACCACCACGAACTGATCTATGTACTGGCCGAAGACACGGTGCATCAAATCCATGAATGCCGCTGGGGCATTCGTCACACCAAATGGCATCACCACGAACTCAAAGTGACCATAGCGAGTGCGGAAGGCTGTCTTCGCTATGTCCTCCTCTCGCACTCTCAACTGATGATACCCAGATCGAAGATCAATCTTCGAGAAACATCTCGAACCTCTCAACTGATCAAACAAGTCATCGATCCTGGGTAACGGGTACTTGTTCTTAATAGTCACCCGGTTCAGCCTCCGGTAGTCCACACATAACCGCAACGTCCCGTCCTTCTTCTTCGCAAAGAGTGCTGAGGCACCCCAAGGAGAAGTGCTAGGACGGATGAACCCCTTACCCTGAAGGTCAGTCAGCTGCTCCCTCAGCTCTCTCAACTCTGCTGGAGCCATGCGATATGGTGGAATAGATATGGGTACAGTACCGGGGATAAGCTCGATGGTAAACTCTACCTCCCGCCTCGGCGGTAAACTAGTCAAGCTGTCGGGAAATACGTCAGGAAACTCCTCTACTACCGGTGGTAACACAACCCCTGTAGCCTCACTATCCCCTGCAATCATACTAGCCAACATATAGCTATGGGCTCCCCAACTCCTATAGTCGTACAAGGGTGGTATCAAGAAGTCTCCACGATCTCCCGTGAAATAAAAACAATCCCCCTCAGGAGTGCACACCGTAACCCTCCCCCTGAAACAATCGATGCTAGCCCGGAAAGTAAACAGCCAATCCATACCCAAGATAAAGTCGAAGCTAGTCATATCAAGCACAATAAAATCAAAGCAGAGAGTACGGTCAGCTATCTCAAGTGAACAACCCCTACAAACCCTGGTCAATGTCACACTACCCCCAACAGGGGTATCAACACGTAGCGGTGGATCCATCCGATCTATAGTCAACCCCAAAGACATGGCAAATGCAGTGGATATAAAAGAATGCGATGCACTAGAGTCTATCAACACGCTAGCCCATGAACTGAACATAAGAAAGGTACCTCGTACTACTGATGGCCCAGCAGTAGAAGTCTCTGGGGTAGTAACTGTATACACCCTGCCCTGTACGGTCTGACCCTGTCTGCCTCCCCCTCTCTACCCCTGCTGTCCTCCCCCTCTCGGGGCTGGAGCTCTAACACTCAATGCCGAAGATGCTGGCTGATAGTAAGGTGCTGGGGGTCTATAGCCTGACTGAGTCTGGGGTAAAGGCACTTGGGTGGGCTGGAAATAGTGGGGCCTCGGTGCGCTCTGGGAAGTCTGCCCCTGAGGACAGTGGGCCTTGACATGGCCCGGCTGATGACAAGTATAGCACACTGGTGTGGCCCTCCAGGCCTAACTCTGAGACTGGGATGGAAGTGGTAGCTGGCTCAGCCCTGTCCCTGATCCCTGACTAGGATCTCTCTGTGGGCAATCAGCCATCCTGTGGCCAGGCTGTCCACACTGGTAGCATGTGATGGTCAACTGTGGTGCCCCCCCTCGAGGAGTAATAGACACAGTGGGCTGGGGAGCTAAAAGCTGCATAGGCCTCTGGGATGTAGATGGAAAAGAGGTACTGCCTCGGAATCTCTTCGACGGCCTCCTACCAGAATGAGCTGGGACGGTCACAGTAGGCTGAGCTGGTGTAAGTGCTAGTGCTGTGGCTGGCCTGGTCTGAGTTCGGGACTCCCTGATCCCTCTGAGAGCTGCCAACTCCCTCTCTACCCTCGTGGCCTTGATCACAGCCTCCTCGTAAGTGTCAATGATGTGACCCGCCAGTCTATCCCTGATAGAGGTCTTCAGCCCCTCTAGAAAATGATAAACTCTCAGCTCCTCCACCCCAATAATGTGCGGGGCAAACCTGCCCAATGCGGTAAACTGGGACTCATACTGTGTCACGGTCATGTCCCTCTGTAGTAAGGTCTCAAACTCTCTCCTGAACCCGACCCTAGCAGTCGCTGGAAAGTAGTGGTCATTGAACATGGCCACAAATGCATCCCACCCCTCTCCGAACCTGCTAATCCTGCCGGCAGATACCTTCCACCACTGGCTCGCTAGCCCTGTAAACTGGAAGGTGGCACATCGGATCCTCAGGTGTGGCTCAACAATCCCTAGTGAGTCTAGGATCCTCACAATCTGATCCAGCCACTCCTCGGCCACCAAAGGATCAGGCTATCCTGCAAATGACGGTGGCCTCATCCGCTGAAACGCCTTCATGACGAAGGTGTCTTTGGTCTCCCCACCGGCCGCTCTGGCCGCGGCACCGGCAGCCCTGGCCTCGGCATCAGCAGCCCTGGCCTCAGCATCAGTGGTCCGGGCCTCCTGCATAGCACGGAAGCACTCCTGTATAATGGTCACCAAATCCCTGGCGCCAATAGTCTGCCCCACCTCCTCCACAGGGGCTGGAGCAACACCCTCCTCAGCTGCACTATGCTCAGGTGCGGCAGCCGGGGCAACAACCTCCTCAACTATATCTGAAACATGGGCAGCATCTCTAGATCTGCCACGACGAGGCTGGGCGGCACCTCGAGGCGCACCCCTACCCCTACCCCCTCTGGGTGGTCTGCCTCTCGTAGGAGCTCGTCTAGGAGGCATATCTATAACTCCAAGAGAAAAATTCAATATCACTTTTTCACGTAATCACAATAAAGCATGCATCAGGACACATAATCACGTAGCACATAAGATCCTATCACATGCTGCTAACAGTTCACACTAAGTCTCATTCTTTTCTCTAGGGTCACATGGTGTTAAACAACACCCCGCAGTCTCTAGGTATTCGAACCTATGCTCTGATACCACGTTGTCACGCCCCGAATTCTGACCGAACCCGAGGCGCGACTGACGAGACAAAAAGTAAAATAAATAAAAGGACAAAAGTAATTAAATTCACTAAACATGCGTCCATCATCATCCATACATAAAATAACATCGAATACATTGTTCATCAGTCATTCGGGCTTAAGCCCTTACATAACAAAATACAAGTCTCATGGATCACAAACGTATCACGTGCTTCGCCCTATCAGGGCATCACTGAG
This sequence comes from Nyssa sinensis, assembly GCA_008638375.1. NCBI lineage: Eukaryota > Viridiplantae > Streptophyta > Magnoliopsida > Cornales > Nyssaceae > Nyssa > Nyssa sinensis. Next base: position 37,406,775 of record CM018035.1, read on the forward strand.
TCTCACGTGGCTGGAGGATCCTCATCTGAAAATGTTGCCCACGAATGGGTCAGCACAACTGCTGGTATGATGAAATGCTAATGCCAGAAATAAAGCTAAGGCGTGGCATGTGCAAAGTGTACATTTATTTCTAAATGACATTCAAGCATCGCAGTAATATATATGAATAGTATGCGTGACACACCTATGCACAACTCTATGCCACACCCATGTCTCGTTTACGGGTACTCCCCGATGGCTCGAAGTACCAATGCAATGGCCAATTTTGGGTTTTTCACCACAG